>JANRMT010062834.1:14194402-14251806 GCA_026402145.1 Polypterus bichir lapradei
ACCGTTATGCGTAGAATTTCGAAATGAAACCTGCTTAACTTTTGTAAGTAAGCTGTAAGGAATGGGCCTGCCAAATTTCAGCCTTCTACCTACACGGGAAGTTTGAGAATTAGTAACATTGGAAAGTTCAATATGGCGGCTGACAGTGGCGTCATACCACCGAAATAAGTATGCACATTGGTTTTGGTTAGCGCAGGGAAGCTGCCTACCAAATTTCGTGAAGATGGGGCCATGAATAAGAAAGTTCAATATGGCGGACATTGTTGATCGTTATGACCGTTACGCGTAGAATTTCCAAATGAAACCTGCTTAACTTTTGTAAGTAAGCTGTAAGGAATGGGCCTACCAAATTTCAGCCTTCTACCTACACGGGAAGTTGGAGAATTAGTGACGTTTGGAAAATTCAATATGGCGGCCGACAGTGGCGTCATACCATCGAAATAAGTACGTACATCGGTTTTGGTTAGCGCAGGGAAGTCACCTACCAAATTTCGTGAAGATGGGGTCAGCCTTCTACCTACACGGGAAGTTTGAAAATTGGTGACATTGGAAAGTTCAATATGGCGGCCGACAGTGGCGTCATACCATCGAAATAAGTGCATACATCGGTTTCGGTTAGCGCAGGGAAGCCGCTTACCAAATTTCGTGAAGATGGGGCCATAAATAAGAAAGTTCAACATGCCGGACGTTGTCGACCGTTATCGACCGTTATGACCGTTACTTGTAGAATTTCGAAATGAAACCTGCTTAACTTTTGTAAGTAAGCTGTAAGGAATGAGCCTGCCAAATTTCAGCTTTCTACCTACATGGGAAGTTGGAGAATTAGTGATGAGTCAGTCAGTCAGTCAGTCAGTCAGTCAGTCAGTCAGTCAGTCAGTCAGTGAGTGAGTGAGGGCTTTGCCTTTTATTATTATAGATTTCAGAGGCTCCTTGAAGACCTGTCATACAGCTAGGAGACCACAGCCACATAATGCTTGCAGTGTTTTAAAACAGCCAGGACTCTGATGCAGCAGACTTAAGATATACTCTTTGGTAGGCATGTGCTGTGAGATGATAAACTGGGTCACTATAGTGACATGTCCATTACTCATGTAAAAATGTGACTTTTTTCAATCGCAAAATTTAAGCAATGAATCAGATTTCCTTGCATTGATAAAGTGTAATCAACTTGTATTGATTAAAATGTTAATTTAACAAATGAGCGGAGAATTCAAATGTAACAAACACTACAACACTAAACAAACCACAGGCACCACAAACACCACTTAGATTGATCCATTTTGGACCAACAAAGGCCCCACAAGCTCCCCAAAGGTCCAAAAGTCAACAACATTGGATATCATTTGTCCAAGTGATGATTAGACAGTTTCTGCCCTTAGTTACGGTTAAAGTATTTTTGGAACAACTGCCTTGGAAAATACTTATTGCCCTGTTACTGTCCTTAAATAAGAATAATGAAAATGGTGCACAATGAAGATGGGGTATTATTGCAAACTGAACTGAGATGACCAAAGTACAACAGTGACACCCCGAGATGACGATTTCCGCTCCACCCAAAAAGAAATCGTTGGTGCATATTTGAAAAGAAGGGTACCCCAGATTTTATCTGCACTGCCATGAACAGTGCCTTCTTTGGTGGGATGGAAACAAAAACAAACAAAAAGCACATTGTATTTGTATCACCGGCACTCTCTCTGAAGAATGCATCTTCAGCATACCTGGGAACATTGCAGCTCCACATTGATCTCTGTTTAAACCAGAAAAAATAAATACTGTATATGGTCCTTCCTAGCATTAAACATCTATATATGACTTTAGGTTTTTAAAATTGCACCTTTAAAATTATTTATTTTTTTGTATTGCTTTTTTATATTTTTTATAAATGCTTACTTTTTGGCTTATGGAGCATGACTTGGTAATGACTCATATACTATTCCTTAAAGTATGCAAGTGGAAACCTTCAAATGAATGTGACAATTACAGTAAAAACAAAGCCTTTCCAAAATTAGGCTTCTCCACTTGATATCAATCTTTTTCAGCATAGGATGCCATTTGAGTTCTGTGGGCTGGAGTGGGTGGTCAATAAATAACATACAGGTGTAAATTAAAATTAGTTTTTCTTTTTTATTGTAGGTTTTCTTTTTCCCCCCTTTACTTTTACAGCAAAAATGTAACACTGGTGATCTTAATATTTATTTTTCAGTACACCTTCTGTTTTTATAGCTACCTATGTAAGTACGTACACAGGTCTGATATGATGGGCTGTCAGGCAGAAATATGGAAAAAAATTTTGGAAGCTCGCCAGGGAAAAAGTTGTATAATACTGTTCTATAGAATACTGTTGGTACCAAAGTGACTTACATTTAAATATTTGTACAGTTTGTTCAAATAAAGAAACACACTGAAAAATATGTCAAATATTCATTTTAAAGAAAATGATTGACCGCAAGAGTGCCTCACACTCTCCTTGGAAAATCGTTGATATAATAATCTACCACTGGAAATTTTTTTCTGTTAGGTATGCAAATAATATAAGCAGTGTACTCTCACTAAACCTATACCTCAGCCATCTTGGGACTCACAAACTTCAAAGACATTAGTTTCATTTTGAATGACCACTAACAAGGTACATCTTATTGATTTTGTTAAACTGTGGCTACTATAGTAATTGCAAATAAAAAATTAACTGCACCAGAAACTCTTCTTCTTGCCAAGAGAAAGATCACTTTCTTCAGTTATAACACAATTTTATTGTTAGTTACAGTACATTATATAATTTTAATGTGAGTTGTTTGTAATTAATTTCTTATTGATTGATGACAAACAAATTAATGTTCACAAAGGCTTTATATATGAGCAATAATCCATTGCTGTATGTATACATTAAGTCATTTAGGACAGTACTCTTACACTGATTAATATGTAGTAATTTTTAACAGTTAATTTAGTTTATGCACATTTTAGGGGCCCTGATTAACTGTGGGGAAAAACAGTCATTAGATTAATTTCTTTACTGGCTGTTCTGTAACTTCTTAGGTAAATGAAACTATCATCACTGTACGAATGTGCCTTACATTACCTGCAGGGATGGACTGACTATTGGGAATAATGGGACGATCCCCAAAGCACTCTCTCTTTGTGTAGCATTGTTGAGCAATATGTTGCAAGACAGAGTGAGTGCAGGAGTAAGAGAGAGAGAGAGAGACATTATTCAAACACATAGAGTGGAGTTAACATTAGCTGGGAAGCAATTAACAGACAAGTAGTTCAGACTAACAGAACAGAACAAAGCATCTGCAAGAGTATCAGAGAGGCTGGAGACAATGTGGCTTCTGCAGAACGTGTGCCTTTACTAAGGCTGGCACTGAGTCCCCCATACCAATGTTTCCCTATTTCAGTTCTGGGTTGGCTCTCTGTGGTTGCAGGATTTCTTGTAATCTAGCTTCTGAATCCAGCCAATACTTGCATAGGGGACCATTTAGGGCATGCTTGTGTTCCTCCTGGACGATATGTTGGTGAGGCCATCTGGGGCTGCTTACACTGCTTTCTCTGCATGAATCTCAATGACCCAGTATGCTGATGGGGGCACTATGCTATAAAAATTGGCACTGTCCTGCAGGTAAGACATAAAACTGATGTCATGACTCTCTGTGGTCAAAAACAATCCCTTTCCATCTTTTAAACGAGTAGGAATTTTCCTTATGTCAGGGCTAAATTGCCCACCGTAGCCTGGTCATTCTGGCCACCCCAATCATCCCAAGTCCCTCACTGGCTAACTGTCTCTTTCACGCCTTCACTACCTGATAACTAATGTGTGGTGAGTGTACTGGTGCAAGAACGGCTGCCGCTAAATCATTCATTTGGGTGGATGCTCCACATTGATGGTCGCTGAATGCTTTCCTCAATGTTTATGTAAAGCTCTTAGAGTAAGTAAGAAAAGCACTATACTGTATAAATTTAATTTATTATTATTACTACTACTGCTCCGAAGTAAGCTGTTATTTCCAAGATTCCATGTTTTTAAAAATTACAAGCTGACTTTGTTCCATGTTTTTACTGATTGAAGCAAGCATTTTTGTGTTACATAAAAATCCTCTTTTTACTTTATAATATTTTGTTCAGGTTATTTAAGCCACCCTTTACTATTCATTGTTGTTTGCCCTGGGGTCTGCTAGGTTTATCATCAACAAGTTTGACTTGATGATAAAGCAAACAAATAAAGCAAACCTTTAGAGTTAAAAAGAAAATGGCAAAAAAGTTAAACATTCAAAGATATTGCAAAAATGTACCTGTTACTTTATTACTCATACAATTTACAGTATTACTGCAATTGTAATAATGCAAAACAAGAGAAAGAATAAAGGTCAGATAATTAAACAATGAGATTAATAAGAGGCAAAAACGATTCATTAATTGTGAAATTGTTTGAAACAAAAACCTGCATCTTGGAAGTGCAGGAATGAACCCGGAGGTCTGAGTGCACTATACTGTACTACTTTACTTCTAAATTATTAGAGAAAAATATGCACATGCTCACTGAAGGGTGCATGAATAGTTAGTTTGTGGCTAATTATGTTGTGCTAGTCTAAACAAACTTCCAGGACCAATTACTGAGGCCAGTCCATCCCTAATTACATGTCACTAATGCCAATGAGGAGCGCTTTTTATCAAAGCAGACTATGGCATAAAATAGGCTGAATTCTATAGTGCAACAAGACAGATTTAACAGTCTAACACTGGTGCCCCTTAAAAGTGATTCAACAACTGGATTTCATAGGAATCACAAAGGATTTTGCTGCAAAGAACATCGGAACAAAAAGTTTATAAAGGTAGGGACATATATTTTGCTATTGTGCTGTTTTGTGCTGTGCGTTCATTCAGGGTTTTGTGGATGTTGTATGATGACTGGCCAGACAGGCCATTGTGTACGTTAGCTGAAGTGACCTTGTTGCTCATATTGTGTTATTTGCAACTAATTCACACTGCTTATTCATTCTGTCACTGTCTAAAAGCCAGAATTGTGTTTCATACTGCACATACTGTATTTATAGCCCATAATTGTTAAATTGGTTTGTTAAAATCAGTGTTGTGTGCATCAATTACCACACAGTGATTTGCATTTTATGCTTGGTATGGGTCACTTACTGAAGGTAATATACAAAGTTTGTATTAACAGATAGGCCATGGGAGCTTGAGGCTGGCGTCTGACTAGGGGACCTCAAGTAAGTCAATCCACAATGGGTTCAAATAAAACAAATGCACTGGTGTGGAAGAAGAGCAATAAGCAATGTAAAAGTTTAGGATGAGGCAGGCTTGGGCAGTACCATGATTCAGTATGTTTACTGTATAAATTAATGAAATTAAGTAATTTTTACCTATGAGTTAACAGATGGTTTTGTTAATAGCTAATTCTAAAACTTCCTGACAAATACAATTTTTCCTAATGAGATCTTTTTGTTTTTTTTACAGCAAAATGTACCACTTATCAACATACTGTAACAAATTATTTTTTTGTCCAAATAACAAATTTGTTTATTAATAAAAAATACTGATCAGGAACAGTTCTACCTCTATAACACTTTTTTGCCCTGAATTCTTATCAGCGAAAATATCTCATCCTTCATTATTTACTGAACAAGATTTCATAACAAATTTAGTATTATATGACAGATCTGACATTAGTTCAACTTTTTAAGCTTTGTTGACTCATCCATATTAACAAATCCTCCTACAAGTCGTGTGCTGTCAAAGAAACACATCGAAACTATTTTCATGTGAGAATTTGTGTGTTCTTAGCATATCATTAAATGGGTCAGGTTACAAACATCCCAAATAAGACTTGTTGTTTAGCAATTTACTTCTTTTTCCCCAGACCCAAAGGGACAAACTAAAATTTCCATATTTATGCTTTTGAAATAGTCTTTCAAAAGTCTATCTGCCTGTTTCTACTGAAATAAAATAAATCTCAGACATTTGAAAGGGGTTTCAAATATTTTTCTTTGTTAAAGTAAACCTCTTTAATTCACCCATGTAAAGTATGTTATGTATTAATACAAATTGGTTTTACAGCAGTATCAGCCATTTTCTTTCATAGCAAAAACAATCTCAGGGATAGTTACACATCATTGTAAAACAGAGAGAGAAACCAAGGCTGCCTGGGAGGAAACCTGCATCATTCCTGCAGAGTGCTTGATGACAGCAGGAGAAGCCTATAGATTTTTGGCAAATTTCTACTAAAACAGGACAGGACAGAACAAACATTGTAGGGGCTTCTTTGGCTTCCTGTCCTTTCAAAAGTCATTTGGCACAGGGATCTGTATCATCGGGGATATACTGGAAGTGAATCTCAGGAAGAACTTAATGGCTGCTACTTGCTGCTGTGATTTCTGTTGGGACAAAGTCTGTTGAGGTTTTGTTTGGCATTTGTTACTTTTGAGGTTTATTTTCTGTGTAGTCGTCCTTCTCTCTCTTTGATTTAATACATTTAGTGACGTGTAGGTGAATTCCTAGAGCTTTGAAAATGCAAGAATGTGTGTGGAAAGAAGTTTTAAATCATAAAAGCTCCTTCTCCCTGCTCTCTTTATTTTTGATTCATGGGAATATGTAATTCATGGCATAGAGTAGCTTTATTTTGCTCTTAATTTTGTATCATCCATTCAGTAATTTATTATTTTATTGACCCATTTTGGCAACCATTTATTATAACTCTTCAGTTGTCCTATGTGATAGTGTCAGTGAAATACAATGGACATAAAATACAAATATATATTTTTAAATTTTATTAATTTTAATAAAAAGCAAATAACAAAAACAAAAAGAGCCAGGCAACAAAGCAAATCCTTGAAGAAGCAAGGAAGAGTATACTTTTCCTCAATATAGATGCCTATTCTAAAATGTTATTGATTAGATCCTGCTATATTTTAAAAAACTTTTGAACAGATCCTCTGAGTGAGAATTTGATTTTTTTCCAAAAATCCACATACTTTATCTGGAACATCCACCTTTTTTGGTCTAAACCTGGAAATTAGGACAATTAAATCAGACATTTTTTGATCAGTTTTAGGAAAAATAATAATAATGTCTCCCACATACCATGTGAGTAGTACAATACCAACAACTGACTATAACTGCAACACAGGATTATACGCGTATATAAAAGAACAATCAGGCCTTTGTCAATTGTCAATATGCATGACTGTTCAGTAGCTTTAGGACTATAATAAAAATGCCCTTAAATCTCATGAAGTACAACTAGTTTCACCTGACTATGTTTGCTCCTGCTAAAATCAGGGTGGGGCTCTTTTTATGTTTACCCTTTGTACGCAAGTATGTATGTACAGTATGTGAGTGAGAATGCCTTTGGATAAAAACTTTCTAAATCTACTGATGCAAGTGCTAATGTTCTGATCATTTGGGGGGGAGAGTGTAGGAAGGTGACTGTGCAAATGACAGAGGTCTTTAATGATAATTTGCCTTCCTAAGGCAATGTATGTTATATATGTTCTGAATAAATGGTATGTCATACCCTGTATAATTGCAAGGTTGGCACCAGACCACACAGTGGGCACCTTGTAGTGCAAGACCTACCAGGATCAGATTTGTGAGAAGTCAGACATGGAGACAGAGACACAAAATGGTGGGATTTCCTAAACAAGAGTGGGTTTATTTACAGGTGCAACAAAACAATAAAAATTATGTCCCTGTCAAAAATAGTGAGCAATATACTGTATACAGTATACTGTTTCCAATCTCCTAAAAATAAAAAATAACGACAAATGTATATACACAAAAATTGGTAGTCTATCTAAATGAAGAAAAGGAGTTCAGGAAGAAACTACACATGTAACATAGTCCAAAGAATGCCAAAAATATTTACAAGGAAAACAAAAACCGTGTATATGCAAGAAAAAACAAAAACAAAGTGCACCAAAATCTAAATACGGTGGAACCTCGTTTCACGAACGTCTCGGTACACGTACAAATCGGTTTACAACCAAAAAGTTCGCCAAACTCTTGCCTAGGTATACGAACAAACCAGTTTCCCTTTCGGTTTGTACATGTTCAGTCTCTCCCTGTGCATTTCCTGTGCAGCGAATGAGCGAGCAAGAGAGAGGGAGCGCGACACACACACACACGAGACAGAGACACACACACACACACAAGAGACAGAGGCACACACACACAGGCGCTCCAGGCCCGCGAAAGAGAGAGAGAGAGCGAGAGATGGAGGGCTGGATGCATAAGGTAGAAAAGGCTTGTTTTTGTTTTCAATTCTGTTTACAGCAATTGGTTCATAGCGTGCATTGTGGCAATGTTACTTTTCTTGGTGGTTTACTAAATTACGGATTTTTCAAATGTTCAAACTCATTAAAAAAAAAGAGCTTTTAGCGAGCGGCTCCTAGCACTATAGCACAAACTATTGCAGTGTTAGTTTTCTCTGTTGTTCAAGGTTTTCTCAGTGTTATTCAATGTTTTTACATTTAGTTTACTACTATGCTGTGCATTCTATTGTATAATTAACTATATTTGTGCTTAAAAACTAAAAAAATATATATTTACATACAGTTCGTACGGTCTGGAACGGATTAATTGTATTTACATACAATTCTATGGTGGAAATTGCTTCGGTTCACGACCAAATCGGTTTGCAACCAGAGTTTTGGAACGAATTATGGTTGTGAACCGAGGTTCCACTGTAAATATAAATACTTCCGCCAAAATAAGGCCACACTAGGAGATATCTATAATATATACAGGAATTTTACAAAATAAGGAACAAGTCGCTGTTTGGTATACTGAATTAAAGAAAAAAAAAATTATACCAACCACACCACCGACTGTAAAGGCAAGGCTTAAGAGGCAGGAAGTGCCTTTTCTAGTCGGGGCAAAAATCTTTACCCAATCCCGCGAGGCGTTGCTCCCTTTCACCAATCGCGATAGACTCAGGTGCTTTCTGCACAGGTGCTCCTCTCAAGCTTTGCAAGTCATGTAATAAATAGGGCTAACGGCCTCCCGTGCACGGGAGCGCATCCTGACACGTTCCCCCTCGGAAGAGCCGTTACGCACTACAAAAGTAAGTTTCGTTCCATCCTCACACAAATGCACGCATGTTCTTAACTAAAACGCTTCGCACCTTTTCTTTGCCAATGGCAGGACTAAAGAGACGCTCACCTTTATGACGGGGTATGGGCAGTGTCCTCCAGCAGGCCTGATCCGGAGGCCTGCCCGACCCCTCGCCGGCATCCCACTGTGTGAACCTGCAGAAGACAGTTAAAATGACTGAGAGAGCGCACCCTACACTTAATGACTTAAAAAGGTAAGTGCTTTAACGTTAATTTTGAAAAGTCGACTTTACCCTAGGGGCGGCACGGTGGCGCAGTGGTAGCGCTGCTGCCTCGCAGTTAGAAGAACTGTGTTCACTTCTCGGGTCCTCCCTGCGTGGAGTTTGCATGTTCTCCCCGTGTCTGCGTGGGTTTCCTCCGGGCGCTCTGGTTTCCTCCCACAGTCCAAAGACATGTAGGTTAGGTGGATTGGCGATTCTAAATTGGCCCTAGTGTGTGCTTGGTGTGTGGGTGTGTTTGTGTGTGTCCTGCGGTGCGTTGGCACCCTGCCCGGGATTGGTTCCTGCCTTGTGCCCTGTGTTGGCTAGGATTGGCTCCAGCAGACCCCTGTGACCCTGTGTTTGGATTCAGCGGGTTGGAAAATGGATGGATGGATGGATGGATGGATGGACTTTACCCTATTCATTGGACTTTTTCCTTTAATGTGGTAATACCTGGTAGGCGGATTACCACATCGTAGCTGTACATGTTATTAATATTCTGAGCAGACTTTACAACTTGAAAGAGTAACTTTAAAATCCTGAGCTGAGCAAGTGCCATACCAATGAAGATTTTGTTGAGTCTTCTTGACACTACTATGATGTGCTATCCCCAACTTCCCTCTGAACTGTCCCAGCCTCTCTCACTGGCTAGTCTAGAATTTATGACAGTGCAGACTATTGTCAGTTTTACTTGTAGGGGTGAGCTTCAACAAATTCTGGTCACTGGTCCAGCTTTAGTGATGACTTGTGTATTTTGAGATTCTGCTCCAATGGCAGGAGGGATAACAATGAAAATAGCAAGGACACCCAAAATCACTGTCTTTTTATCATATCCATATTAGTGTATGCCACTTTAATTTCATAATGTGATTTACACATATCAGTAATTGGTATGACTGTTTTGATATATGCCACAATACACTCTATTATATATTTTAAACAATTCTAAATTTATGCTATATCATGTCCTATACCAAGGCAACCAGAGGATTTTAACAAAACATTTCAGTTATTCTGAATTAGTGTAGTGCAGTGGTCCCATGGATGGCCCCAAAAATGCAAGTTCTAATTCCAGTTTGGGAGCCGTCAGTGTGGATTTTGTACATGCTTGCTTACAACACATGCTTTTTTTCATGTTTTTAGGTTAAGGTGATTAGCATCCTTAAATTGATCCTGTATAACCCTTGGTCCTTGGTTACTGAGACCAGGATGGCCTCTAGACCCTCCACATCATCTCTTATTAGAATATTTCTGAAATATTAATGATTATTAATGAAAGTATTATGCAAGGTTGAGGAATGGGTATTTTTCAGCTAACAGCTTCTACAGTATGTAGTGCCTGCTGTACCATATAGGCAAACTAGGCGGCCACCTACTGCATCAGTTTTTCGACAATTGAGTGAGCATGCGCAGAAATCACCAAGTGGGTCCCCCCAATCTCGATATCTGATATGACATCCATGTACAACACAAGCTAACAGGAACCTCATCCAGGAAGTGGCAGCTGGCATGCACCGCTAGTGTCAAAAAGAAAAGCTGCCTTAACAGACCAGGACCAGAACTTGAAACACTGCTACATAGAATAGTGCTTCTTTATACAGTATTATTTGTCTAAATAAGATTTTTTTGGTGGGGGGTGGGTGGGACATAATTTCATTTTTGTTCTGAGCTCCCACACAAACCAATGATAGGTAGCTACCATAGACTTTACAGACTCAAGTTACTTTATTTTAATATATATAATACAATAAATTTATTTTTTTCTTTTCTCTCTTCTTACTTAATTAAAGCATTATATACAAGTTTAGTACAGTGTTTCCCTGCCTTTTCCAAAAGTCAGCCCACTTCATCAAAGAGTTTTTGCAGCCCGCAATAATTGTTAGCTTCTGATGTTTGAGGCCAATTAAGCTACATATACACTCACCTAAAGGATTATTAGGAACACCTGTTCAGTTTCTCATTAATGCAATTATCTAATCAACCAATCACATGGCAGTTGCTTCAATGCATTTAGGGGTGTGGTCCTGGTCAAGACAATCTCCTGAACTCCAAACTGAATGTCAGAATGGGAAAGAAAGGTGATTTAAGCAATTTTGAGCGTGGCATGGTTGTTGGTGCCAGACGGGCCGGTCTGAGTATTTCACAATCTGCTCAGTTACTGGGATTTTCACGCACAACCATTTCTAGGGTTTACAAAGAATGGTGTGAAAAGGCAAAAACATCCAGTATGCGGCAGTCCTGTGGGCAAAAATGCCTTGTTGATGCTAGAGGTCAGAGGAGAATGGGCCGACTGATTCAAGCTGATAGAAGAGCAACTTTGACTGAAATAACCACTCGTTACAACCGAGGTATGCAGCAAAGCATTTGTGAAGCCACAACACGCACAACCTTGAGGCGGATGGGCTACAACAGCAGAAGACCCCACCGGGTACCACTCATCTCCACTACAAATAGGAAAAAGAGTCTACAATTTGCATGAGCTCACCAAAATTGGACAGTTGAAGACTGGAAAAATGTTGCCTGGTCTGATGAGTCTCGATTTCTGTTGAGACATTCAAATGGTAGAGTCAGAATTTGGCGTAAACAGAATGAGAACATGGATCCATCATGCCTTGTTACCACTGTGCAGGCTGGTGGTGGTGGTGAAATGGTGTGGGGGATGTTTTCTTGGCACACTTTAGGCCCCTTAGTGCCAATTGGGCATCGTTTAAATGCCACGGGCTACCTGAGCATTGTTTCTGACCATGTCCATCCCTTCATGACCACCATGTACCCATCCTCTGATGGCTACTTCCAGCAGGATAATGCACCATGTCACAAAGCTCGAATCATTTCAGATTGGTTTCTTGAACATGACAATGAGTTCACTGTACTAAAATGGCCCCCACAGTCACCAGATCTCAACCCGATAGAGCATCTTTGGGATGTGGTGGAACAGGAGCTTCGTGCCCTGGATGTGCATCCCACAAATCTCCATCAACTGCAAGATGCTATCCTATCAATATGGGCCAACATTTCTAAAGAATGCTTTCAGCACCTTGTTGAATCAATGCCACGTAGAATTAAGGCAGTTCTGAAGGCAAAAGGGGGTCAAACACTGTATTAGTATGGTGTTCCTAATAATCCTTTAGGTGAGTGTATATTACAATAAAACAGTTTGCCAACAGCAACATAGAAATGCATATAGAAATTAACTCTATTTGAGTACAAATACTGTAGCTATCAGTTGTATGTCGCCTATTCTGCTGTGCGAAATGTAGGCCTTATGTAAAGTATGGTCACTTGCCTACTAAGAATGCTCGTGTTGTCAGTCTGAAGGCAAAGGCTCAACTTTAGTTTGCAAGGAGAACAGCCTTAATCGAAGACTGGGCTCAGTGTTAAGGTGATTTTTGTATTTTGTCCTCCGTGTTACTAGTGCAGGGAACCCAGCTTCAATGTTGTTGGAAATGGCATTAAAAACTTCACTGCTCTGTCAGAAGGGTAGGATACTCTGTCACAATGTGATGCCAACAATTGGGTAGATGTTTCTGTTAGGAAATGTGTTTTAAAGCACTGTTGCAAGAAAGATTGACAAGGCTAAAAATGCTCACTGGAACTTGTACCGGTCATGGCTTCATCACTCTGGCAGTCAAAGAGATTTTCAATCCAGCTGTGCTGTACATCGATGATGAGAAAGTATTCCCGCAACTGGGTTTTGACATTTTTAAAATGCTTGCTGATTTCAGCAACACATTCATCAAAAAATTGGAAAGATTTTCAAAAGATATTTTGTTTAATACTTCAATTCGCCTATTCCCACATTCTGAGTTTCGTGATGTTGATTCAATTTTGTTTTAAACAAGAAAAAGTGTCCTCTCTTTTCCCTGGAGAGAGAGATTGAGTCAATTTAGATGAGTAAAATTATTGGGCAAATATGCTAAATTTGCCAAGGCCTAAAAATCACTAAAGTGATGCACAAGTTCAAATTTAATTAAAAACAGTTTCACCTCATCCAGGCATGTGAGCACTTTCCCTTAAGAGAGTCATCAAAGTTCTGTATGTAAAAGATGCTGGTAGTGATTATTTCCCAACTCATCACAATTTTTTTTTTTTTTTTTGCAGCTTGATTAATACTGCAGTTTATGGAGCGACTGCTTTGACATGTGCGACGAGCCCACTGTGCTCGCCCAGCATCATACCAGCCCCATCAGTACTGAATCCTATGCATTTTGACCAGTTTCATTCATTTATTTAAAAATAATGAATACGTTTAGTATGTCATAATAGCCGCTGCAGTTGCATGCCTTGGTACAGATTTACGAAAAAGGTTTACTTCTGGATTTGACCCTTTGTTTCGCTTTAAATTTGTCTGTTGAAAGGCACCAATTTATCGAACTGTACCTATCAATTTGAAATGATCAGCTGCCCACAATTAAAGCACGCTAGGTAGTGGACTAAAGCTTGAGTAACCAAATGTTACTTTCCAGAACGGGACCTAGTAGGTGTAAACTCATTGAGGGGTGGGGCCATGAAGAGTGAGTGACCTGAAAAGAGATAAAGGCATCCGCGGAATAGGATCCTGTTATGAATGACTACAGCTAATAATGAGGAGGCTATGTTGGTCAGGTTTTTGCGTTCCTATTGGTCATCTTTGACATTCTGTATGATTCATAAATAGCTATATTTTTAATATATGGTGCATTTTCAACATTGCTTTGTATTAATGTTTGATTGTATTTTTTTTTAGTTAGTAATTATGTGGCCCACCTACAAGTATCCCCATGGCCCACATGTTGGGAAACGCTGGTTTAGTACATTGCAGTTTGGGTTTTGATTTAAGAATGGAAGGCCTGATTAATAATGAATGACAACCTGAAATGTAGTATTTTTTGTTTTTTTTGTTTATTGATGAAGTTACATAAGAAGGTGGATATGCTGAAATTCTGGTACGTTTCATTTTTTTATAAACATGGCAGAATGCGTGTGTGTGTGTGTTTTTTAATTTTTATTATTATTTTTTTAAGCAGATACTGTATCTGTCTTTAGGTGTTTTATTATTAGATCCCACTGTCGTTATGCCCATTCAATTGCAGAGTAGAGTTACTATGTTCTTTTTTTATGGGGGCAACTGTGAGAGGACCAAATTTTAAGGATGCATTAAGCATGTTTTATTTGTGATTGTAACACTGAATTTACAGCTTAAAATGCTTGTTTGAGCTGATGCCAAAAACAAAATGCTTTAAACATTTGATCAAGCTTGACAAGAAAAGGCCATTCAGCTCTAATTTCTCCAGAATCATGTCAAGTCAAGTTTTTGAAGGCCCCAGTTTGCTACTGCCTACTATACTACTGTATTAAGTAACTTATTCTGTGTCTTTATGGTTCATTGTATGAAGAAAAACTAAAGTTTTGCATGAAATCTGACCTTAACAAGATTCTATCAGTGTTTTTCTTGAAGTCCTGGATGGCAACCACTGTACCAATTCCTTTTATAGCTTTAAAAAATTCAATCATGTCATCTCCCAACCCTACAGTATATCATAGCATTTTATAAGCCTGCTTAATCCTGATCAGGGTTACAGGAAGCTGGAGCAAATCCCAGCAACAGACCCTTAGACAGAGTGCCAGTCTATTGCAGGATGAACACACTCACACACCTGCACATACTACACACACACACTTGGGCCAATTTACCATTGCCATTCTCTGTAACCTGCATGTCTTTGGACTATGGGAGGAAACTGGAGTACCACCTCCTAATCTGTGTTTGATTAAATTAAAAATTGTTCAGCTCATTCTGTCTTTCCATACGATATCCAATCAGCCTAGCAGCTCTTCCCAGGACTTTATAAAGAATTGCTAAATGAGGCATCACTAGTACATTATTCCACTTAAGTATACGACACCATGTCTTGTATGTTACACTTTAGGCTTTAGCTTTCCGATCACATCTGCACATTGCTTGAATATACAGTACCTCGTGAAGAGTTCACTATGAATCCTAGGTCTTTCTTATTAGGTATATTTTCACAAGATTGGTGTGTGGGATGTGTCCATTTTAAAATCTTCACTACCTGTCCCATAAGCTGTCTTTTATAATGTTGCTATTAAACATTACCCCACTTCCAATATTGAAATAAGTCAGTGACACCCAGTCCAGTGTCAGAGCTAATGACCTTGAATTTAATTAAGTATGTTTGAAAATATTATATTAATTAAAAGCATAAAAATAATTTTGTCAGTTGAAGTGGCATTAACGTTATCCCAGACAGTTCCCCTTAATACTTTCCTGGGAACTGTGTAATGTACTTAACTGTTCAGCAACCCCTGCAGTACCTTGTAAATACAAGCAGTATATGAAGAATGTAAAATGAAATAGCTTTTCTGAACCACTTGCTGCATTTTTGTTCAAGCAAATCTTGTATTAACAATTCCTAGCTCAACTCTATACATGGAATTTTTAAGGGCCTAATCAGATAAGAATAACAATTACTTGTAGAGTGGGTACAATTATTGATTTAAAATTGCTTAGCATAAATCAACAATGATATTGGCATCCATATGATGAAAACTAATCCTAAATGCAGACCTTCCAATTTGATATCCGCACTCTGTCTTTACATACTGTATAAAATACAATAGTGTCTCTCTGGCATCCATGGTCAAGATTATGTAAGGCACAGGAGAGTTCCTTTACCTTCAAGTTTGTATTGTAATGATATCATTTTCATCAGGTGCAAGTTTGTGTGTTTTATAGTGCTTAATTACCCTTCTTTCTGTCCTATTTTTACTCTTCCCAGGTGAATTTAAACCATGTGGCGATATTAGACTTTCTAAGAACTCTATTTAAGAGAACTGCTTTCAACAATTTTAGTTCACAGAGGTACATTCTGGTGCCATGACCTGCTTGTTAAGGGCTTGATGTTATTTAAGGGAATTTTAAAAGTAACTGTTCTGATGCATAAACTCAGGAGAAATCTCCCTTTGACCTGATAAATGGAAAATAGAAATCCCAAAGTGGTATTAA
The DNA here is from genome assembly GCA_026402145.1 of Polypterus bichir lapradei. Classification (NCBI taxonomy): domain Eukaryota; kingdom Metazoa; phylum Chordata; class Cladistia; order Polypteriformes; family Polypteridae; genus Polypterus; species Polypterus bichir. Next base: position 14,210,731 of record JANRMT010062834.1, read on the forward strand.
TAAAATGAATGTCCTACTGTATGATATTGCATTAAGATCACATTTTTGCTCTGTTCCACATAGAATGGCTATTTTTGCAGCACAATTGTTGTTATAGATTAAAGATCTATTTTCCAAATTCTAAAAATATTTGTTTGGTTCATCAGGAAGTTTAAATTAGCTCTGTGTAAGTGAATGTGAATTTGTGTGGACCTTGTGAGAGACTTGCAGATGTGTGTTTCATGACTTATGCCCAGCTTCCTTTCAGCCTCAGCTGCACTGATTGATTTAGTAGATTTTTAAAAGTATGGATGAATGAAAGGATATTTCCAAAGGAATAAGTAAAGTGATAAAGCTGTATGTCATGTTTGCCAGGACCAATGATCTATAGGCAAGTGTAGCATTATCTAAAACTATATAATGTACTGAAGGTGAATGTCTTAGCCTGAAAGGAGATGTTACAGATTCTGCCCTTAGAGTTATATTTTTGAAGCCAAATGAACTTTGTAGCTATAGAGAGAGAGAGAGTTCCATTATATTAGTTCCATACATCTAAAAGAGCTAGTATGAAAAATTGGTTTGGAACATTTGAATGTAGACCATTTTCTAACCCTCTAATTGATCAATGCACAAATATAGGGACTTTGGTTTATACTGTAGATCAGTTGAGCTATATGCAGGTGCAGAAAAGACCCAAGGTGGAGCAAGACCCTGTAGGTAACGTAATACTTCTAAAGCTACAGTAAATGTTGGTTGAAAGGGTACCTACAGGGAGGCACAGAGGTGAGAACAGTGTGATAGGTGACAGGTAGTTTTTTAAGGATCTTAAGCAATGTGCCCTAGAAATACCAAGGCATTAGATTTTAAACTTCAAGGGTATCCATTCAGTCCCCACCATAGAGTCACTCAGTAAGCCCAAACAAATCACTTAAATTCTAAGTATTTAAAATAAATGTATTATGGATTCATAAATTATTTAGACCCTTTTACTTTTTGCTCACTTTATTGCTTTTTAGATTTAGTTTTAAATAGGTACATTTGCTATTTTTGCCTATGTATCTGCATTCAGTAACCCATAATAACAAAGTGAAAACATGTTTTGAAAAAAGTTTGCAAAGTCATTAAAATCAAAAACAATCTCTCATTCATCTTAAGCATTCAGACCCTTTGTTGTGGCACTACAGATTGTGGTCAGGTGCATCCTGTTTGCATTAATTCTTCCTGAGATGTGTATAAACTTTAATTGGAGTCCACCTTTGGCAAATTGTATTGACTGGACATGGTTTGGAAAGTGACACAACTGTGTAAGTAAGGATCCCACACAAGCCATGAAGTCCAAGGAACTCTATGTAGTGTTTTGTGATCAAACAACTAGGCAAGAAGGGTCTTGGACAGGGAGGTGAACAAGAACCCAGTGGTCATTCTAACAGAGCGTCCGAAGTGCTTTGCTGAGATGGGAGAAGCTGTTCAATAGATGACCATTTCAGTAGCATTCCATAAATCAGGAGCATATGACAGCCAACTTAGATTTTGCTATACAGCATTTAAAAGACTGAGAGGATATGCAAAAATACAACAAATGATCTCTTTGGATAGAACTCCATACATTATGTCTGGTGAAGACCAGGCACTACTTATGACCTTTCTCCATTGTGGTGGCAGCAGCATCATACTATGGAAGCGCTTCTCAGTGACAGGGAGCCTGGTCAGAATTGAAAGAGGGGTGAGTACAGGCAAACGAAGAGGTGCTCAAAGAAAAACAGCTCCAGAGTACACGTAACCTCAGAGTAGGGCGATGGTTCACTTTTTAGCACAACCATTTGGCAGACAGTGGGGTGTGGTGGTTAAGGCTTTGGACTTCAAACCTTGAGATTGTGGGCTCAGATTCTGCTACTGACACTGTGTGACCATAAGCAAGTCACTTGATCTCCCTTTTCTCCAATTCAAAAACCAAAAGAAATGTAAACAGTTGTATCATAAATGTTGTAAGTCGCTTTACTTATTTGGCTGACGCCTTTATCCAAATATCTAAATAAGTAAATATAACCGTGACCTGAAGCTTACAGCCAAGACAGCACTGGAATGGCTTTGGCACAAGTCTCTGACTGTCATTGAGTAGCACAGACTTAACCCCCATAGGGTTTATGTGGAGAGACCTGATCATGGCAGTTTACAGACACTTCCCACTTGGTCTAACAGTGCTTGAGAGGATCTACCAGGAATATTAGGCTTAACTGCCCACATACAGGTGTGCAAATCTTGAAGAGAGTTATCCAAGAAGACTCAAAGCTGTTATTGCTGCCGGGGTCTGAATATTTCAATTCATTAGAGAGTTCAGTTTTTGATTTTTAATACAATTGCAAAGCTAAATGAAACAATGTTTTAACTTTGTCATTATTGGTTATTGAGTATAGACTGATGGGCAAAAATAAAAAATGTATCCATTTAAAATGAAATCTACCACACAATAAAGTGTGCAGAAACTGAAAGTGTTTAAATACTTTCTGAATCCACTGTACATATGAGGAATTATACTAGAAATATATTAAAAGTAAAGCTGCGATGTTAACTGGCTACTATAAAAAGAACTACATTACCTAAAAGCTAGGTGCTAATTTGCCAGGAGCCTTAACTTTAAGTCAGCCTCTTACCTGTTGAATTTTAACAATTATCAAAAAGTTAAACTTGTCTTGTAACAATACAATACAAGAGTGATACTAATTAGAAGGAACAAGGGTTAAGATGTCATAAGAAAATAGGATTTTGATTTTGGTTGAAAAGTGGAATAGCCAATCCACAAGACTAAATTTTACCATCAGTCCGTTAACAAGGCTTAATGAGAGTGAGCCATTCATAAGAGTAGTAAAAAACTTGGGTCTACCATATTACTGAGGAGCAAAACTGGTAGAGAAAACAACATTGTCAGTCTATTGGGGTCTAACAATAATCTACCATGTGCTTTCTATTCGAAATAAAACTGGGAGGCTTAACTTTTTCTTGCAAGCTGTTGTTTACTCTCTGTCTAATTTCAGAGCTAATGACAGTGCCAGGGCAATATTGCTAAACTTAGTTCTCATGTTGTTTTTTTATGTCAAAGGTAATAACTAATAGTAACTTTTAAAATATAAGTTGGGCTCAATCCTCAGACCACTCCATCTTAAAAAATATTCTGGCAAAAAACTGCTTTGCTGTGCTGTCAAGAATGCATTTGGACCCTTTTTATCTCCTGGAAGGACAGCCACTGACAACACATTGTTTCTTGCAGAAAGATTTTATTTTTATTTAGATGCAGAGAAGCAAGGGCTGATGACCAGCAATAGTGGTCTGTTGGAGACTATGTGATCCTGAACCGAATGATGAATTGAAAATAACCAAGTAGGACAAAAATCACTTATTCATTAATACAAATCAGCTAGTACCAAAGAAGTAACTTGTAGGACTGGGATTCTCTATTGACACAGAGATCAGACCCTGATATTTATTTTTCTTGCACATCGCAGTATTCTGGCTGTTCAGCATGCGAATTGGTTTTCAATTGTTTTATCTCTTGCTCTTCTGGATTGACTAATTCAATTGTTAAAAGTTATGAGTATGTTATTCTATGGTGCAAAGATAGTCGCAACATTTTAAAAAGAAAAATCATCTTCACAGAATATGACATGTTAAAATAACATGGTAGCCTTCAAAACACATGATTTGTACAAGTTTGGGTGCAAGTTTATTTATATCCCCTGAAATGTAAATAAAAAAATAAAAGACAGTATGGTTTACAGAAATTCACCAGTCAACCTGAGTTTGGGCATTTGTTTAGCATGAAAGTGCAGCTCAAGATGTCAATGGGTTACAGAAATCCACTATCTATCTTGGCAGAACTGGGTAAAGCAACAGTTAACCCTGGATGAAATGCCAGTCTATCAAAGGACACATTTATACCATACCTTGAGAGTGAGAGAACATGTTTGCTGTTTTTAAATTGCAAAAGCAACCCTTTCTGCATATTATTTTCCCGTAATTATACATCATCTAGTAGACAAATTCAATAGTAGTTGCATTTTTGAGCTCCTAGGTAAGTATGCAAAAATCAATAACTGCTACTAGAGGTACTCTTCAGAGAGATATTTTTTCGTGATTTAAAAAAAAATGTGCATGTCTGTCAGACCCTTTCCATAACATTAATTTTTTAAAGAATTTGTATTTTTTTCCTTCATTTTTAGAATTATGGTCTGGAAACTGAAAACCTTAAAACACTTTCACATAAGCTGAATGCTTCTGCAAAAAATCTCCAGAACTTCATAACTGGAAGAAGAAGAAGTGGTCATTATGATGGCAGGACTACAAGGAAACTACCAAATGACTTCTTAACATCTGTTGTTGACCTTATTGGAGCTGCAAAGAGCCTTTTGGCCTGGTTGGATAGGTAAGCTTGAGACATACAGTAAAGATAAACAATTTAAATGCACAGTAGATTGATAAATAATAAATGTGTAATGTTATAGGAGAAGCAGTAGCTGATCATTTCTCTTGGTTTTAGCAATTTAAAAAAGAGAAAAGCAAATTGGATATTTTTGGTAGTCAATTTAAATATTGATTTCCTAAATGTCTAGGCTTCTAGATGTTGCTGTATTACTATTAAACCTCCAACAATACTAACCCTGATATAGAATTTAGAATGCCTTAGTGCTGGGTATTACAATTTGGTATTATTCAGTCATGGTTTGTGTTAGCTATGTTGGACAAACTGCATTAGACTTTTGTAGCAGGAATTAATTTCTGCAAAGTGAAAGGTACATTGGACATTTTGAAGGTGTTCTGTTAGGGTGCCTAGATTTGAGCATTGTGTGCTTACTTAGCAAACTATTTTTAAGGTTCACAGTGTAAATAATTAAATACTTAATCACTAGGTTTAAAATGAGGCATGAATATAATTTTTGCATGCAGATCCAGCATCTCATATATAATAAAAAAGCAGCATTATCTTTTGATGTAGCAGATCTATCCATCCATCCATCCATCTATTCATTCATTTTATGAACCTGTTTATCCATACTTGGGTCACATGACAGAAGCCACGTATCGATAAAATAAACATATCATATATGATAAAACGATAAAGTTATATTAAGCAATATTAAGATTGTATGCTGCAGCTACTGACAATATGTCTGATTTCAATAAAGTATAAATTGACTTTGTGCCTGGTGCTTGTTAAGACAGTGAATTGGGATCTGTCTTAGAAAATGAAATGTAACTTTTATAAATCATGTATATTTTTCCTTGGTGTCAGATGAATCTTAATGCTGCAGTGCACTTTGTATTGCATAGTAGCCAGGTGCAAGTGTGCAACATATGTGGAACAAGCAATTAAAATAAGTGTCTTTTATATTCCAAAAATTGAATATAGTATTGTTGTCACTTACTATTTTTGTTGTTATTTTTTTATTTGTTTTCTATTTTGTTAAAATGTCAGCCAACTCATTAGGATAAGTAGATTAAAATAAGTAGTCCAGTTCAATTTAGAGAAAAAATGTTCTCCCTACAGTATTTATGCGAGACTGTGCAATCCGCTTTCAGCAAATTAATGGTTGGTGGTTAATATGGAATTATATGTACAGAATGTTGCACTGTTGCATAAACATAAAATCATGCACATAAAATGTGTTCAACATGCTGTGATAATCACTCAGGTAACAGTTTGGAACCTGCAGTAAATTGCTGTTGTAATGCAGTTTTAACTTTCCCTTGCATTTGAAGTTATTAGGGAATTGGAGATATGTTGGTGCAACTGTAGCTGGGAAAATCAAACCAATGTGTTAATATTGTTAAAACTCTTTATATGTCTTTGACTGAATTACATGTACTGTACGTAATAAGTATAATGTAATGCATTATTGACTTACTGACTTTTTCAAAATGTATTAGTAAACTTTTGTACAAATGCTGACATAGCAAAAGCTTTTCCTGAAAACTTCTATATTTTTTTAGGATAACTTTAGAAACATACTCAAAATAGAATTATATTCTCATTAGTATATTTGTGAAGTTAGTCTACTAGGTTTATTTTTTAATAACTGTGGACTATTTTATAAATAACTACGGAAATATCCTATGTTGGTTAGCCATTGATCTAAGTCTGTAGTGTTCAGGCATTTAAAATTCCTCATTTTCCATTGGTTTGGATGAAAATGTAAATGTAAACATTGTCTATGCATGCGTTTAATATCTCATTTTTCAAATGTATTCTTGATGTTCTGAAAATGATATTATGAAGTTTGTGATAGTTTAACTATTAGCTAGTACTTCCATTGTATGTGTCAAAGTTCCTATATATATATCCATTCACACTATTTTTAATCACTTATCAATCCATCCCTACAGTATCTACACCTGATTAATCCAACTGAAATGTAGCAACATCATGCAAGCCAATCACAAGGCCCACTCATGCAGTAACTCGTACTCAGCCAGTCCCCAAGTAATCTTTTGAAACAGGTGGAACTTGGGAGTACCCAGAGTAATCTGACTTAGATTCAGAGACAATGTGCAGGTTATACACTGACAGCAGTCTTGCTAGGATTTGAACCCAAGACTCCTGAGTTGTGAGGCAGTAATACTAAACACCATTCCACATATATTTAGTTGAGTTTAAATTTTATATTAATGTTTTATTCAAATTTTTTTTTTCTAATTTTTTGTTGTTCCATTATTTTTAATGATAACTGCCTGACAGATGCCCATTGAATCAACAAGCTGATTAAAAGGGCAGGCTTAGTTATGGGGTGCACTTTGGATGCCATGGAGGTCGTAGCAAAGGAGAGAAAAACAAAACTGAGTGCCATTATGAACAAAGCTGCACATCCTCTCTTTGACAAACTAACACTGAGGACTTGCAACCAACAAATTATTCAGCAGAAGTGTATCAAGAAATGCTAATGAAGCCTCTTTATATCAACGTCAATACACCTGCATAAAGCCTCACTGGGACTGTAACTGCTATGTTTATTTTACAGTTTGAATATTTAACATTGAATTGAAAATTTCAGATCATTCTTCTTCACTTTGTATTCTGGTCACCTCATTTTTTTTCTTTAGTTCCCCCTCTAATTTGACTGTACTTGCTTCTCATTTCCATAAACATCTTGCATATATTTTTTGGTCTGATAGCTTCTATTGTCATCAGTGACACAGGCAGGTTTCTGACCAGTAAGAAAAAGTAGCCCTTTGGTTTGTAAATATGAACTGCTCTGTGGAGCTCATCTGTGAATTATAGTCTCTTTGTTAGTCAGTTGAGGGAATCAGCTGGTATGGTCAGTGGCTTTCCATCCTTGTTCATTCAGCATCAAACTTCTACAAAACACCATGATTTAAAAAAAGGCAAAACAAAACAGAATTTTGGACTTTCTTATAGAATTTAAAAATGACAGTTTGGTTAATTAGTCGTCATATATTACACATAATATACAAGTGAAATCCAAGGAGTGTCTGTCATAATAGCAATAACTGTTTTGACAGTCTGAGGAAATATATACTACTTCAGTTCCATACCTTTTAGACTTTACTGACAACTTAAAGCACAGATAGGATGGATTTCTATTAGTGAGATGAGATAATGGAGGTTCACCGCATGGTGTAAATATTTACTTGTGTAGATGTTTATGATACATTGCAGCCAAGAAAGACTGCACAAAAAAAACTGAATAGCACAGCACATGGCTAGCATTATACAAGTTTACTAAATTAGTATATATGAATAATGAACAAAAAATGAAGGTGCTTGTCAAAGTAGTAGAGACCATTCACTCCAATTCGTCTGGTTGGTTTAAATGGCTAGATATTGTTAAAATTGATTTCTTTCAAAACTGAAAAAAAGAAAAAAAAAAGAAAACCAGTTTAATACCAAAAGGATTCAGGCACTTGTATTACATGACCTTCTATGTATTCACACATCCTGTTAATCCCTTTTTTCCAGTTAAAAGGTGTATAGAAAATTCTTTTCTATTCTGTAATGTAATCTTTCTTAGAGCAAGATATTTCTATGGGCATGGTTTTGTTTAATCCTTTACTAAATATTTTTTCACATTCGTAGCCCACTTATACAACAGTAATATGAGGGTGAAGAGCACTGGAAAAATAATAATTTAATTCTAATGAGCAAAAATTCTTTCTATGTATCTAGATAATTCCACACCAGGATTCTTCTCTTTGCAGTCATTGTCTTATTCCTAGGGGTCTTCATTCAGCTAACTTGGATATACGTTCAAAACATTTCTATTGAGTACTTTTTAGCTGGTGATTATTTTTAAGATTATGGAAGAGAGAAGGACACTGGCATGACGTGTACCATACTGTAAAATGCCCAAGAGCAGATGGGGGAGCGAGTTAGATGAGAATAAGCAAACTTTGACCTTACCTTGCTTCTGTTTTACATTTTGACAGCAGTCTTCAAAAACCTCTCTGGAGACTTGGATGTCAAAGAAATGCAAAGATTGCCTCTTTGACAATTTATGCTGTAATTTAAACCATGTTTTTCTTTGTCACAAATTGCTAAAGCATTAATAAGAAGACTACAGTTGCCATTTGTTATGAAAGTGCCTGCGTTGTGGAGTTTGCATGTACTGTCCTTGCTATTTTTTTGGATTTCCTCCTACAGTTCAAATACTGATTGGTAATCTGACTGATTTGTCACAAGAGATTTAGGATTTCTAGGTGCATTTGCATGATGACTCCTCTTCAGGATTGGATCATTTTTTTTGCCCACTGTTAAGACTCATGTTTCTCACTGCTCTAAACTGTAACAGCTGTAGATAATGGATTGTTTTATTATAATATATCCAAAAAAGCATTTATCATATTACTGAGAAAAAGACGGGAATACTGTGATTTGTCTTGATTCACTTACATTTTTATTAAAGATTATTCTTTTCATTGTAAAAAGAGTGCATTATTACATGTTCTTTGAGCAGATACCCAGGATGTGTTTTTTTTTTTGTATGAAATTAATGTAATGGCTGCAATCCCTGATGGACAGAGAGTGGGTTGCCATCTTTTTATCTGACTACCAGGAAAAACTGTTCAGCTTAAAATGCTGTGCATACAGAAATCACTAATATGTAAAGCCATACATTGCTTTTTGACCAATCATTTTATAGCCACAATAACTGTAATTGTCTATAGAGTGTTGCTGGATTATATGATAATAATATGTAATTTTGTATTTTTTAATATGCTATTACAGATATGACAAAGAATTTAGATGTTTTATTTAAACAATGAATTAATCTCTTTAAGCCCAGACTCTGTGTGTGTTCAAGTGCGTTTTAATGCACACTGCTGTATATCTGAATTTCTGTGCGACTCACAGACCTCTTTTCTCAATGCTTTTTAATGGCATAAAGTAACTGTAATGATTTATTCAATTCTTGAAAGGTGCCATTGTGTATATCCTTATTTTCAAAATCATTATATACTCGCTGAAGCTGCTGCTCTGTCTGGAGATGATACTGTTCAGTGGATGCAGTGGATTCTCCATGATTGACAGGAGCCTGCTCAGCGCCCATCGCTATGCCACGGAAGTCAAACTGTCCAGCTCTGTGCCTACAATAGAGCCTGCCTTCCTCACCAGTTTGTCTAGGCGTGAGGCATCCCTCTTCTTTATGCTGCCTCCCCAGCACACCACCGCATAGAAGGGGGCACTTGCCACAACCGTCTGATAGAACATCTGCAGCATCTTATTGCAGATGTTGAAAGACGCCAGCCTTCTAAGGAAGTATAGTCGGCTCTGTCCTCTCTTGCACAGAGCATCAGTATTGGCAGTCCAGTCCAATTTATCATCCAGCTGCACTCGCATGTATTTATAGGTCTTCACCCTCTGCACACAGTCACCTCTGATGATCACGGGGTCTATGAGGGGCCTGGTCCTCCTAAAATCCACCACCAGTTCCTTGGTTTTGCTGGTGTTCAGGTGTAGGTGGTTTGAGTCGCCCCATTTAACAAAGTACTTGATTAGGTTCCTATACTCCTCCTCCTGCCCACTCCTGATGCAGCCTACGATAGCAGTGTCGTCAGTGAACTTTTGCACGTGGCAGGACTGCAAGTCGTATTGGAATTCCGATATATATAGGCTGAACAGGACTGGAGAAAGTACAGTCCCCTGCGGCGCTCCTGTGTTGCTGACCACAATGTCAGACCTGCAGGTCCCGAGACGCACAAGGTCTGCCTGTAAGATAATCCATGATCAGTGCCACCAGGTATGAATCTACTCCCATCTCTGTCAGCTTGTCCCTAAGGAGCAGAGGTTGGATTGGTGTCTAGAATTGCAGTAATCATTAATTACATTATTACTGAAAGTTAACTGCATCAGTTCCACCCACTCATCTGCCTTATAGCTGTTAGATCAGTTTCAAAATGTATCTTATTCCAGAGAGTTACTTATATTGATTCTGAACAAGAATAGGGATTCTAAAGTACAATAATCATTTTGCTAACAGTTTCTTAAAATTGGAAAAAATTGTGTAGGGCATTTGTAAATGCAAACAAGTCTCTTCTCAGAGTTTTTTGCAATAAAATGAGTTTTGTGTAATGAAGTTATTTAAGAAGCAGGCTTTGCTTTTTCTATTCTGTAGTTCTTAGGATTCGGTGATCTGTATATGGTTTTGAAAAAAGAATTTCAGGAATGCCTTGTCCTCTTTAAATTATATACATTCATGGTTTCAGTTTCTCCTTGGATTGTGTATGAAAAAAATGCTGGATTATTTGTTTTATTTTTTTACCTTTTTTCTAAAAAGTAGTAAATTATCATTAAGCGATAAGACAAGTCAGATCAAAACAAAGATGCTGAGTAAGCCAGCAGTGAACATCTTTATTTTTATTCTGTGACTTTAAATGTTATGTATTTATGATTTTCAACTCTAATATTAGTAACTTTTTTGAAAGCTAAGGATTCAGAAATACATTGGTTCTTCCAGGTTTTGGTCCATTGCACCTAGGATTGGTTTCAACTCCCTGTTACCGCATATAAGATAAAGCTTATTCAGATAATGGATGAACATATAATTTCATCATTGTATTGTAATTACACAAAGTTTTATGTGGGTTGCGTCCTAATGTAATTTTATTCTATATTTCACACTCTTAAGGCATTTTACATATTCCAGCAAAATCACTAATTTATCACTGATGTGAAAATTTCTTTCATTTAGCTTTCATCATCAGGTATACCTGCAATGGACTGGACATTCATTTATCACCATCTTCTCTCATTTGTTTATGGTTTCTCATGTTGTTTTAGCTAACTGGACATTGAAGCTCTACACGTTGAACATCAGGTAATTTATTACTGTCTTCAGTAAAATTTGATTACATTCATTTGATTTTTATTGCATTTTTTTAGCTATCTCAGTATATCTTTATCGGTAACACTCTGAGCTAAACAGCAGCATGTCCATTTTTCCAGTGTTAACTTTTGCCAAGGAGGAGTCATGTTTCAGCTGACCAGAAATTCTTTATAGGCAGACATGTTGCCATGAACAATGTCTGGAAATAATGGTTTTTTTTTTGGTTTTTTTTTCTTCCACTCTGTTAGCCATTTTAACTGATGATGTCACTTATTGACTAAACCTTTTACTTTGTATATCATTTATAATGGATTAATTTGCTGAAAACTCTTATTTATATAGTAGTTTATTTAAATAGTATAGACTGAAAAAAATGGTTGTTAATATAATAGCTTTCCCTGTAAAGGTAAAGTGAAAGAGACCTTGCAAGTGACATATTTTTAAGACGAAAGAGAAGAACGCTGCCCAGTGGTTGTTGATGTATAATCTGTGTTTAACCAGAAATACCAGAATTACAATAATAATAATATGGGAAACCACAAGAAGCCTGTTCAGTATTCTTCACATCTTTGTGCTTTTCTTAATACAATTTTAACTGAAAGCGTTAGTACAGATGGATAACACATTGTGTATGGTCATTAAAACAAGATTTTCAACAGTCTTTTTCATGCTTGTTAACACTGTTTTTCTTTTATTAATGTGTTCTCTTTTCAGTTCCATTGCATGCATACATTACAGATCAGTAAGACATACTGTATCTTCACATACTTCCTACACATCTTCATTTCCCTACAACCCCAATTTAGAAAAAGTTGGGACAGTGTGGAAAATGTGAATAAAAAAAGAAAAAAGCAAGTTATAAATTCTCCTCAAATTTTATTTCATTGCAGACAGGATGAACACAAAATAATTCATGTTTTTTTTTTGTCAACATCATTTGATTTGTAAATAAATATCCATTCTTGCCATTCAGGCTTGCAAACATTTCAAAAAAACAAAAAAAGTTGGGACAGTACAGCATTTACCACTTTGTACAGTTCCCCTGTCTTTTAACAACACTTAAAAGACGTTTAGGCATTGAAGAAATCAAGTGACTAAGTGTTGCAGGTGTTAGTTTGTTCCATTCTTCCTGCAAACAACGTTTTAGGTGCGCAACAGTACGGGGTCTTCGTTGACGCATTTTTCGTTTCTAAATACGCCAAACATTCTCTATAGGAGACAAATCAGGGCTGCAGGCAGGCCAGTCAAGCATCCGCACCCTCTTCTTACGCAGCCATGCCTTTGTTATGCGCGCAGTATCTGGTTTGGCATTGTCTTGCTGAAATAAGCATGGGCGTTCTCAGCATTGTGATGGTGCCATCGCAGAAGTGCAAGTTACCTTTGCCGAAGGCACTGACACAACCCCATACCATGACAGACCCTGGCTTTTGGACTTGTATCTGGAAATCAGTCTGGATGGTCCTTTTTCTCTTTGGTCCGCAGCACACAGCGTCCTTTTCTTCCAAAAAAGATGTGAAAAACCGATTCATCTGACCACAATACACGTTTCCACTGCACAATGGACCATCCCAGATACCTCCGAGCCCAGAGAAGTCGACGGACACTATTTATGTAGGGCTTCCTTTTGGCACAGTACAGTTTTAGCTGGCATTTCCTAATGTAACTACATACTGTAGCGCTTGAGAGTGACTTCCTGAAGTAGTCCTGAGCCCACGCAGTTGTATCATTTATTGATGAATGAAGGTTTTTAATGCAGTGCTGTCTGAGGGCTCGGAGATCACGGCCATTCAGTTTAAGCTTGCGCCCTTGGCCTTTGCGCACGGTAATTTCTCCAGATTCCCTGATTCTTTTCACTATGTTATGCACTGTAGAGGGAGAAATGCCCAAATCTCTTCCTATCTGTCTTTGAGAAACGTTTTTCTTCATCATTTCAAAGATTTTTGCCTGCACTTGGTGGCAAACTGGCGATCCTCTGCCCATCTTTGCTCCTAAAGGAGTAGGCCTTTCCTTGATGCTGCTTTTGTACCGAATCATGATTGCAATCACCTGTTAACATCACCAGTTTCAAATCACATCATTATTTAGTTATTATACCTCATTACTAGCCCTGAATTGCCCCCATCCCAACTTTTTTTGGAATGTGTTGCAAGCCTGAATGGCAAGAATGGATGTTTATTTACAAATCAAATGATGTTGACCAAAAAAAAACATGAATTATCTTGTGTTCATACTGTCTGCAATGAAATAAAAGTTAAAGGAAATTTGCAAATTACTGCTTTATTTTTTTATTCATATTTTCCACACTGTCCCAACATTTTCTGATTTGGGGTTGTACTTCTACAGAAAAGAGAAAATAAATTTAATTTGAAGTAATCACTTAGAGACTAAAATATCCAAAAGGTCAGCAATAGTACAAACTGTTCAGTTAATGGAGGGCAAGTTGAGCAAATGCTACTGAGATTCAAAAAAGTCTTTTACATTATTAGTAATAAAGTGAATTTAATCTTTTTTCAATTTCAAGTAAAATAAGACTTATTCTCTGTGTAGATGGTATCATTCTGGTTAAATAAGTCACCAACATATGAGCATATCATGAATAATCATAGTCGATTATTTAGTCAGCATATAACCCCAAAATATAGCCTGTAAAAGATAGGCACTATTGTGATCCCAATACTGTCTGATAAATGAGCAAAGATTTTGTTCCATTAGGATCTAAGCAGGTACGTTCCCAAAACTTGTGAGCCATTGGTGCAGGTGCCTGACCAGATCTCTTAGTGTCTTGACACGGATACATTTAGATTAGTCAGAGTTAAGAGAAATGAGTGACGTCTACAGTTTTGAGTTGTATTAACATTGTTTCACACAGACAGAAAGTAATATTTTTACCTAGAGCTGATTTTCACATATCTGAAAATCTTCTTGAAAGTCCCTATTCTCATTTCTGTCTGTTTTGAAAGACCTGATATGGTTAAGAAATAATTCCAGTGCCTCCATTACAATGTACTCTTTATAAACCAGATAGTGAGGGAGAGTTACAAATGTTGCCTTGTTTCCTTATTGTATTTTCTGTAACTAGCATGGAGTAGATTCAGTCAGTTGTTCAAAAGATGCCAACATCTTCCCAATATATTAATATGTAAAAATTCCCATATGAAACGTATTATACATATTAAATATGTATTTTCGAGATGGTGGAAGTATATATATTTTTTGTACTTTTACATTTGACAGTAACATCCAGGCCTAGAAGTATCTCCAGCAGTGGTACCATAAGATAAACACAATGTTTTTAGAATATAACAAACATTTCTTGATGGGTTTTAATTGTACAAAAAGGCATGTAGAGGAGGTGTTAGAACTGGAATTGTTTTCTGAATACTGCTGTGGCTGCTCAACTGCTTTGTAGTTGTTAGCCTGGGTAGCGTGCATAAGATTAATTTCTCCATGGGGATCAATAAAGTGTAAAATCAAGTTAACAAATTAAAACAAACAAATAAAAAGTGCATACTAGAAAAAAAAATGTATCGGTGAAGAAGGACTTCTCTAAACAAAATAAAATGTACTTAGCAGATAACAAAATCAAACATGCTTTTGAGGTCGTTTTAAAAAGTTTTTTTGTTTATTTATTTTGCCTTTTATGGTGCATTTGGAGCAAGGATAGAGAGATATTTCTTGGCCAGTTTACTGACCTTTGGGAAATTTGTTTCATGACACTTCCATCACTGAAGTGGATTGGTGTTTTGGGGCTACCGCTACCATGTGCATCTCACAGAGCTACACACTTCATGCCTCTGATGGAGAGACTAGAATATATAAGTTTGTTGTGCAGCTATGTTTAGTTGCCTCAGCTTTTACAATGGTTAGTGGTTTGTTTGATGTTCGACTTTTCCCTGCCAGTTTTAGGCTCAAACTCCTCACTTTTTAACGTGTGTGCTGTCATCTTGTCGCTGTGTTTGTATGAGAGAGGGCAGGGCAGTTTGACGGAGAGAGAGAGAGAGAGAGAGAGAGTCCAACGTGCTATAATTACCCAGATGATGATAAATCAAGATTTTCATTTTTACACATCACCCTAAACTAAAAATTTGAACTACTTGATACAATTGATTTATTGCCCAGCTCTAGAGGCAGTTAGTAGTGACTAGTGCAGAAAGCAAAGAGCACAGGGATGAATTAATACAGCAGTCTCAAGCCATCATAAGTTTGTCATCACACTTACCGGAGATTATAGAATATTAACTGTGAACTTCTTATCTTCTCATTTAGGTGCATAAGTATTGGCCAGGAATTATGTAGTTTTTGTGCAACCTTTCCACTACAATAAAATGAATATCTCAGTGGTCACAAAGGATGTTGCCTTATGAGGCCTAATTCCTTCTACTCGAATTTATTGTTAGAATGAAATAAATGTCCAAGCTATAGAATAAAATAACCTAAAGTGACTAAATTCTATATGATTTTTTTCAATCATCCATATGCCCTGTTGGTCACTGGTGCTGTTCTGCCCATCAATCACACTTGCTTTGTCCTTTATTTACATAAAGCATATTCCCAGCGCATAGCATGTATATTAGCATAATATTAATAAATATTGACAAATAAAAAAGCACTGGTTGGCTAAATTAATTTTTTCCATAACATCACCAAATGTCAATCAAATCAGTAAAAGCATTTTTGAGATTTTTGGGTATTTAGTTTTTCTCTTGTTTATTTAGTTGTTTAGTTGTTCTCTTGTCTCAGTGGACATTTACAACTAAATATTGATATACTGAATTGTCCTTTTTTAGTAGATACCTACTGCACTAAATGTACCATTCTGCCAAATTTCAGCTTTTAAACTAGATGGGGGAAAAAGTATTTTTGTTGTTGAGTGAGTAGTGAGTCATTAAACTTTGCATGCTCCCAACCTCTTCAAAATTATATGCTGCATCTTATACTGGAATTAATGAAAAAGCACCTGGTAAATGAGCAATAGTAATTTAGTAAGGTAATGCAAATTGGAGTTAAACCATTCACTATTTTGCAAGTTAAAAGAAGGAATGCGAAGCCAACATTAAAGTTCATTGGGAGCCAATGGAGAAGTTTGAACTTGGGCAATAAATTCCTTTTTTGCTTTTGTTATTTGTATCAGTTGAGAGGAAATCTAAGCTGCATCTATAGTTCTGTTGCCCCAGCTTTCTTAATGTCAAATCTGTTTTCACATAGAGGTTGATGTAGATTATAGTCTTTAGCACTGTGCATTCATAGCAGTTGTAGGAGTTCAGCACATAAACACAGATAAGTGTGAGACATTTCAGACTGGTATAATTTTATTTTGCTCACTCTCATTCTTTAAAGTTCTAAAATAAACTCAAAATAGACAAAGAAAATCCAGAATTACTATTTTTTTTTATTCAGGGACTTCTTTGGTCTGACTTCAAAAAGCTTTTATAATAACATTAGATTTGATGAGTTACTAAAAGTTCAACCTAGTGTAGTAAGAGCATTATATTTAAGTACTGTGTATACTCTGTGTGACAATTAACCATGGACAAAGGCCATAAGTCAGTTGAAAGGTTTCACATGTTGTATGTTATATGTTGTATGTCAGAAATTTATACTAATAAAAGGCAAAGCCCTCACTGACTGACTCACTCACTCACTCACTCACTCACTGACTCATCACTAATTCTCCAACTTCCCGTGTGGGTGGAAGACTGAAATTTGGCAGGCTCATTCCTTACAGCTTACTTACAAAAGTTGGGCAGGTTTCATTTCGAAATTCTACGCATAATGGTCATAACTGGAACCTATTTTTTCATCCATAGACTATAATAGACTTCTGCTCGATGCCCGTGGGTAATTTAGTGCCTGCCCATATAAGGCCGTCCGACATGCGGCAATCCAATACAAACACTGCTGCTAAATATGTGCTTATGCAGAGGAAGACTGTATATTGACAATAATGTTACGTTATTTTTAAAATGTTCCCTTTTCTTTTTCATAACAACTTTAACACACTACTTCTCCGCTGTGAAGCGCGGGTATATATATATACCTTGATCTACATACTCTCAACTAGACAAACCACACGCCGTGGCGCAAGGGTAGAGGCTTCGTCTCTAGCACCGACGACCGAGGTTCAATTCCCGAGAGAGGGTGCACTGAGTATGCATGCGCGCTTCCCGATTCATTTTACCCTCGCATCCCCTTGTTTTGAGACGTATGAAAAAATATGCGGTTAAAGCAGAAAGACAGATCACCAATTGAAGCTTTATGAATAATGGATACTTTATTCACCATCAATGATTGTTTTGGTAAAGCCATACTCAGTGTATTCATTAGATGAACAGTAAAAAAGTAAGAGCGAGGGGAGGGTGACTTATTGAGGCACGCAGGCAAAACCACAATAGCACGTGGGCTCGATGTAGTGCGCGTTAACTCGATCTGAATTGCGCGATCACATTCGAAAAAATATATCTTTTCAAGTTCTATTTAGTCCATATGTGTCAAACTCACGTCCGGCCCGGCGTGTAATTATATCTGGCCCGCGAGATCATTTTATATATTATTGTTATTAATGGCCCTGGGATATGAAGTGCTGGTAACACAATAAACTACAGATCCCATAATGCAGTGCTTCAGCTGCCTTACCGAACACTTACCGCGTTAATCAAGTCTAGCTTATGATGCTGCAAGTTATTGAGAAGCTATCCCACACGATGCCGAAGAGAAAAGTTGATTCTGAAAATAGAGCCTTTAAAAACCGATGGGAGGCTGAGTATATGTTTACTGACATTGCCGGTAAACCCGTGTGTCTCATTTGTGGAGCTAATGTGGCTGTAATTACAGAATTTAATCTAAGATGGCACTATGAGACAAAACATCAGGATAACATGAAAAACCTGAATGCAATGCAGAAGATACAGAAAGCAGAAGAGTTAAAGAAGAATCTGACACTTCAGCAGACATTTTACCCGTGCAAAATCGCAAAGTGATTTCAAGTGAAGCTGCTTTTATGGGAGACACAAATGCACCAGTGCAACTTGCCCCACTTTCCCTGTTGCCAAGTAATGTTGAACCAAGTCGGCACAACGGTGTTCCCAAATACGCACTTTGCTGATAAACTGAGCGCACTGCGCACTGAGTTCGCACGGCGCTTTGGTGACTTTGAAGAACAAAAAAAGAATTTTGAGTTGTTTCGCAACCCATTTGCCGTCGATGTGGAAACTGCACCTGTGCAGATTCAGATGGAGGTGATTGAGCTGCAGTGTAATGGCACACTGAAGGCAAAGTACGATACTGCAGGGCCCGCACAGTTTATTCACTCTATTCCCGCAGCTCCAGCTCCGTCTACATGTAGCTCGAACCTTGTGCATGTTTGGTAGCACATATCTGTGTGAGAAACTCTTCTCAGTCATAAAGATTAACAAAACAGCACACAGGAGTCGCCTCACTGATGAGCACCTGCAGTCCATCCTGAGAATCTCCACAACACAGAACCTCACACCAAACATAAACGAACTTGTTGCCAAAAAAAGATGCCAGGCGTCCAGCTCTGATACAAAGACATATGAGCAAAGACAACTGAATGATTTGATTTGTTATTGCTGAAAAGAACAAATTTTATTTATATTTCCAGGTTTTGTTATGCAGCATGTTCATATTTGAATTTGTATAATTTTGACAGGATATATTTTTATGGAGAGCAAAATCTTTTGGGATATTTAAAATTTTAGTTTATTTTTTATATAAAATTACATAAGGGTAAAGAAATTTGAATGTTTGTTCTTTTAACGTTTACTTTATTTCTAACTTGTATAATTTAGACAGGGTATATTTTTATGGAGAGCAAAATATTATAAGTTATTTAAGGTTTGAGTTGTTTTATTCCGGAATAATATTCCTGTCTGTTTTTATTCATATTTATGTTCAAAAAAGTTAAGTTTTAAAAGTTTTAAAGTTTTAAAAGTTTAGTTTTAGTGTGTTCAATAAATGTTTATCCTGTTTGGCCCGAAACCTAAAGTGTGTTTTGGAATTTGGCCCTCTGTGCAATTGAGTTTGACACCCCTGATTTAGTCGACACAAATATCTTTGGTTGGAATGTAAGGCGAATTTACTCTTTACATTTGTATGGTGAAGAAAAATTTATGCAATGATGCCTACATTTAACTTACATTCCTACCAAAGATATTTCTTTCGACTAAATAAAAATTCCTTCTATTTAAAATTTAAATAGAACTTGAACAGATATGATAGTTCATAATATCCACGCAGACTTGCACGTAAGAGCGGGAGTCATCCGTTTTAACAAACAGCGTATTGCACTGATACGAAATAGCCTGCCCATTTAATTATTTAGGAATGGATAAATAAATTAAGATTTTGTACAAATAATGTTTTTCATTTTTCTTCCTTGATTGATTCTGCCACCCCCAGCAACAGTTGCTCGCACCCCAAAGAGTGTGTATGTATATATATATCAGAATATATAAAGTCAAAACTTGAATATATAAAGTCATTCCCGAATATATAAAGTCACTGTCGGAATATA
The DNA here is from genome assembly GCA_026402145.1 of Polypterus bichir lapradei. Lineage (NCBI taxonomy): Eukaryota > Metazoa > Chordata > Cladistia > Polypteriformes > Polypteridae > Polypterus > Polypterus bichir. Next base: position 14,230,573 of record JANRMT010062834.1, read on the forward strand.
TAAAGTCAAAACTTGAATACATAAAGTCAGCGTCGGTATATATAAAGTCAAAACTTTTTTCTAAATATATAAAGTCAAAACTTGAATAAATAAAGTCACCGCTGGAATATATAAAGTCAAAACTTGAATATATAAAGTCATCGCTGGAATATATAAACTCAAAACTTGAATATATAAAGTCAGCGTCAGAATATATAAAGTCAGCGCTGGAATATATAAAGTGAAAACCTGAATATATAAAGTCAGAGTCGGAATTTATAAAGTCATTCCTGATTATATATAGTCAACATCGGAGTATATAAACTCATTCCTGAATATATAAACTCAAAGTCAAAATATATTGATTGAAACGACTCTGAACTGAAGTAAGTTAACAAAAACGTATTCAGAAAAATAAATTAAAAAAACACTGTTCGGTTAATGTTTTGAAAATGATGCATTTGCCCTGCCCAGGATTGGTTCCAGCCTTGCACCCACACTGTAAAATTTTTCGGTGTAATTTTACAGTAAAATACTGGCAGCAGAGTTGCCAGCCACTTACTGTACTTTTACAGTGATGCTGCTGTAATTAACATTTACAGTATTACACTGTAATTTCATAATACAGTATGATACTGTAATATTATTGTACAATACTGTATTATGAAATTACAGTGTAATACTGTAAAAGTCAATTACAGTAGCGTCACTGTAAAAGTACAGTAAGTGGCTGGCAACTCTGCTGCCAGTATTTTACTGTAAAATTACAAGAAAAAATGTTTGTATTTTTACAGTGGTCATACTGTGATTACCATTTTGTATGGTGTTTTTTCTAGTAGCATAGATTGTCACTACAGCATTGATATTAACATTATATTGCAATTTTTACTGACTAAGATGGATGTAAATGAAAACAAATAATGCATCTTTCATTTGAAACATTTCAATGAACATTTATTTTAAATCTGCATTATTTCAGATAAACAAATCATTGCAACAAAAGTGGGAAACTCACTCAATAAACATAGTATATTGTTCAGTGGTAAATTTAAAAGTGAACCAATCTTGAGTTTTACATTAGAACAGAATATGAACACTATATTAGATAAATAATACTGAAACTGTCAAAATTAAAATTGAGAAAGTGCATGGTCTTGGATGAACTCAGACAAAATTCCATTCAAAGTCCATTATCTTACGAAGTAGAGAGGAAACACGAGGGTTTACTGAGCTTTTCTTTTTTTGGACTACTTGGCCATTCTTCTTAGATACAAGTTTTCCTTGCTTGGCCTTGGACCCTCGTTCAGGGTTGATGTCAAGAAATCGTCTAAATAACAAAGAAAAAAAAAACACATTTACTTGTTTATATAAAAAATAATGATAATTCACTTTGTCATGACTGCAATTTGCATTCTTTAAAACAAATGTACATGACTGCCTGTACCAATTTTATCTAATTTAATTTAGAGAAAGAACATCATGGTGTATGTCAGGGTGGTTAAAGGTGAAATGTTTGATAGAGCATGAGAGAAAGAGATTAAGCTCAGTAGTGTATAAACGTTTTACAGGCAGTGTGTAATAAAGTCTAATGGAACTCTATGTCAGTTTTAATAACAATGTATGGATAGAAAATAAGCCAATGCCTTACCTTTGAACAAACTCAAGGGTGCATGCAGCCTCTTCTTGATACTGGAGGTTGAAATTGTAATATGAAGCAAATACAGCTGCAAGTCCAGAGACAAAGCTGGGTTGTGTTCCTTCACATACAACGTGACCTTCAATGCTCACCATCCACCGCTGGTTACTTAGATTTTGACCTGAAAATAAAGATTACAAAAATATACCCATGACTCTGTACTGAGTCCTCTGAAACCTGAGTAACTTTTATCTAGTAAAATGAGATTTCCACACTATTATGTTTACATACCAAGAATTATCAGTCGAGGACTGCCAGGCAAGTTGAGTGTTCCCTGGATGTCTGCTGAAGTGGCAAATGCCTGAAGTAAAATAAATAAATAAATAGACGCAGCATGCAAACAATTAGACATAAGTCATACATACAGTCATAAATATAATTTTTTGAAAATATTTAACTCACATCTGCTTGAAGGATGAGCCCATCCATTTTCTCCTCAAAATGTGCAAGGAGTAGCTGCAAGACACAGGCAGCCACATCCTCTTCACCCCTGGTTAGGACATTCTGAACAATGGCATTAGTTGGCTTGGTTTTAAAATACTCAGTAATGAGTTTCCCACATTCTTTAAATGACATTTCCAAATGGCTGAGGACATTTCTGTCAGTGAGTAGTTCAAAATGACTATACATATACCTCTGCATGAAGAGGTATGGCCATTTTGTTTTCAAATTGGCAATGGTAGGAGACGGGATGGCATTTATCATTCGACGCTGGTAGCAATATGTTTCCTCTATCAACTTACGAACTTCTCCTCTGTCTGCTCCAGTGCTTCCCTCATGAAGAAATATCTCCTCCATTCTTTGACGCTTCACTTCAAGGCTGTCATAACTTTCACCAGCTGGAAGTTCAGGCTCCCATCGTGTGCAACCATAGGAGTCTGTGGTGCTTCTCTTTTTAATGGTTCCACTCTCATTACTCTGGATCCGATGACTTAGTGTGTTGCTCCGTTTCAGATGCTCTATGCGCACTTTGAGCTGTGACAGAAGAGAAGCATATCCACCTGCAATCTGCTTGTCACCAATCATGTCTGCAAAACTCTTTGGATACTGCTTGACTATTTGGCGAACAACTATAAGGCATTGTGATCTGGTGGGATTTGATTCATGTTTTCTTATTTCATCAGCAAGGACCCTTATCATTTGTCTTCGGTCAGCAGGTGAAGGTCTCTGGCAATTTGCAATAGCCATTTGTATACCAGTTGGCATTGAGTCCCAGGGTACTTGGAAGGTTTCAGGCCAGGTAACAAACACAGGAGACACACTGGTAGAAGATGCAGAATATCCCATGCTACTTACAGAGGAGCCTGAGGAGCTTGTTTGTGGTGAATGTTGAGGAGAGCTAGCTTGAACAAATTGCTGAGCCAAAATGCTGCTTTTTTGTTCTGAAAAATGAATTAAGAAATTAAATATTGACTCAAGAATGATACCATAAACAATGCAGCACAACATAATTAGCTTATTGGCTAATCACTTACCGTGATGTTTCCAGGCATTGAGCAGTTTTCGGCACTGGATAGGTTGTATGAACTCTAAGATGTCCTCTTCTTTCACATACACTAAATCTTCAAAACTCTCTACTCCTAGGCCTATAAGTTTCTCAACTAACTGATTGAGTCGCTCCTCAGGAAGGCCTGGTATTACTGACAATACAGTTTGTTTAATTTCTTCTTGTAACTCAGACATCATTCTAGTAATGGAAAAGAATGATGAAGAACTATTACAGACATACCACACAAGGAGTATTCAGGCAAAGGATAGTAATCAGGTAGGTTATTTTGATTAATGCATAAGTCACCCAAATTTTGTGATGTCAAACAGTGAATTCCCTGGTCCACAAGGCAAAAAGACTGATATTTCTTTGTGACAAAATGTACATTGGAATTGCCATGAATGAGAATCAACTGAATTTTCCCAAATACAAGACCCTCATCATTTCTGCCCAGAACAACATGCATGTTCTTTTTGTAAAGTGTTCCTTTTATAGTCACTTCATTTGTTGCTACCGTGTCTCCTGGCTGAAAATTTAGGTAAGCAACTGACCCTCTAATGTCATCATTGTAGTCATTTATATGAAATTCTGTCCCTCTGTCCACTACACAACTTTCAGGATAAAAATTCCCTGCATTTAAGTATGCTTGCAGAAGTTGATGTCTTTCTGCTAATGTAGCACTCAGGTTCTTGAAATTGTGCAATTTTCTTGCACACTGCTTAAAGTACGAGTGCTTACTCTCAAAATGGAGCGTCCACAACCGAATGAGAGGACCAATTAGTGAGCTCAGGATAATGACACATGTAGTGATGTTTTGGTTTAAGAGGGTGACACGGAAAAGTCTTTGCTCGAGTGTCTATATATTCATCTATCATGACTGATAAACATGCTATTTGACCAGTGTTAATGGCAGGAGCACAAATAAGCTCTACTATTTGTCTGAGTTGTAGTATTAATTGCCAAACCTCATTTTCAGATGAACTGGCAATCTTTTCCCCCACCAAAACAGGTAAAAGCCTGAGCAAGCACCAGTTCTGTGCTGCATGACCACGTAATTTCTCACCACCAGGGTGTACTTCACATGGCTTATCATGTGCATCATTGCCAAGGTACCTGAATTGATTAATGCGCCGATTTAATTCAAGGTATGTGAACTGCTTCTCTTGAATCACAAGATGATCAATGAACAATGCAAGGTCATTGGACACAACACCCTCAAAAAGATCATGTCCAAGACAGGGAGGTAATCCTGGCTGACAAACATGAAAATACTTCAACTCATTAAAAACAGAATTGAATTTGACACCAACAACACTGTCAGCTCTGGCAGCATCTAAATCTTTAACATTCTGTTCATAAGACTTCACTGTTCTTGTTAAAGCCTTTGTCAGGGGTGCTGACTGGAATGTTTGTCGGTCAATCTCACAATATCTGCAAAAGTTGCTACTCCTACTAAAATTTTCGACAAATCCACCAATGTAATGTGAGCTGAGATTGTCTCCTGCTATGGCACACAATGTACCTTTGTGCAATTTTCCATCGGCTAACGTAATACCATTCTCCTCAAGGTCTTTAAGGTCTTTAATCAGAGGACTGAAGACAACGTCCTGACCAAAGTATTTAAAATCCTGCTCCCTGCACAATAAAACTAACTGCATGTGGTCAATGCTTGCCCTACAGAAAGGCAAGAGGTTTGCAAGTGTGACATAAACAGCAATAATCTTGTGTTTTTTCTTTCCTGATCCAAGTGGATTAGCAACTTCAAATGCATCCTGATATAAGATTAAACCTAAAGATTCTGAATCAGTTTTAAACAGGCTGTTTTCATAAATGTTTCTGCCATCCCAAACATCACTGAGAATGTATTCTGTTCTGATTTCAGCTTTTGTTTTCTTATATTGTTTCCTGACTGATTCACAACAAAACAGTGCTTCTAACGTTTGTTTAATTGGAATGTACTGAGCAAAGATTTCCTTGCCTGATTCATTTATTCCAAGGCAGATGGGAACATGATCCACATATTTAAAATACTCTTTATAAAAAGACTTTCTCCTCAAATCCGTTTTTAGTGCATGGGTATTGCAAATCCGGAAAAGATCCTCAGCTTTCATGACATCAAGAACTCTCCTTCTATCATTTTCTGAAATTCCTAGAGTAGTAAATTTTTCATTTAGTTTGTGCAACACATGTGACTGGCTAATGTCATGTATGTCCTGCAACCCTTCAATTACCGTTTGAATTACTGAAGATGGTAGAACCAACTTTGCCTGCAATTTTAAGTAAAACAATGCCAAATTCTTCAAAAATAGACACTCATCTGCAATATCTGGTACTAGGCCTATATCTGACTCCTTGGCACCATCAACAGAGTCTATCAAAACCTCACACTGCGTACTCAAGTGTTCATCCACATCACTATAATATGTGCACATCTGCCCTGGAACATTTGCCTCCAGAATGTTGTGACCGAGCCTTTCCACTGAACAATTTCGATGATTTCTGGATAAATGAGAGGAAAATGTGGATATCACAGAAAATCTTTTATTACATCTAAATGGGCAAGATACTACGGTTCCTTCTTTAATGTGAGACTTCAAGTGAGCAAAGAAGCTTTTTAAATTGCTAAATTTTGCTTGGCACAAAGAAATGTAACAGACTAAGTTTGAAGCATCAAGTCCTAGGCCTGTCTGTGTTACATCCCGCTTTGCAGCCCCCCTGTTATGGTCTCTGTATATATGGGACTTGAAAGCTGCAAACTTTTTGAAGGAACTACAGCAATCTGGAATGCCACATTTAAAAGCAGTATTAGGAACATGAGTATGGATTTTCATATGCTGACAAAACAACAATATTGATTGAAAAGCACGATCACAGAACTGACACTGCAGCATTTTTGGTTCAGTTATATAATCTAACAAGTCGGGATAAAAAAAAAAAAAAACACTCGCTGCTTTAATTATGTTGCTTTCCTGACAACTTGCAACTAACGGCTAAGTTTCCACTACTGCTTTGACAAACTTTAAAGTTTCCTGAGTTAAATTAGTTTCAAACTCGTGTACTGGATGCCTTACATGTAAAATGACGTTGAATTATAACATCTACGTTATTTTACAATGCCTAAATGTCCCATTTTACTTTAGAATAAATTTATTTGGTCTCATGACCTACTGGCCCAAAACGTATAGACACAGCACTTTGTGCTAAGTTAAAAATAAAGATAGTGTTTAAATATTAACTGGACAAGAGGGCTTTCCACTTTACGAGCAGGGAGAAATGGTTGTGCGGGCTGTAAAAGCTATACGATACCTTGCTAAGTACAAACTAACTGCACATGTACAAACAAGATGGCCGACAGCGTGAAACAATTGTAAAACGAATAACTAACCAACTCGCTAACGAAGACAAAAAGAAAAAAAGGAAAAAAAAAAATATCAAGCAAAAGAGAAAGAGGCTCACCAAGTCAAAACTGCAACAAATTGTTTCTGGATCTTTCTATTCTGTCGCCGACACATTCTCCCGCTTCACAAACACCAAACACCAAATGCAGTTCAACAATGTAAAGTGCAAAAAAAAATACTATCAAAAATAAATTAACTGAATAGGCTGGGTGATAAATGATAAGCTATAACCTAATTAGCAGTACGTAAGAGTACTCTTAAAAGTTCTAATGTTACTGATCTTAAATCTCAGCTCAGCTTACACCTCCTCCTCACAAACCAATCCCAGAATGCTTTGCTTGTCCAGTATGCTACCGTATTTTCAGTATGCTACAGTATGTTACTGTATTTAGGGAGAAAAGCATTGAAAACAGTTATCTGCTGTAAATATACAGTAATACTTTAAAACATTACAGTATGTTACTGTGTAAAGAAAATACAGGAAAATACTGTAGGAAACTGACTGTAAATTTACAGCAATATTTTACAGTGCAGTGTTGGCTGGGATTGGCTCCAGCAGACCCCCGTGACCCTGTGGTCAGATTCAACGGGTTGGGAAATGGATGGATATTGCAGCGCTGACTTTGTATATTCCGACGATGACTTTATATATTGAAGTTTTGACTTTATATATTCCAGCGCTTACTTTATATCGTGAGCTGGAGGGCTTCGCTATTACGTGTGGGGACGAAACTTCACTTTGGTAACTGATCATGCTCCACTTCAATGGTCATACCGACAGAAAGATACAAACTCTCGCCTCATGAGATGGTTTCTGGGCTTACAACTTGTACCGTTTCACAGTAAAACATCGACCAGGTTCTGAACACGTCAACGCAGACGTATTATCAAGACTAAATGAACCTGGTACAGAGAGTCGCTTGATTCACGGAAATGTGAATAAAGCTGAGGGGGAGGGTGTGAGCTGGAGGGCTGATCGCACCCCAAGAAGATACAGACGCCTCTGGGAAAACCACAACCCCTGAAACACATACTACCCTCACATTGCTCCTTACTTTCTCACTTGCGCTATAACGCGTAATGCAAACCTCGCGCGATACTCCGCTAACTTAAAAGCCTTGTGCAGCGCCTGTCAGTTGAAAATTGATTGTTTGCTTGCTTTTATCGTTTTCTCTCTGCTCCTAGTGGAACTGTCATCTCTGACTTTTCATGGAGCACGTTTAAGCTCATGTGTTTGCAGTGTTTGAATAAAAATCCTTCTTGTTTCTATGACCTCCTGTGTCTCTGTGCAAATCTATGACCCAAGCGTGACAATATATTCCGACGCTGACTTTATTTATTCAAGATTTGACTTTATATATTCCAGCGCTGAGTTTATATATTCCGACGCTGACTTTATATATTTAAATTTTGACTTTAGGTGGCAGTGTCACGAAGTTGCTTCGGAAGACGGCGTTAGCCGCGGAGCTCAGCTCAGAGCGAAATGAGGTAAATGGGAGGGGATATGATGACGTGACTCCTCCACCCGCCTTAACTGTCAATCCCCCACAAACACAGTCTCTCGGAATTTGCATAAGCACACCCCTTCACCTGCAATTTTAACTTAGTTACAAAGTGATCAAAACACTCGTTTATATCCTGCGTCCTCTCATTAAACTTGTATCCCGCATTACCCGTGGGCATGAGAAACGCCAGCGGCAGCCTGTCTATTAACTTAATTTAAAGTTTAGGTTCACACCTTGCTTTGTTTCCGAAGTAGCTGCACTCATGAATATGGTAGTATATGTTACTCGCTCGCTTCTTATTGTTTCGCTGCCTTCTCAATTATATAATGCATGTTTTCTTCAGCGCATTTTGGAGCTCTTCCTGGTTTTCTACATAGTGCGTTGACAGTCAGTTCACGTGATTACGTGGGCGGCGTGATGATGTCACACGAAACTCTGCCCCCATGGCTTTCAAGCTCAACTCCATTACAGTAAATGGAGAAAAATACCTTCCAGTTATGACCATTACGCGTAGAATTTCGAAATGAAACCTGCCCAACTTTTGTAAGGAAGCTGTAAGGAATGAGCCTGCCAAATTTCAGCCTTCTACCTACACGGGAAGTTGGAGAATTAGTGATGAGTCAGTCAGTCAGTGAGTGAGTGAGTGAGTCAGTCAGTCAGTCAGTCAGTGAGGGCTTTGCCTTTTATTAGTATAGATATATATATATGTGTGTGTGTATATGTATATATGTAGATATGTATGTATATGTATATATATGTTTATATATGTGTGTGTATGTATATATATATATATATATATACTAGCAAAATACCCGCGCTTCGCAGCGGCGAAGTACTGCATTAAAACTTTTATTAAGAAGAAAATTTAACCTTTTTAAACTGAGGGAAAATATGCCAATAATTATTTGTTAAGGATCTGTTTGTATACCACGTTGTCAGTTCGGCCCTCCGGTTGTAACATGACCAAGCTGTGCGCTGAGCTTACTCTTGAGCATGCAACTTACAGTTGGCCATGTGAACAGTAATCTTGTTTCAAATCTCACAGCATGGATTGCTGCTGTCATAATCGATTTCAGTTTCATGGTTTGTTTCAATTACGACAGTATTTGCAGGACTTGTGTTGAAGTGACACTTTGCATCTGTCAAGCGTTGTAAGCTTACAACCGGTTTCATCGATAACTTCACATCCAGCTTTTGAGAGTTTAAACATTCATAAACATCAAAGTGTCCACTACTGAAATTGTCACCTATGAATGTAAGATGTTTAAGAGGCATTGGCGGTTGTCGAAAGGTGTAAAATATTTGGCCATTTCGGTACACTTGAAAGCACCAACCGAACAATTCAGCGGCAGCCATCAACTCACATGCAGAACCATAGGTGAAGGGCTTAAGCATTTCACTCTTCTAGTGCTCCTGTGTAGTATAATTATCTCCTGTACCGTCATCAGTCCACACCTTGAACCTGTCCCAGTCATTCAATACATAAGACACAATGTTCTTCCGGATATCAAGAGTGAGCCTGATATGGCCGTGCAATATGTAACACAGAGAATGGAAAAGGTAGGTACCATCTCCGGGCATGGAAACCACTCGGTAAGTGACAGTTCTTTGATCGATGGTGATTACCTCGATAGACATGGTAATGGGGGTTGGAATGATGAAGGAAATGGGTACCTGAGTAATGTAAAGTAAGTGTAAAATACCTATACAATAACTATAATTGTAATAAACAAACAATAAAACAGCGGAGAAGCCGTGGATTAAACAAAAAGGCTGTAGTTATCAGCAGGGAGACGTGAATCCCGTGGCGAAGCAAGGAAGGGAATGTAGAGACTGGAGCGACGGACGGCCTTATATAGGCAGGCAGCCAACAACGTGGGAGGTGATGGGATGGGAGACCCAACGCCGCCTCACATGGTGACCAAGCTGCAGGCTATGGACGTATATATGTACGTAAGTAGGATTCAGTTAGCGTTGGGAACCCATGTACCAAATTTCTTGAAGATGGGCCCATAAGTAACAAAGACTGTTGAAAAGTTCAATATGGTGGCCGACAGTGGCATCATACCACCGAAATAAGTACGTACATTGGTTTCGGTTAGTGCAGGGAAGACGCCTACCAAATTTCGAGAAGATGAGGCCATAAATAAGAAAGTTCAACATGGCGGACGTTGTTGATCGTTACGCGTAGAATTTCGAAATGAAACCTGCTTAACTTTTGTAAGTAAGCTGTAAGGAATAAGCCTGCCAAACTTCAGCCTTCTACCTATACGGGAAGTTGGAGAATTAGTGATGTTGGAAAATTCAATATGGCGGCTGACAGTGGCGTCATACCACCGAAATAAGTACGTACATTGGTTTTGGTTAGCTCAGGGAAGTCACCTACCAAATTTCGTGAAGATGGGGCTGTAAATAAGAAAGTTCAACATGGCGGACGTTGTTGACCGTTATGACCGTTATGCGTAGAATTTCGAAATGAAACCTGCTTAACTTTTGTAACTAAGCTGTAAGGAATGGGCCTACCAAATTTCAGCCTTCTACCTACACGGGAAGTTGGAGAATTAGTGACGTTTGGAAAATTCAATATGGCGGCCGACAGTGGCGTCATACCATCGAAATAAGTACATACATCGGTTTTGGTTAGCGCAGGGAAGTCACCTACCAAATTTCGTGAAGATGGGGTCAGCCTTCTACCTACACGGGAAGTTTGAAAATTGGTGACGTTGGAAAGTTCAATATGGCGGCCGACAGTGGCGTCATACCATCGAAATAAGTACATACATCGGTTTCGGTTAGCGCAGGGAAGCCGCCCACCAAATTTCGTGAAGATGGGGCCATAAATAAGAAAGTTCAACATGGCGGACTTTGTCGACCGTTATCGACCGTTATGACTGTTACGTGTAGAATTTCGAAATGAAACCTGCTTAACTTTTGTAAGTAAGCTGTAAGGAATGAGCCTGCCAAATTTCAGCTTTCTACCTACATGGGAAGTTGGAGAATTAGTGATGAGTCAGTCAGTCAGTCAGTGAGTGAGTGAGTGAGGGCTTTGCCTTTTATTATTATAGATATATATGTATTTGTGTGTATATATGTGTGCGTATGTATGTATGTGTGTATGTATATGTATGTGTGTATATGTAGATATGCATTTATATATATATGTGTGTATATATATGTGGATGTATGTGTATATATGTATGTATATATATGTGTGTGTGTGTGTATATATATATATATATATATATATAATATGACAGCAACACTCATCTCTCACAACAGTGACAAAACAATTACATTGACAATCATGTTACGTTATTTTCAAAATGTTTCTTTTTCATTACTTCTTTAACACACTACTTCGCTGCGAAGCGTGGGTATTTTGCTAGTGTAACATACAATGATGCTACTCCTGGGCATATTATGGCATGCTCCACACTTTTTTCTTAGCTTTTGTTTAATGAAGTCCAGTGATTGATTTAATTAAAGGATGAGTTCAGTGTTTTTCAAGTTGAAGTTATTGGTTTACAATCATGGTTATATACACTGGGTAGGCAATAGTAGATTTACAGTTGTTTGTATGGAAAAAGACATGCTTGTTATGATTGCTACACTCAAGCACACGTTAAAAATAATAAGACAAATAATATAAATAATTAATAAATAACATAAGAAGTAAGTGTTTTGTGTACTCACAACTGTAAACATGCTTTTGCCCACCTGTGTTTTGTTTGCCACATGCAATTGTGTTCTAAAGTAAAGTATCTGTCTGATATATATATATATATAATGCAGATTTGACTGACTGAATGGCTCACGTACTCATTCATTAACAAAAACACTATTTTAGTTAAAAACCTGAAATTTGGCAGGATGATACATCTAGGGTGTAGTAGGTTTTTGCTGAGAAAGGACATTTTGATATATATCAATATACCAAAAGGTAATTTATTCAAAAGTGTTTTTACTGATTTGATTGAAATTTTGTGATGCTGCGTCCCTTATCACATCAGCACTGACAAGCATTCAAACAGTGAATTTGGACATGCTGGTTTATGCAAATTAAGGCTGTCTGCAGAGTCGAAGTGTAAGAAGGAAAGTTAGGTAAATATCAAAAAAGATGAGGTTAGCAAACGCTGTGAGTGTAGCTGGGAACGAGAGAGAGAAGTAGGGAATGAAGTACCATTCTTGCGTACAAGGAGTGCTTGAAGTTGAACTAAATAACCTCATTTACACCCTATACTCCCTATTCTGTAGGTTTTTTCTTACTTCTCGCAATGTGGTGTACACAATATACAATTTTAATGGATTACATTTTTTCATAACATTGTGTGCGGAACCAGATGGTTTGATCAGTATTCAAAGTTTAAGAGTATTGTCTAAAGTGGAATGTCATCAAAGGAAGCAAATGATGCATTTTTATTTTTTTTTTCCTCAACGACTTTGGGACAACATTTTAATTGTCTAGCTTTTCTCTTAGAACCCATACCCCATTACACAAGACATACTCTGTTTATACATGTTGCATTTACAAAAACACTTTTCTGAGAAATGTATTGGTCCTTAAGGGGTTTATGTAGTCTTGCCAAACCGTTGAGCAATTTTTCTTTCTAAATCCCTCTTCTTCCAAAAACTCACAACCACAAATACATATTTTTAGTAAGTTTTGCTATTGCAAGCTTGCACACAAAGTGCAACATATTCAAAAGGAAACACGGCTGTTTTGCTTACCACTACCTGTTGTGATGTTGTATTTGACATAATCTACAAAGCGAAATTCGAGCAGCTGTACAGTGAAGGTTTAATGCACGTGTGTACTTTAATTTACTGTGTACACAATATGTGACAACAAATCTAAATTAAGAACTGATTTTTTTTTTTTTTTAAATCAATGCATAGCCTTGCCATTTTTTAAAGCCTACGCTGTTCTCATCCATGTCATCATTAAGTTTGCAGTACCAATCACCAATAAGTGTTTTATACACTTTTTTAAGTAAGAAAAACAAACAGGAAATAAAAAATTAAACAAGGCCATGACCAAGCCATGATTGAACAGAATAAAGCGTGATGGACATGCTGTTTTTCAGAATGTAATAGAAAAGGGAAAATGATAGTGCTTTTGAGTGAGTAAAAGTAATTAGTAACTTTTTCATTTTTGTTGGTATATATTTGTTCAAATCCACTGTATAATGAGGCAGTACTAATTTTAGGTTTTGATGCTGATGGAGATTTTTAGCAGTTTCTAGCTTTGAATGAACCATCTTTAATTAACCTTTATGAATACCACTGTAGTGATGTCATTTAAAAATCTATTCCGTACCACCAACTCCCCCATTTAGACACTTTCCATGGTCCTTGCTGTATTTGTTTTTCATCTGTTCTTTTCTGTTCAATGCTTAAAATGTTCAATTCATTCTAAGGAACATGTAAATGTCCAGCCTGTAAATGTCATTTCTGTTTGTGATAAGTTAAAGTAAAACACAAATCATTGTTAGAACTTTGTCTTGCTGTGGACATTTCAAAAAAAGAAGCTTGAATATAAAACTGACAAAAACATGAAAAAAAATACATTATTCCTACTGATTACCTGTTTCAATTCAAACGAATGCAGTTTTCTGTAAAATTTTGTTTTGCAATAACCATTAGGAAAATCCAGCGTCAGTCAGTAGGAAAAGCACAAATTCATCTATGTTAGGATGGCAGGAATGTTTTACTCATGGGCAATTGTTTGTAGCAAATTCAAGAGTAAGTAAGTCCAATGAGCTAATAAACTTCTTAGTAGTATATCACTTCAGATACATCCAGTTAACTTATCGGCACTATAACTGAGGCCCATTGAGGTAGACATTTTCTGAAGCGGAGCCAAGTAACACAGCTACTAATTTATAAGTTTAAATAAATAACTACCCTACTCTTGTTCTTTACAGTGTCACAAAAGGGTATCAGATTCCTAGTTTGATGAAAAGCCTAAACACTTGATTACAGTACATCCATTTTTCAAGCCAAATTGCACACATATTGCAAAACATCATATCCATGTCATCTCTCTATTATAAAAAAAAATCTTGGGGAGGCAGACTAGGGAGACGAGACATGATCTTCTCAGAAGACAATTTGAAGTACCGCGAGAGACACTTGCTCCCAGCTCTTAAAACAATTACAAGCGACAAGCAAAACACGCAGCTCGCAGCAGATGATCTGACCACTTCTCCTTGCGTGCATTCAGCCACCCTAACCCCTCCCTCTTCACAAACTGAGCAGCAGAGACATGAAGTGGCAAAAAAGACAGCGGCTGTACAGGCTTTAAAATGATTGACGGGCAGCACGAGAGCAGCTGCCCCCCCTTCACAACACGAGCAGCGTTATACGTCCTGTGAGATAGAGATTTAACCACGCCCGTGGCTGGAAATAAAGGACAAGTATTGTTTTTACAATGTCACGTGAGACAAGGCAGTGAGCCATCATTTAAAACAAGTCCATGAAAATCTAACCTAGCAGTTGTTGGATTGCTTTTGGCAGACAAGCATCATGTGCTCCCAGCTCTTAAAACAACAACATGCGTCAAGCAGAACAGGCAGAAAGACAGCAGATGATCCGACGGCATCTCCTTAGTGTCCGTTCAGCCACCCTCCCTTCACAACGTGAGTAGCGTTATACGGGGCCGGAAATAAAGGAGAAGTATTGTTTTTACAAAAGTTTTTAAAGTAAAGTGAAAATAATGCATATGTAACAATACCCATGAAAATAAAAATCTCTTTAAATTGTATATCCGGTAAACCAAACACGAGGGTGCGTGAGCGAAGCAAGCAGGGGGCGGAGCCCTCTAGTTTTATAAGGAAAAAAATTGTTGTGAGAATCCATTTTAAAAGGAGACCAGATGTGTGCCTCACTTTGGTAAGTTAATCTTCCTCCACAGCAGTGTGGCACCCTTCAGGGACAGGGGAGTGGATTCACCTCGGAAAGTCATCACCAAGCATTATTATTAATGCTAAATGTTGATACCTGGATGTGAATTGCTGTTTGTGTTCTGTTGACACCTAGACAGTAATAACTGAGAAATGCATGCGAATGGACTTATTCTTTCATTATTAAGAAGCTTTTTTTAATAATTTGTAAAGACACTGTCTGCTACTGCTTGATTATTAAAGCACATGTGTGTTTCAGTGAGAGAAAATATTGAGCAGGTACATAGCCAAGGCTTGAAGTGGTGTGGTATGCCATACCTGCATTTTTCTGTGTATGCCGTACCTGCATTTTTCTGTTTCAGAAACAGAATACTGGCAGCAAATGGCTGCTATACTGTACTGTTCGATATAATGTAATGATATAATGCTTGATTAAGACATTGCACAAACTTTGAAACACATCACAAGGAGGACCAAGCAGCCTATGAAAAAAAAATAAGAGTACAGGCTATGATTTGTTTACATTTCAATCACTGCATGTTCCATAAGAAGTTTCCAACTAGGTCCCCTTGTTTTTGATTAACTAAATTTTAAAATAACAGTCTAGATCCACTGTACTAATTCCCTTCATAATTTTAAACACTTCAGTCATGTCACCACTTAATCTTCTTTTGTTCAAACTGAAAAGGCTCAGCTCTTTTAATTTTTCCTCACAATTCATCCTCTGTAGCCCTGGAATCCGTGTAATCACTCTTTTCTGGACCTTTTCTAGTGCTGCTATGTCCTTTGTGTAGCCTGGAGACCAAAACTGCACACAGTACTCCAGATGAGGTCTCATCAGTGCATTATAAAGCTTGAGCATAACCTCCTTGGACTTGTACTCCACACATCATTTTATATAACCTAACATTCTGTTTGCCATCTTAATGGCTTCTGAACACTGTCTGGAGGTCGATAACTTAGAGTCCACTATGACTACTAAATCCTTCCCATAAGGTGTACTCTCGATTTTCAGACTTTCCATTGTGTATTCAAACCTCACATTTTTGCTTCCTATGTGTAAAACTTTACATTTACTTCCATTACATATCATCTGCCACAAATCTGCCCAAGCCTGTATGCTGTCCAAGTCCTTCTGTAATGATTTATGGATTTTAAATTATCTTCCTATCCACCTATCTTGGTATCATCTGAAAACTTAAACAGCTTGTTAGTTATATTCCTATCCAAATCATTTATAAATCTGCTTACTGTGTCTTAGCGAATTCTACACTCTTGTACAAGCATCACCCTGAACTCCTACTTCTCTTCTTTTAGTTTGATGCAAAACCTCTCATGTGGCACCCTTATCAAATGCTTTCTGAAAGTTAAGATAAGTAATTTCATATGCTTCACTTTGATCATACCCTTTTATTGCTTTCTAATAGAGTTCCAACATGTTAGTAAAACATGACCTCCCTCTTCTGAACCCATGCTGCCTGTTCAGTAAAACTCCTGTTCTTGCCATGTGTTGCTCAATCTTATCCTTAATACTGTAATTCCTTCCATTAATTTATCTGTGATGCATATTAAGCATAAAGGCCTATAGTTGCTTGGATCTGCAAGGTCACCTTTTTTATATAACAGGATAATATTTGACTTTTTCCCAGTCCTTTGGAATTTCCCCAGTGCACAGTGACATTCTAAAAATATGTGTCAAGGATTTATATATGTACTTGCTAACCTCCTTACAAACTCAAGGATAAAATTTATCTGGTCCTGGTGATTTGTTGGATTTCAGCCTATTTAATCTGAGCAGCAAGCACTTCTCCCTCTACAATTTCCAAATCCTTCACTACCTCCGTAGTAGTCCCTTTTACTGCTGGGAGGTTATCTACTTCCTCACATGTGAAGTCCTCAGAAAAATGCAAGTTTAGAGCATCTGCTATTTCTCCGTCTGTACTTTTTATTTCCCCTTTTCCTTTCCCCCCTATTCCTAATGCACTTCTCGTCTTCCTTAACTGTTCTTTTACTAATAAATTTCTGAAAGATTCTCTTTGGTTCATCTTTCTCCTTATCTGGTATATTCCTCTTTAACTGCCTTTTAGCCTTCCTAATATCCTTCTTAACGGTTGCCCTCGTGTTCTCATATGCCCTACGATTTACATTGGAGCTATTATCTTACAAACCTTATACAGCTGTGTTTTTTCCTTTGCAGCTACTTTTCAACTTTTTACTAACCCAACACAGATATTTTTTTTAATTTACTACTAATTCCGAATTTAAACCCTGTACCTGTCCTGCATTATATATAAAACATTTTTAAACCTGTTCATCTGCTCCTATATATTCCTATCCAAATCATTACTAAATCTTCTTGCTGTGTCTTAGTGAATTCTACACCCTTGTACAAGCATCACCCTGAACTCCCACTTTTCTTCTTTTAGTTTGATGAACAAACTCTCATGTGGCACATTATCAAATGCTTTCTGAATGTTCAGATAAATAATATATGCTCCACTTTGATCATATCCATTTGTTGCTTCCTCATAGAATTACAGCATGTTAGTAAAACATGACCTCTCTCTTTTGAATCCATGCTGACTGTTCAGAAAAAATTCCTGTATTTGCCACGTGCTGCTCAATCTTATCCTTAATAATTCCTTTCATTAATATTCCCGTGATGCAGGTTAAGCTTTCTGGCCTGTAGTTAGTTGGATCTGCCTGGTCACCCTTTTTATATAATGGGATAATATTTGCCATTTTCTACTCCTTCGGAATCTCCTGTGTGCATAGTGACTTCCTAAAAATATGTGTCATTGGTTTATATATGTATTCACTAGCCTCCTTAAGAACTCAAGGGTAAATATTATTTGGTCCTGGTGATTTCAAAGTCTAAGGCTTTTATTAAAAATACAGTGCAGTGTAGCCATTTTAATCTAGATTTATTGTTACTCTGTGTACATAGCACAATGAAACTCGTGCTCTTTTAACTGCTTTCCCGCTTGGTGTGCATTGTCTTCCTAGGCCACGTTAAATACAGAATGTTAAATGGGGGGAGGTTCAACCTGGGGTTGTCATAACTCTACTCATGACGACCACTGGAAGCAGACAAACAAGCAAGAAATGTATCCTTACCTTGAGAAAGTAGTATGTAGAATCTGTGATAAAATAATTATGTCCTGTTTTCTCCTGTTATCTTAGGGATGCCTCATAAAGGTAAAAGGCATGCTTTCTTAAAATGTAACATTTGCTGCTTCAAAGTGGATGTATGTAGTAAGTTTTAAGGCTTTTCTTTCCTCTTTCGACCTTAGTACTCTTTAGTCCCATTGTTAACTGCAAGAAATACGTTTTTTTTTTTTTTTAAATTTAAAAAAATGTTTCACGTTAGAACACAATTTCAAGTGGAAAATTAATATATACAGTACCATGATTGTGAAGAAATAACTTTGACTTGAAAAATACTGAACTTATTCATTTAGAGAGCATGACAGTAGATTAAAAAGCCTAGGGATACTTTAGAGTGGTGCAAAAAGTGCTTTGTGCATTATACTGGTGGTCTAAACTGGGATGCCCATAGTGTTCAGGAAATATCACTTGGTTATAGTACAGTGCAAAAGCCTTAAGCCACTTAGAGGTCTCTGGCAGTGTGTGTTTGCTAATGAAAAAAATAACTTTAACATGAGAATAAACTGAAATAAATTTAGATTGATTAAAGGTAAAAATAATTTCAGGAGTTTTGGAAACAAAAAACTATTGATACTTTTGAGATAGCTAGAATAGCACAGATTTAACTCCCAAACCTCTCGTTCAGGCACCCCAGCCATTCTGTTAGGTTTTTAATTTCCATCAACAGCATACCTTATTCAAATTGAAAAGGTAGTGATTAGCCCAAACAAGTGGGCTGGTGGTGCACTTTAAGAAATACATAAGTGGATTAGTTGATACACAAATAATGGGGTGCCATTAGGAGAGATTTGGAAATGACTAAGCTGACACACTTTGACAGACACAAAATCATAATTTTATATAAACAAGGCTATAGTTAGTGAGCATCAGTGCACCAGATTGGATTTTTAAGAGATTGTCTTCAGAATGTCATAAATATGAAGAAAGTAGGCAAGTTGAAGGCAGAGAAAGCAGAGGAAGACCCAGAAGCCTGTCTACATCAAAGGAAAACTACTTAAGGGGCACTTCCTTAAAAGGGCGAGGAACATCCAGTAATGTGCTTGCTCAGCATCCAGCACTAAAATACAAGCTTCAGCTCTATCAAGCATTCTTAAAGGAAAAGGAGTTGGTTGACCTGGTACAGCTAAGAATACCAACATCAAATAGAAGAGATGTCATTGTGTGAAATAACATAAAGCAGGGAGTGACAATTGGTAGCAAAAGTCTTTTAGAGTACAAATTTTATGTTTTTGGTTTATGAAGATGCCAGTATGTCAGAAGTAGAGTCGACAAGGTGTACGCTGCTATGCTAACAACAAGCCATGGATTACAAGGGACGTCAAGGGCTTTTTGAACCAGAAGAAAAGAGCTTTTAAAGGCAGTGATCAGCATGAGCTCAAGCGTGTGCAGAAGGAACTCCGAGTCCAGCTCAGGGCGGCGAAGGAGCAGTACAGGAGAAAGATGGAAACCAAATGAACAATGTCTTTAACAGATTTGACCACCCTAACCCACTCTCACCTCGGGGTACTTAATCCTCCAACCATCCTTCTGCTGATACCAGCATAGATGAGACATCCCCACCCACAATTACAGCAGCACAGGTGAACAGAGAGCTGAGAAAACTTCGTGCCAGCAAAGCAGCGGGTCCAGATAGTGTATTGCCATGACTGCTGAAGGCCTGTGCGTTGGAACTGTGGAGTCCTCTACAGCACATCTTCAACCTGAGCCTGGAACAGGGGAGAGTCCCGAGGCTTTGGAAAACATCTTGTATCACCCCAGTCCCAAAGGTATCACTTCCTAGTGAGCTGAATGACTTCCGGCCTGTTGCTCTGACGTCACATGTGATGAAGACCATGGAGCGGCTGCTGCTTCACCACCTGAGGCCACAGGTCTGCCACGCCCTTGACCCTCTGCAGCTTGCATACCAGGAGAAGGTGGGAGCGGAGGATGCCATCATCTATATGCTACACCGATCCCTCTCCCACCTGGACAGAGGCAGTGGTGCTGTAAGAATTATGTTTTTGGACTTCTCTAGCGCCTTCAGCACCATCCAACCTCTGCTCCTTAGGGACAAGCTGACTGAGATGGGAGTAGACTAACACCTGGTGGCATGGATCGTGGACTATCTTACAGACAGACCTCAATATGTGCGTCTTGGGAACTGCAGGTCTGACATTGTGGTCAGCAACACAGGAGCGCCACAGGGGACTGTACTTTCTCTGGTCCTGTTCAGCCTATATACATCAGACTTTCAATACGATTCGGAGTCCTGCCACGTGCAAAAGTTGGCTGATGACACTGATATTGTGGGCTGCATCAGGAGTGGGCAGGAGGAGGAGTACAGGAAGCTAATCAAAGACTCTGTTAAATGGTGTGACTCAAACCACTTACACCCGAACACCAGCAAGACCAAGGAACTGGTGGTGGATTTTAGGAGGCCCAGGCCCCTCATGGATCCCGTGATCATCAGAGGAGACTGTGTGCAGAGGGTATAGACCTATAAATACCTAGGAGTGCAGCTGGATGACAAATTGGACTGGACTGCCATTACTGATGCTCTGTGTAAGAAAGGTCAGAGCCGACTATACTTTCTTAGAAGGTTGGTGTCCTTCAACATCTGCAATAAGGTGCTGCAGATGTTCTACCAGATGGTTGTGGCAAGTTCCCTCTTCTACGCGGTGGTGTGCTGAGGAGGCAGCATAAAGAAGAAGGATGTCTCACGCCTGGACAAACTTGTTAAGAAGGCAGGCTCTATTGTAGGAATAAAGCTGGACAGTTTAACATCTGTAGCAGAGTGACGGGCACTAAGCAAACTCCTGTCAATCATGAAGAATCCACTGCATCCACTTAACAGTGTCATCTCCAGGCAGAGGAGTAGCTTCAGTGACAGACTGAGGAGATCGTACCTCCCCCACACTATGCGACTCTTCAGTTCCACCTGGGGGAGTAAATGCTAACATTACTCAAAGTTATTGTAGGCTTTTACATGCATTTTTATTACTATTTAATTTAATATTGTTTTTTGTATCAGTATACTGCTGCTGGATTATGTGAATTTCCCCTTGCGATCTATCTATCTATCTATCTATCTATCTATCTATCTATCTATCTATCTATC
>JANRMT010062834.1:14251816-14294316 GCA_026402145.1 Polypterus bichir lapradei
ATCTATCTATCTATCTATCTATCTATCTATCTATCTATCTATCTATCGCCTTCTGTGGAGCATGGTAGCAGCTGTGTTGGAGGGTCCATTTCAGCCACTGGTAAAAGGATTTTGTCAAAATTGATGGAATAATGACTGGCTTGAAATGTAAATAGATTTTTGATGTATCATGTTGTACGTTGGGAAAAATTACCTATTGGCAAAACATATCCTTTCTGCTTGACAATGATCACAAACGCTATGTAAACACAATTAGGACCTAGTTAAAAAGAATTACTTATGAGTTTGAGAAGCATCCCTTCACCACTTGTGACACTGATCAATCTGACACTGTTGAGGGTCAGAAAATGTGCAAGAAATCTAATCAAAGACTACATTCACCTGGATAACCATCTTTTTCAGTTATTATCAAGGGAACATTACTTGTCACTATGAGAGAAGGAAGAACTACTAGATACACAAAACACAGTGTGAAACACCATATTATTCATCTGTTTTTTTTCTGATTTCTAAACTCTTCCATCCAACCTAAAATATTTTCATTTTATAAAGCCTTTAGCAGGAGTGCAATTGTACATGATTATTCATGTTATGTATTGTGTATTATTTTGTTATTGGCATTTAATTTGCTGTGTGTATAAATGTAAAACTAAGAGAAATATGTATAAGTTGTTTTGCATGGCAGTAAAGATCATGTTCAAGTTAAGATGCATATGGCACCCTAATAGTATTAGATTGGTTACCTCAATATAATTGAACCTATATGCAATCACATGAGCATAGGAAAGAACAAAAAGCAGCGCAAATCAAAAGAAATGTATAAGCAAATCCTGCAAGACACCTGCATATCATAAGACTACTTGAAAAAATTACACAGCAGTGTGCACAAGTGAATTGCTTCAGTATTGCATTCTAAAGATGGACACACCAGTTATTGACTTGCATTTTATAATCATTTTTCATTATTGAAATTACCCATTAGTTATAAATAATATTATGTAAGCAAAAGGCATAAAACACTTGTGCAAGGAATGGCAGTGCATTTTTTATATGAACAGGAAAAAAACACACCCCAAAAATGTTTACTCTCTAACTCCTTTGAGTGCAGAAAACAGATCAATTAAATAGAGAGAAAACTTGGGAACAAGATATAGTGTATAGGGAAAGAGAGTTAGTAGTTTTATACTTTCTCTAATTAAAGACAGTTCTGGTTGTTATTACTCGTAGTTTTCCAAGTGTTCATGTTTGAAGTAAAAATCTAGATTGATTTTCCTTGTTGAGCATTCAAGGCGGGTAAGTTTACAGAAGGATAATTTCAACTGAGTCAAAGAAACCGGTAGATTTCTTTCCAGCAGGAGGTCAAAATAAATTTTGCCTCAATTGTCCCTAAGCAGAATAGCAAATGTTGAAAGTTAAATAAAGATAAAACAGAAGGCTGTGAATGATCAGAAAATGTTAGAATGACATACATTCCCAGATCTAGTAAATTAAAGTTCCTGAAATATTTAAGGTACAAAGTTAACAGAAGTGGTCAGAAAAAGAGGCCTATGAGGAACCACTTACACAGAGTGGTGTAGTGTCTGTGAACAGTGTGTTCATTGTGTAATTTGGATTTCTACAAGCTAAGGATTATCTTTGAGAATAGAATTTTAAGATGTCAGTATACAGTATGTATCTTCTGGTGCATATGCAACCAGATAGAGTTTAAGGTTAAAGGGTTGTAAGAGGCTTTTTTGAGGGTTAAATGGAGAGAAGAGACTGGTTTAATAGAAGGTCAGAAGGATCGAAAAAGCTAGAAGACTGTGTTGAGAAGGGGGTCCATATGCCATTTGCACTAACCTCAACTTCAAATAAAAGAAAAGTAAAGTATAACAGAGTGTTTAGGTTTTAATAAATGTGTAGAGACCCAGCTCGTCTAACAAGTTGCTTAGGGAAGCTATACCCAATCCATTCATTTTGGGTATGAGATGCGACTCCCACCAATTCTCAAGGCATTGCTGAAAAACATTGTAGAATTTCACTGAGGCCATAAATCTAAAATTATGAGTTACCACTCTCAAAGTGCTCAGGGCCTAGGGAATAAGTGATCCTGTGGAAGCAAGTAGAATTTAAATGGTGTTAAGGAGAGTGTGTGTAGGAGTCATAGGTGGACTACCCTTTTCCTAATAAGAAACCACAAGGTAGATTTTAAAGCTGGGAAAATACTGTAAATTATGGAGGGTGATACTCCCAGAATGCCTGTCTTGTACCAAAGCTGAGTATTAAGACAAGGTGTCTTACCTCCCTGAGAAATTCTGAGAGAGGGGAATAATCATGACCAGTAAGTGTAAAGGGGCTGAGGGCTAGAGTTGACTGAAAAAATGAATGCAGGAGAGAGACTCATTTTATTGAAGTAAATTGAGCACGAATAAATACAGAAGTTTGTCTATTGGGAAGGTTGGAATTTTATATTATAGCTTTATTGTAACCCATCTAAATTTGTAATCTCTACTCTGTCTGATTTATATATAAAGAAAAAAAATTAGACACTGAAAAAGTGACAAATTAGAAACTGGGCTTGGGAACACCAGCTCCCAACCAAGTGCACAGGGGACTGCCAATTGTAAAACTTTATGCCAGATGAACTGTGGATCCACACACCTAAATGCTTAAATAAGACTAGATGAAAGAGGATTTTTTAAGGGAAAATCAAGAGGATTTCCATCAAGAGACCTAAAACTGGCTTTGAAGCAAACCAAAATAACATCTGACAAATTAAACTAAAGGTAAGAGTAGAAAAGTTCATGAAAAGAAATATATGAAACAAAATGCAATATTGAGAGAAACAGTAGAAGAGAGCCAATTGGAGACAGCAGACCAAAAAGCAAAGACTACAGGACATTCACACAAAATTTGAAGAAATGAGACAGGGACATTTACGGTAAGGGTCTCAAGCGGAAAATGGGATCAACTGCCAAATGCATACCATAAAGTTTATGATGGGTAAGGTATAAGCAATGTGCAAATTTAAAGTGATCATACTGATAATTTGGGCTTTTAGAGGATTCAGACTGGACTTATAGACTGGAAACAGCGTAAGATGTTATTTAACCACTGGCAGATTCCACATGGAAACTTGCATATTAGGAGATGTCTGGCTTTAAGTTTAGAGGTAATAAACAAAAGTTATAAAACAGGAGGTAAGGGAAGAAGGGATGATATTGAGACACGGCTTACACTAAGGACTGATCTGAGTTGGATCTGGAAAAGAAGGGAGAAAGAAGGACAGAACACCTGAACTTCAGTAACTGGAACATTGAGTCCAGAGTAATCATAAATGCTGCCATGTCTTTTAATACCTTGACCTGGAAAACAGATGCGTTTTCCAAGAATAGTTTAATTAGACAGGTTTTACCATCTCAATGGGGGTATAAGAGTAAATGCTCAATCATATAGTGTAATTCTAAATAAGGCAGCTAATCATCAGTTCAACTTATCACAAATGCGAATACAGTGTTTTAATGGTGAGGACTCTTGCCTTTCCAGAAAAAGGCAGAGAGAGAAGAAATCTAACTTCTGATCAGTGTTTCATTTTGGTGGGGGGAAGGGTGTGAGCATGGTACTAACAAAACTGAATGTATGATAATCTTCATTTTGATAACTGCCAGTCTAGAACAGGGAAAAATGGAAAATGAGGAAAAGGATTTCTTGTCACTTTTAAATATCTTATAAGATCTTACAATGAGGGCAAAGATCTTACAATGCCCTGCAAGAAAGGAGAGATGTCGATGTCCAAGTATCTGAATGATCTAGCCCAAGGAATGCACAGTTCATAAACAGACATACTAAAATAACTAACCATGATAAGTGGCTAGAGAGTACAGTTTGTTCATTATGCATAAACATTCACATTGCATAGTTAGATAACTGACAAGTTTAAATGAGATAGCCTGGTAAGTGTGGAAGAAAACAACTAAAGGATAATTATACATAAAAACAAATCCCGTACTTGTATAGCATCACACCTGAAATATTGTAAGGCAATATTATAATTTAAGGCATGTGAATTAGAGATAAAAAAAAAATAGCTAATAGAATTTGACAGAAACTTGCGGGGTTATTAAATAATATATTAATGCTACCAGCCAGAAGGTCCTTCTTGATCAAGACAGTATTTACCTAACTGTTACCATGATATAGCGTGACATTTAGTAAGTAAAAATCCACTACTAACAGTATAAAACCTTTGAACATTTCTTTCAGGTTGTTTGAAAAAGACATGTGCAATGAATATGTGATACATATATACATTTTCTTAATTTATGTTAAACTGCTTAATAAATTACTGAAATTTATCATGGATGCTCTTATTTGGACTTGTGCAGTATGCATTTCATGAAAATGGAATTCTGGTGGTTCTTTTTAGTGGAAATCTGCATTGCAAAGGCATTGTGCGATGGTGATGTGTTATTATTATTATTGAATAATTTTAAAATCCAGTAAATATGTTATTATTCTCAAAGACAATGTGATTAAAGAGAAAGAATGTTAAATTATTCAATAGAAATGTAAACTATTAATTTATAGTTTATTTAAATACAGTCCCAAACTAAGCAATTCTTGAGTAGTGCCAGACAAGCGACACGTCTTTGCCCAATGAAAAAGTGTATTTGTTTGCATCGGAATGTGCTGTTTGTTAGACTGAGGCAAACATGAGGTACTGTTCAAATATTCAAATAATCCATACCTTTGTTGTTGTACAGTAAAAACAATAGCTGTGATCAACAAATCACCATTAGATATAGGTAGGTATTTCAAGAGATGTTTATCAAACAGCAATGTCCTGAGGGAGATGCACAAAATAATGCAATCGGTATTCCTCTCAGATTACTAAGACGACACATTATGCTTAGCAGATGATGAGAATACCCTAGGCAACAAAGTAGGGCATGGTGATGATTTGTTGTGAGGAGAAGATACATATAAGGATGTGTAAAACTGAGTAAAACCTTTTTCAGTACTTTCAACCTGCTTTATGAAAAATACTGTAATAGAAGAATCTCATGGACAAAATTGTTTTTATTAAAGAATATCCATTACGCCTTCTGAGCAGAGAAGCTACTACAAAATATTAATGTTGACTCACTGGTGCAAGAAGTTTGACTGATTGTTACGCAAAACACATTGTTTATCTGATACTATCAGTGTGTCATCTCTGTGATTCTTATTGTTTGTGTTCTTCTAAAAGGAGGATGTATTAATCTTGAAAGACAACTTAAAATGCTACTTGGTAAACACTGTGTTGACATACAGACATGAACAAATTTGTTGATACCCTTACTGCTCATTGAAAAAGTACTGAAGGCTTCCTGAAGAGTGATTAAATAAAAAGCAGTTGTCCCATGTATACCTGCATGCCTTTGATATATCATCAAGTAAAGCAAAGGAAGTGTCGGGGGAAAAAAAACAGTGTTTTTTTTTTTTTTTTTTTTTTACACAAACATATTCTAAAATGGTCTTGGCACATTTGTTCCTACCCCTTGAACATATCATAAATACATGGATTAGTGTGCTTTTCAAAATAGCTGTTCTTTCCATAGTATCACACATGTCTCCATTCGTGCATTCAGTCTTTTTAAATGGAGAAAAATAGTCACCTTACTGTTTGGTATCATTGTGTGCCCCACACTGAACTTCAGCCAGAGAAAACGAAGGAGAGGATTTCTGAGGAAATGAAGAAGAAAATTATAGACCAGCATGTTAAAGTAAAAGGCTATACGATGATCTCTAAGCAGCATAATGTTACTGTGACAACTGTTGAGATTATTATTAAGAAGTTTAAGGTCCATGGGACTGTAGAAACCCTCCCTGGACGCAAACACAAAAGGAAAATAGACCCCAGAATGGTCATAAGGATAGTGAGAATGGCAGACAAAAAAAATAAGGATGACTTCCAAAGAGATATAATCTGAACTCCAAAGTCAAGGTCCATCAGTGTCTGATTGCACACTGTCACTTTTTGGACTCAATGGAAGAAGTCCCAGGAGGACTCTACTGTTGAAAGACAAATCTAAAAATGGCAGACTGCAACTTGTTAAAATGGATATTGACAAGCCACAATGCTTCTGGGAGAATGTCCTTTGAAGATATGAGGCATGGCTGAAGATGTTTGACAAGTCACATCAGCTGTATGTCCACAGACAAAAAAGTGAAACTTTCAAAGAAAAGTTATGTTTTGGGGCTGCTTTGCTGCATCTGTCATAGAGTGCCTTGAGTCTGTACTGGCAACAACAACGTCTCAAGACTATCAAGACATTAAGGAGTGAAACGTACTGCCCAGTGTCGGAAAGCTCTGTCTCAGTCGCAAGTCATGGATCCTTCAGCAAGATAATGAACCAAAACACACCGCTAAAAGCATCCAAGGATGGCTTAGAACAAAACATTGGACTGTTCTGAAGTGGCCTTCTATGAGCCCTGATTTAAATCCTATTGAACATCTATGGAAAGAATTGAAACATCCAGTCTGGAGAAGGCGCTCTTTAAACCTGACGGAGTTGGAGCAGTTTGATTAGGAAAAGTGGGCCAAACGACCTGTGGACAGGTGCAGAAGTCTCCCTAGGTGCTAAAGGAATCACTTATTTTCTGTGATTTCCTCAAGTTATGCAGCAATATTAGTTTAAGGGCCCCATAATTTTTGGTAATGCCATTTTCCTTTGTGTTGTTATTTGAAATACTCTGTGGAATCAAAACTGTAAAGCACAGTTTTATTTTTGTTAAATATGGAATAAACAATGATGGGTGCCAATTACCTGTATCAGTTTAAAGTTATTTCAAAGACAATTGTGTGTTCTTCTTTTTAATGAAGGTGTACCAATAAATGTGTCCACATCCAGGTCCATTCTTATTGTCATAGTTGGTTATATTTTGTACCATGGAAAGTGAAGTCGATATTCTACAGTATCCTGTATATTTAAAGCGTCTTATAAAAAAATTCTCCCTTCTCACAAAGTTTTATAATCTGTTACTGCTTTTGAGGTTGAAGTATAAAACTTAAAAAATTTACTTCATTATAGAATATGTACTGTCTCCCCCAAATTGATAAAACTAAGTAGTCCTTTTTCGTGTGATATAAAATTTCTATAACATGCCTAATTCCACATTTTATTTGTTTAGATTCTGCATTCTGTTGAACCAGAATGTGTTTGGCACAATTTTAAAGTGGAATTCAGGCAGTCTTTTGTTTATGGGTCAAATTAGATTAGGGCCATGTTCAGTAAATAGTTTCATTATAATGGTTTTAGTATACATTTTATTACACTGTACTGAATATTTTTTATGCAATAATTCATCACATCACTTAAACAATATTTAATTTTATGTTTAATTTTGCTTCATTTTCATATTCTCAGTCATTCCCCTATGTTTTTCCCCAAGTAAATTACATTTAAACAAACAGAAAACTGAAGATAAATTCTTCTGTACAGCTACACAAAAATAATCTTCCATGATATCTCATAAAGAAATGCAAGGATGAGGGTCTATCAAAATGCATAAGATCTCCAATAAGACAGTAAAAAACACTGTCTAAAGTTGAAAAAAGTTCTGACATGATTGATCTTGATTTCAGCCTTTACATCAGCAAAAGCTGAAATCTCTAAAAGGAGGAGGATGTTTTTGATATCATTTGTAGCCTCTAGAAGAACCTCTACATACAGTACAGTGCAAAATTTGAGTCCGTTTCACCACTAGAGTCTCTCTTGAATCACCATACTGTTCCTGAAGGTGAACAAGCAGCCTTTGAGAGTCCTTTACTCTAAGTCCTTATAATAATTATATATACAAGTAACAAAAAACATAATATACAAGCATTGATCTGAAACTGAGATTCCCTTTTTGTTTGATCCTGTCAAGTTTGATTCCAGTTCTGAATGATTATGTTGCATATTTGAGTCAAACTATTTTTTATGTCTATTATTAATGTTTTATATCTGTTCAGCACCTTTAGCCTTTACCACAGATGAACAACACTAAATAAAAACTGAATGAAGGGTTGTATGTTTACAGGGACATTATTGTCATGAGTACTCGCATGTGCTAATCAACACACAACACTCCTCACTGAGCTACTGAGAGGTGTTTATGTTTAATTCTGTTTGCTTGGGCTGTGGATGAAACTAGACAGATGTTACAGTAATGCGACCACATTTGAGGAAATATCTGGTAGCTTGGTTAGAGAAGGCTGCAGTTTACCTGTTGCACCAACCAATAATTAAAAGTCTTAAGGACTAAAAAATACTGTCCTTCATTTGCACAGTGCTGCTTGTGTAAAAAATTGTGATCAGATATAAATCAGATAAAAAAAAAAAACTACAGAGTCGCATTAAAAAAAAAAAAAGTAAAAAAGGTTGTTTTTTCAATCCACCAGTCTAGCGGCAGCCTACAAATACTGTATGTGTATTGAAATTTTTAAAGTGTTGTTTGTTTTGCGCCATATTGTTCATCTATAGGTAATTAAGTATGACATTTTTTTCACAGATCAACAAAAAAACCTTTTTTTTATACCTGCTTATAAAAATGTACCATTGGTGGGTGTAGTGGTATACATTTTCCACGTTCTTGAAAATTAGACAGGTACTATTTTAAGTGGATAAATTACCTTGAAAATTACTGTTTCTGTTACTGTTTTCTATTTTTTAATGTGTGAAATGTAGAATACATGTTGAATTTGTAAATTGTAGTATACAATATGATTAAAATCCACTGTTAATTTATTATTAGATAATAATAATAAAGAATAGCTGCAGTTAATGAAAGCTAGTCTACCATTAATTAAAAGAAAAGATCAGTATTAGTCATTTTATATTGTTTGACCTTGGTATCTCTTTTTGCCAGCTGCAGAATTGCATGCTTTTAATATGTGGCAAATATATTTGCATTTTAGCTGACCATGTGAATTTTTTGTTTCTGTTTTTGTTAATTTATTTTATTTTTTTGTTTTACTTTGTCACCAGGGCTTTTCTGAGGATAAGTAAAAGGTAGGCTTCATTTCAGTGCTGTTTATTCTGTTCAATAGTTGTGGTCTTCTCCAGGGTTATAAAAGTAACCATAAAATAATGGTTAAATGGGAATGCTTAGCAAATTATTTATTTTTGATAGCCATTAAAATGAAAAATATCACTGAAATAAATACGTCATACTTTAAAGAAATATTGTCACGCCATAAGAAACATCCTCTTTACACTGAAAGTCTACATTTTTTCTTTGTGCTAGTCTTCTGCTCACACCAACAGCATTATCATGGCATCTCCTGTATTTTGATTACAGAATGATTTTCTTCCTGTATTATTCTATGATGGTCTCTTCCCAAATTTCGTAACACTTGGCCATTACTTTTCTATATTCTTTGGTCTGACCTTAACATGTTCTTCCGTTGTTTATTTTTACATTCTTGCTTTTAATTATGCCTTCCCCTTTGCAGTCCTTAATCTGCTGGTATTATTTATGAACTATATGTTGGAGAAAGTTATTTAAATTATTCCTCTATACTTCAGGCCTAATTTCAAATGATCTAATCTCCGGAAAAGTCCATAGATGAGAGACGTGCTGTTGGCCTTAAGTGCTACCAAGTGCAATATTGCATTTCACTGTGTTCATAATATTGGGCACCATGCTGGTCTAGTGTTTAGTGGTATGCCACATATACTGCCTAGAGTGTTCTCTTGTTTACACAGGTTTTCTGTGGGTACTTAAATGCTGTATGACATCACAAAGACATGCATGTGAGATACACTGGTGATTCTAAACAGGCCTGTTTTGAGAGTTGTCCTGTGATAGACTACCATCCTCTTGAGGGTTCTGATGCTGCTGGATAAGTGCCTGATCCCAGTGAATTTTTAATGAAAACAATGGGCTCATGAAATGTATAAGTAGATGCAAAATACTGCCCCTCTCCAGCACCATGATTAGTAATTATTGCTACCTTACCTTCATATTCACAACTGTTTTGTTAGGTTGCTATTCTTTATATGAATGGCTGATAAAATCTATAAATATTTATTTTATAAAAAAATTATAGAATAAAAAGATCAAAACTACATGCATTAAGATAAACATTCACACTCACTTTTCTCAATAAATTTGAATAGTTACTCTTGAAATTCAGTTCTGGAGGTTCATACCCCTTCATTATGTTAAACATGTAACACTGATCAACTTCTTCAGTGCATGCATGAGCTTCTAGTTTAAAGAAATGTTCATTTTATTGTACTGATGATTAATTTTTATATTCTACATTTCATAAAGTATAAAAAATCTGAATAATTTAATGACAAAAGCTAAATGTCTAAACACGGATAATAAGGAGGGTTTATATTAATAAGTGTAGCAGTAATGAAGAAAAAACGGTAACGATGCAGTTATACATGACCTTTGTTTTTAAAATAATAAAAGGTTTAAAAAATTGGAGCATGGGAGAAGTTTTTTTTAGTTTAGTATCAGTTATGACATAGTTAGCTGTATGAACTTCCTAAGTGTATGTGAGGAACTGTTCAGTGAGTCACAGGATATAGCTTCTCAGCTAAACATCATTCGCGGAGGAAGCTTAGAAAACAGCAAATTCTAGCACAGCTGAATGTGTGTGGTATGAGTAGGAGCATCAGATGTCACACTAATGTATTCAGAATAAGTTGCAAATCTAATGGACAGGAGTTGAACACATCTCTTAAAGCAGTGACACTGTTCTGTTTTTAGCAGCCATCATTCAGAATTTTAAGCAAAAGGAGAAGTGCTGTGGTATTTCTTTTAAGAACAGTATTTAGAATAGTTTGTAAGCAATAAAAGTGGCTCTAGTGAAACCTAATTGGGTCACCTCATACTTCAATTACTTATTTCCCATTCACTTTTTAAATATTAGTTTATGTGCTAGGTAATGATTATGACAAGGAATGATTATTTACTTATTTTTCATACATATCTATACCAAATGCATGGCCATCTATGTTCTTTATGTTTGAAGCGGTGCCTGGCTGGAAAGGATGCCACCAGGGTCCCAAACTGGCAATAACATAACTCACTAAGTGGTGACACAGGGGAGGCTTCTGTGGAGCAGTAGAATTTGTGAGCATGTATGGTGCCCTGGGAGGAAGATAGAAATCATCTGGCAAAGACACTAATCAAGTTAAGTCAAATGGACTTTATTGTATTAGCAACTATACATATATTGTACCTTGGTACATTGAACAGTGACATAAAATTACGTTTACCAGGTCCACGGTGCAACATTTGGACAGCAGAGATAATTTTACATGCAGGATTGTAAAACAAGCAAAAACATCTATATAACTGAATATCATACATCAAAAAGCTGGCAATTAGTGTAATTAATATTTACAAGAAGATGTATAATGGACAAGTTCTGTAACATTAAAATGCAGGAGCAGAAATAATTACAAAATGATTAACATTATGAAGTTGCTCTAAAGCATTAATATAAATATATTCAAAGGAGTACTATAGTGAGGACAGACTACAGTAAGGGTCACTGACTCAGAAAAAGATTGTTAGTGACCAGAAGACCTTCAGTGTACTAGGTACAAACACATGAATCCTAAGCAAAGAAGGTGGGAACATGTTGCTCATTTAAGATTTAGACAGCGGGAGCTAGTGATTTTAAATAATATAATGTTAATGTTTGGGATAATGAGAGCATTTTAGCTTTTAAAACATTCAACTTGGGAACTGCCCCAGCAAGATGGTTTTGTTAAGGATGTTTAGGTTGGAGGGATGTCACAACCTGTTAGGCTGCAAGAACACCAGGCTAGACCCCTTTCTAAGAGGGAACTTAAAAGGAATTCTGAACTTGGTTTGGGAATGACTTATTATGCTGCCTAAAGAAGTCATGTACTTTAGGAAATAAGATCTCATAGTGCTATGAGAAAGATTCATTGGAGTTAAGTGCTGTGGTTGTACTTGGAAGGTAAAGAATAGGAAGACATAACTAATGGAATATTAATAATGTCAAATAGGGATTGCTAAATAGCACTCTATTAATAAATAATTCTGAATGTCTGTATTAATACAAAGTATAAGTTTTTATCGGGGTTGAGGTCCTGTGAAACACAAGATAGAGTGGGAAGGAGCACTCAGAATTAACACTGTGGGACAAATGTGGGATGAGAAACTAGCAAAACCCCAGTTTAAAAATAAATAAATAAATAAATAAAAAATTGCAAAAACCGTTGCATTATAAAAATTCTGTCCAGTTTAATCAACAATTATAATTATCTTTGTTACATTATTTCCGAGTGCCCTGCGCTCAAAGCATTTTGTCCCAGGACCTCATTCATAAACATATGAAATGAAACTAAAATTGTAGGATTATTCCCTGACAAGTACCTGCAACTACTGTAATTTATAAAATATCCATACACAAATACATGTTCATAAATCCTTCCCACCTATGGTTAGTTTTATAAATCCTAAATCCTCTCCTCTTAAATGTATGCCCTTGCAATGAGCACGCTGTCTTCACTTAACGGACGTCTTCAGATATTGTAATGTGGTGGGGTATACACCTGTGACCTGGACTTAGAGGTAACTATCCCTCTTGCGTACTGTAAAAGCCAACTAAATTGTGAGTTGTAAACATGTCTACTCTAATATAGTATCTCTTTTTGGTATGGGGGACCAGGCAACCTAGTTGAACCCAGAAAATGGTTCTTAAACTGTGTGGGGTATAATATCATTAAATAACTCATCATTCACTCTGTTAAAATGGCAAGTGAAAATAGAATATTATCTAAATGTCTTTTTGAATGTTGGTGTTTCCTATTCTCTGTGTCCATTTGTTATGTTCATTCACTGAGTATGCAACATGGGGTCAATCTTTTGCAGCAGTCATAGTTAATAATCCCTTATTCTGCTCTAGTACCTTTTTAATTAGACATTGAGCTCTTTCATTGTAGGAAAAACCTGGACATGTGAATGATAGCTTTCAAGATAGCAGACACATTTTAATTGAGAGGAAGTTGAGATACTCCTGATATGCCTGCAAGCTCTCTCTGAAGTGAAAAGGAAACCATGCTCCAAGAGAATTTGTACTTCCATTGGAATGGTGTGATTGGATGTAGTAGATCTCTCAAGGGTGGGACACAACTGGCGGTAGACGTCCATATCAATGTTCATAGTAATCGATAATGACTTATGAGTGATCATCAAAAGTCAAAGTGATCTCTTAAAACTTGCTCTCTGCCTAATGTGCCATTGGTAAAGTCTTGTACTAGAGCAAGTGTAGCCAGGATTTCTTAATCTTCAATGATTTAGTTCCAAATACAATGGATTCAGAAAGTACTCGGACTCCTTCATTGTCTGCATACTTTATTGTGTTGTAGATTTAATTTTAAATGGATAAATGTTCTGTTTGTGTCTATCAATCTAAACTCAGCAACCCATAAAGTCAAAGTGAAAACATGTTTTCAGATAGACTTGTAAATTGATTTAAAATCAAAAACTGAAATCTTAAATTTGCATTTACAGTAGACCCTTTGTTGTGGCACTCCAAATTGTATTCAGTGCATCCTGTTTACTCTCATTCTCCTAAATTTTTATTTAGAACTTGATTGACATCCACCTGTGGCAACTTGAATTTATTGGAAATAGCTTAGAAAGGCCTACACCGGTTTATACAGTATCTCACAAAAGTGAGTACACCCCTCACATTTTTCTAAATATTATATGTTTTCATGGGACAACACTGAAGATATGACACTCTGATACAATGTAAAGTAGTCAATGTACAGCTTGTATAACAGTGTAAATTTGCTGCCATTAATGTCTAAACCGCTGGCAACAAAAGTGAGTACACCCCTAAGTGAAAAATGTCCAAATTGTGCCTAATTAGCCATTTTCCCTCCCCGGTGTCATGTGATTCGCTAGTGTTACAAAGTCTCAAGTGTGAATGGGGAGCAGGTGTGTTAAATTTGATGTTATCGCACTCACACTCTCTCATACTGGTCACTGGAAGTTCAACATGGCACCTCATGGCAAAGAACTGTTGCTCTACATAAAGATGGCCTAGGCTATAAGAAGATTGCCAACACCCTGAAATTGAGCTGCAGTACGGTGGCCAAGACAATACAGCGGTTTAACAGGACAGGTTCCACCATGGTCGACCAATGAAGTTGAGTGCACATGCTCAGCGCCATATCCAGAAGTTGTCTTTTGAAAACAGACGTATGAGTGCTGCCAGCATTGCTGCAAAGGTTGAAGGGGTGGGGGAGTCAGTCCGTCAGTGCTCAGACCATATGCTGCACACTGTATCAAACTGGTCTGCATGGCTGTCGTCCCAGAAGGAAGCCTCTTCTAAACATGATGCACAAGAAAGCCCACAAACAGTTTGCTGAAGACAAGCAGACTAAGGACATGGGTTACTGGAACCATGTCCTGTGGTCTGATGAGACCAAGATAAACTTATTTGATTCAGATGGTGTCAAGCATGTGTGGTGGCAGCCAAGTGAGGAGTACAAAGACAAGTGTGTCTTGCCTACAGTCAAGCATGGTGGTGGGAGTGTCATGGTTTGGGGCTGCATGAGTGCTGCCGGCACTGGGGAGCTACAGTTCATTGTAGCTGAGACATACTGAAGCAGAGCATGATCCTCTCCCTTCGGAAACTGGGCTGCAGAGCAGTATTCCAACATAACAACCCCAACCACACCTCCAAGATGACCACTGCCTTGCTGAGGGTAAAGGTGCTGGACTGGCCAAGCATGTCTCCAGACCTAAACCTTATTGAGCATCTGTGGGGCATCCTCAAATGGAAGGTGGATGAGCGCAAGGTCTCTAACATCCACCAGCTCTGTGATGTCGTCATGGAGGAGTGGAAGAGGATTTCAGTGACAACCTGTGAAGCTCTAGTGAACTCCATGCCCAAGAGAGTTAAAGCAGTGCTGGAAAATAATGATGGCCACACAAAATATTGACACTTTGGGCACAATTTGGACATTTTTCACTTAGGGGTCCAAGTAATTCTCTATAGACCTTAGGAATAAAACTTTACGGAGGCAAAGATCAGAGAAAGGATACAAAACTGTTTCTAAAGCTTTGCGTGTTCCCTGGAGTACAGTAACCTCTTGAGCTTGACACCCTTTAAATAAAGTGTTACTTAAGCTTGTCACATTATATTAATGTTCTCTATGCATGATTAAATAATTTCTAAAAAAGCCTGCACTTCAAATATATCAATGCACATTAATTCAGTCAAGATAAAATCAATATCAAATCGAATCAGAACATTGTGAATTGGAATCGAATTGGGGCATCACTGGTGATACCTAGCCCTTGCTCTAATAGAGCTTCAGAAGCCCTCTGCAAGATGGGAGAACCTGTCATAAGGATGACCATGTCAGCAGCACTTCATCAATAAAATGTTTATGGTATAGTGGCTAGATGGAAGCCACTCTTAAGTGAAAAGCATATAACAGCCCACTGGCAATTTGCCAAATGGCATTTAAAGGACTAAAAACACAAGGAAAAAGATTATCTGGTATGGTGAGACAAAAATTGAAATCTTTGGCCAGAACTCCAAGCACTTTTTCTGATGAAGCCCATGTCCTGTTAATCACTTGCCTAACACCATCCCTGCCATAAAGTGCGGCGGTTACAGCATCATACAATTGGTGTGTTTCTCAACAGCAGAGACAGGGAGACTCTAACCAAATAAAGACAGGTCCCTGAAAAAAACCTGCTCCAGAGTGCATGCCTTTAAGCATAACGATGACAGGAAGTATACAGCCAGACAACACTGGAGTGACTAACTGTCCTTGAGTGGCCCAGTTAAAGCCCCTAGAGAATCTGTGGTAGGACCTGATGATGGCAGTGTAAAGACGTTTCTCATCTAATTTCTCAGAGTAGAGACTTACCCAAGAAGACTCTTAGCTGTAATTGCTACATAGAGGTTCTGCTACTGCCCTAAGGCTCTGAATAATTATATGAAACAGAGACTTCAGTTTTTAATTTTTAATAAATTAATAAAGTGTTATAGACTGCCCATTGCAGACAGTAATTTTGATGCATATCTTTTTAGTAATATTAAAAAGTTAAGTTTACTGGGGGATATTACAATCTTGGCGGACTTTAGCTACCTGAATATTAACTAGGATAACCATGAAAATAGTGGCACACAAGCAGATATTTTTAGAAGTAATCAGTGACTGTTTCTTAAGCCTGTCTGGATTTAGTATTTTGTAATAATCAGGATAGAACTGAGGGTGTAGAGGTGATTGAACCATTATGATCAAGTGGCCATAATATAATACAATTCTCAGTGTTTAGGAAGAATGCAGAGGCAAAGAGTAAAACTGTTAAGTTTAACTTTGGTAGAGCACATTTTAAGCAGATGCAGCAAAGTCTAAGGAGGATAGATTGGGATAAGCTTTTTAGTGTGGAGACAGTTGAGGAGCAGTTGAACAGGTTTAGAAATGTTTTATATGTAATGCAGGACAGGTACAAGCCTAAATTTGGAATTAGTAGTAAATAAAAAAAAAAAATCTCTGCGTTGGGTTTGTAAAGAGTTGAAAAGTAGCTGCAAAGGGAAATAAATAGCTGTACTGTATAAGGTTTGTAAGATTAATAACTCCAGTGTAAATCATAGGGCGTATGAGAACATGAGGGCAACTGTTAAGAAGGATATTAGGTAGGCTAAAAGGCAGTTAAAGGAGGAATATACCAGATAAGGAGAAAGATGAACCAAAGAGAATCTTTCAGCATTTTATTAGTAAAAGAACAGTTAAGGAAGAGGAGAAGTGCATTAGGAATAGTAAAGGGGAAATAAAAAGTACAGACGGTGAAATAGCAGATGCTCTAAACTTTTTTTTTTTTTTTTGCTCTAAACATTTTTCTGATGTCTTCACATGTGAGGAAGTAGATAACCTCCCAGCAGTAAAAGGGACTACTATAGAGGTAGTGGAGGATTTGGAAATTTTAGAGGGGAGAAGTGCTGCTCAGATTAAATAGGCTGAAATCAAACAAATCACCAGGACCAGATAATATTTATCCTCGAGTTCGTAAGGAGGTTAGCAAGTACATATATAAATCCTTGACACATATTTTTAGAATGTCACTGTGGACTGGGGAAATTCCAAAGGACTGGGAAAAAGTCAAATATTATCCTGTTATATAAAAAAGATGACCTTGCAGATGCAAGCAACTATAGGCCAGTATGCTTAATGTGCATCACAGATAAATTAATGGAAGGAATTGCAGTATTAAGGATAATATTGAGCAACACATGGCAAGAACAGGAGTTTTACTGAACAGGCAGCATGGGTTCAGAAGAGGGAGGTCATGTTTTACTAACATGTTGGAACTCTATTAGAAAGGAATAAAAGGGTATGATCAAAGTGGAGCATATGATATTACTTATCTTGACTTTCAGAAAACATTTGATAAATGTGCAACATGAGAGGTTGGGCATCAAACTAGAAGAAGTGGGAGTTGAGTGATTTGCTTGTAGATGGTAGCAAAGGATAAGGCATAGGAAGTAGAGTGTTATGGTGTGAAGAACCTTATCAGAATTGGCTGACGTTAAGAAAGATGTTCCACAGGGGTCAGTGCCAGGGCCTCTTCTATTTTTAATATACATAAGTGATTTGGATAGAAATATAAGTAACAAGTTGGTTAGTGTTTCGGAT
The DNA here is from genome assembly GCA_026402145.1 of Polypterus bichir lapradei. Lineage (NCBI taxonomy): Eukaryota > Metazoa > Chordata > Cladistia > Polypteriformes > Polypteridae > Polypterus > Polypterus bichir. The sequence goes on from JANRMT010062834.1 coordinate 14,269,480, forward strand.
GATACACAAAATAGCTGGATTGGCAGATAATCTGGAATCCGTTAAATCATTACAGAGGGACTTGGACAGCATACAGGCATGTGGAGATTTGTGGCAGTTGAAATGTAATATGCAGTAAGTAAATGTAAACTATTACATGTAGGAAGTAAAAAGTTAGGTTTGAATATACAATGGGAGGTCTGAAAATTTTTTGCTGATCTGACAAAAAATAGGTACAATTTTGATTTACAAAAAAATAGTAATTTCCTACCCTTTTTGCTTTAAAGTGGCTTTTTAAGACTATATATTTATGACACTAATAAAAAAAAAATACTAAAAATGATCAGGTGCCGTTACTTGTATTATGAGCAGCTGGCACAGTTATACCACTGCTGCTTTGCATTAAGGTGATCATAGGTTCACGTCCTGGGTCCTCCCTGTGCCCTTTTTGCAAAGCGCTTTGAGTAGTAAAGAATAATTATTATTATTATTATTTTAATACGTGTGTATTCATGATCGGATTCAGCTGCAGCATAGTGTGGGATAAATAGGGGCACTAGATGTGCTTGACAATTTGACACATTCTTTGGGATGATTACATAGCACAGTGAGCAAGCAACATAATCATAATTATATTAAAGTAAATGTTCATATAAATTGATTATAGCATACAAATTTTTAACAAGTTGAGACATGTAAATTGGTTATAAATGCATGAAATTATACATTTATTGCTTTATATTTCACATATAGTATATGTATATTATTAAAATGTATAAAAAATATAAATTATTTAAAATGGAATGAAATTTGTATCATAGACCTCTTTTGCGCCATATTATTTTAAAAGAAGTCTTTAATTTGTTTTTAAAAAAAATCTTATGACACACCTGTGGACCTCAGTGCCGTGGTACACCAGTTAAAAATCACCACAAGTAGGTTATGCTGAAGCTTTATCATGCACTGGTGAGGTCTCATCTATAGTAATGTGTGCAATTTTTGTCCTTCAGGCTTCACAAAGGACATAGCAGCTCTAGAAAAGGTCCAGAAAAGAGCGACTAGGCTGATTCCAGGGCTACCGGGGATGAATTATGAGGAAAGAATTAAAGACCTGGGTCTTTTCATTTTAAGCAAAAGAAGATTGAGAGGAGACATGATTGAAGTGTTTAAAATTATGAAGGAAATAAATACAATGGATCGAGTCTGTTATTTTAAAATGAGTTCATCAAGAACACGGGGACACAGCTGAAAACTTGTTAAGGGTAAATTTCGCACAAACATTAGGAGGTTTTTCTTTACACAGACAACCATAGACAAATAGAATAAGCTACCAAGTAGTGTGGTAGACAGTTGTACGTCAGGGACTTTCAAAACAAGACATGATGTTATTTTAGAAGAATTAAGCGGATAGAACTGGTGAGCTTTGCTGTGCTAAATGGCCTGTTCTCGTCTAGATTGTTCTAATGTTCTAATATAACATTTTAACTAAGTGATATTTTAGACACACATAATGCATGTTTCCTTGTTGTCCATAACATAATCAACGTAATACATTTTAACATTGCATATGTTTTTATTTTAGTGAAGTTTATGCATCATCTTAGTCATCTTGTTACATCATTATTGTTCTGACCTGTACCAAGATGTTAATGCATTCTTTTTTCTGGTTGTCCTTTTTGTGTTTGTATTTTAAGGTTTTCATAGTTGATATCAACTACATCTAATATATTATTTTTGTTTGTTAGTAGTTTTATGTAAATCTGGTGTCACAAGTCCTTTTCCTGACTGGAAATGAAAATGTGAGCAAGTATAGTTCAGTAAAGAATAATAGCAATTGAAAACTCTCAAGTTAAGGCTGATAATGTGCTTCACCACCTCTCTCTCTTTTTCTGAAACAAATTAAATTATTAGGTCCATTATTAGTAAATTGTTAGTCTAGTCTTCTATCTGACTACCCTGTTAGCCAACATTGAAAAGTGTTTTTAGCATTATTTGAAGACCTTGCAAATCCAGAGTTGGCTTGGCAGCATTTTGACAATGTTATATTGGGAAGGAATTAATTAATTCATTTAATACCTCTCTAGCTAGCAAATTAAGCTTCAGAGAGCTATAGCCTTCCCACACTTCTCTGCTTCACTTGACTTATTTTGCACAGTATACCCTTTAAATATAATTTATTCTTTTCTAGGTTTCTTCTTTTTGCCTTCACCCCTGAGTGCTCTTTGCACTATGAATTTAAACATGAGTAAATTAAATCGTTATCATTTTTTACCCCATTTGAACCCAGCATTCTCCTTATAGAACTTTTTGTTTTGTAAGCACTATTTCACTGTTGTTAGCTCATTTTCCCACATAAAATGTGTCCTGTGCAGAAGTAAAAAAGCATAAGGTGGGGGAACACTGCACACTGGTACCATGCATAAGTGATAACTATTAACATCCACTTTCTTCCCAATACATGGCACTGTGACCACTGACTTTCTTTTCAGTGTGGATAATGGCACTTGTTGCATTTATGTTCTTAAAGGCACAAGATCTGCCCTCAGTAGAGTAGATCATGGTGTCTTGATCTTTGATTTTGCAGGCTATAAAAATATGTTGATTTACTGTCATGGGAGCATAGCTAAAGAAGATAGTTATTGGATAGCTCTAGGCCTGGTCTTTTAGAGCTGTGGCTTACTTTTTCATTACTTGCTTGTCCTGCTCCATCATCCCTAAGAAAGCCACTGTAGACTACATCTTATGAGTTGGGTGGACTGCCTTATTTCTAGAGGATGGAGGGCTAATAATTTAAAAATATACATTTTTAGTTCTTTAACACTCTTTGTAATACCAGTTGTTTTTGTTATTACGGCTTTTGTGGGATTTCTGACTATATTAAAGATTGATTGATCTTTTTATCATATAGATTGCATTAACAAGATTTGTGTGTATGTGTGTTTAAATTTACTTTATTTGTATCATATTATACTTTGTTTATCATATTATATAATCTCGCAACACTGAATATATTCACAAACAATTCAAATAAATACAATGATATAATTCAATGTTAATACAAAAGCACCATGCAATACAGAAATACAATTCAAAAAAATAAAAAGAGATAAAGGTTAATATCCACAGTCATGGTGGAGTGTGATAAAATTTGAATACTAATTTTTGTAGGCCCTACCTGAACATTTTGTTTATAATATAACAAAAGTACAAATGGTCAAAAAAAAAAATAATCCCTCTTAATTTAGTATTGTTAGCCCTGGCCGGGGTTCCAACTCATGGTTTATGCCTCTCTTGTTCACTTTTTATTCTTTGATTCATGATGTTTATGTGAATTACTCTTGTTTTTTTTTTAATTTGTTGGTGTATGTAAACTGCCGGTGTTCCATGTGTTTTGTGGGTTGTCCACAAGAGGTGGGGCCACCTTACAAACACTGCCAAGAACTGCTCTCCACCCTATAAATCTGGAGAGTCTCCCAGAGGTTCTGGTGGTGCATTATGAACGTGCCTGTTAGTGGTGAGTTTTCTTGTGTGTATTGTGTTTCTGTTAATTATTGGATATCTGGCATTTTGACTTTTTGCTTTGTGTTTTGACCTTGGTTTGTAAATCTGTTTTGGGACTTGTTTGGTTTAGATTGCTTTCGTGCTTCAGGCAATTCCATTTTGTCTTTGTGCGCCACGAAGCTTCATAGTGATTAGAATACTTTTTGTGACGAATAAATCTTTTATTTTATAAAGATTTGGTGCTTGTCCTTATTATTTGCCAGGGTTCGCCAGTGATACCCACTTCTAGTGGGCATTTTTGGAAGTGCTTTGGAATTCTTTAGTTTTTGTGACTCCAACTACATGACAGGTATAAGAAGAAACTTCACTATCAACAGTGAAAGCATACTGAAGTAGATGCTCTGTAGTGAAAGTATTATGTGCACATGGTAGGATGACTGGGATCCAATTTAATATGATATTTGCACATTATATAGGGCTAATTTCATTTAAATATGTTGCCTGGCAAATACTATGTTTATGTATATAAGTTTAATATATGTTTTAACTGTTTTCAGAAGACGAAGAAAAAACATACAACCTAGGGCAGGGGTGGGCAAACTATGGCCCGCGGGCCACATCCGGCCCGTTGGTCTTTTTAATCCACCCCGCCGAGGACTGGGACAGAATTGCCCAAATCAAATCATATCATAATTATGACTGCATTCATTTGACCTTGTCCTGGCATTCCACCAGGTGGCGCATTATGCGCAGTGATACATTGACTTGATTTTGCGGAGCCAGGACTACTCTCTGTTATTATTCTGCTACTGCTCTGAACCCTTCTGCAACAATGAGTGGGCCAAAGAAAAGAAAAGTCAACAGTGAGTGCTGAGTGTTTAATAAGGAATGGACAACTAAATACTTTTTCACTGAAATCCGGTCAAAGGCTGTATGTCTTATTTGCCAAGAAACCGTTGCGGTTTTAAAGGAATACAACATCAGCCGTCACTTTTTCACCAAGCATGCTAATTATGCTAACAACCAGTCAATGCAAGAATGGACGGCTACCGCTCAGAGGTTGGCAGCTAGTTTGCAGGCTCAGCAAAACACCTTTATCCGACAAGCTGCCATCCAAGAATCAAGCACGAAGGCAAGTTATGTGCTGGCATTCAAATTAGCAAAGACCAGCAAGCATTTCTCCGAAGGGGAGTTTCTCAAAGAGTGCATGGTAGAGACAGCAGGTATTTTGTGTCCTGAGAGCAAGAGCAAATTTGAAAAAATTAGCTTATCACGCAGGACAGTGACTTGCCGTGTTGAGCTAATTGACGAAGACTTAGCTAGCAAGTTAAACAAAAAGCGGAGTCATTTACATTATATTCTTTGGCACTGGACGAAAGTAAGGGCATAAAGGACATCGCTCAGCTTTTAATTTTTATCAGAGGGATTAATGACAATTTTGAGATAACAGAGGAGTTTTTGGCCATGGAATCCCTAAAGGGGAAAACGTGGGGAGAGGACTTGTATAACAGCGTGTCGGGGGTCATCAATAGGCACAAGCTACCTTGGAGTACGATCGCTAGCGTTACCACAGATGGATCATCAAATCTGACTGGAAAAAACGTTGGGTTGCTCAAAAGAATCCAGGAGAGGGTGAAGGAGGACAACCCTGAGCAGGAGGTAATTTTCTTATGCTGCCTAATCCACCAGGAAGCACTGTGTAAATCCGTGTTGCAGCTTGACTACGTAGTGAAGCCAGTTGTAAAACTCGTTAACTTTATTCGAGCGAGGGGACTTCATCCTCATCAGTTTATTAAGTTTCTTGAAGAATTTGACGCTGATCACCAGGACTTGCTTTACCACTCCAATGTCCACTGGTTAAGTTTGGGAAAAGTATGTCGACGAGTGTGGGAGCTCAAACAGGAGATTATCTCATTTTTGGAGCTACTTGAGAAAGCTGACGATTTTCCTGAGCAGAGTGACAGATTGGCTTTGTGATTTAGCTTTTGCTCTGGACATACTGACACACATGAATGAGCTGAACGTGAAAAGGAAGGAAAAGACCAGTTTGTGCATGAAATGTACACAAACGTCAGATCCTTAAAAACCAAGCTAGCTTTATTCTCAAAGCAAATGTCAAACAACTCATTCATTCATTTCCCCACACTGGCTATGCTGAAAGAGGCCCCACGACTTGTGAAAAAATACAATCACTAGACGACTGCATAGAGAATTCTACTGTCGGTTCTGTGATTTTGGAAAAATGTACAAGTCATTTCAGCTGGTGTCATGTCCTTTCACACAGGACCCTGAAACAGCGCCACGGGACTTGCAGTTGGAACTGATTGATCTCCAGTGTGACACCGTCTTAAAGGAGAAGTTCAACTCTCTTTAACTGGATGAGTTTTATGCATCATTAAGAACAGCCAAATTTCCAAACATCCAGAAGATGGCACAGAGGATGCTGGTGGTGTTTGGCTCTACGTGTGTGTGTGAACAGACTTTTAGTGTGATGAACACCAACAAAGCACCCCACAGATCCCAGTTTAGCGATAAACACTCAGATCTGTTCTGAGAGTTGCCACAACAAAACTAACACCAGACTTCGATGCATTGGCAAAAAAGGGTGATCAACAACACTGTTTCCACTAAAAGTGAATGTAAATATTAACACTGTAATGCCTTTTTTATGTTTATATTTGATATGTTTGCATCTAGTGCTGGCCTGGCCGGTCTGTCAAATTTTAAAAGTCAATGTGGTCCCTGAGCCAAAAGGTTTGCCCACCCCTGACCTAGGGGGTAGTGCCCTTAAAATTAGATATTTTAATGTGAACAGTGATGTTGCCCTGGAGTCTTAGATGAGTTATTTATAGCCTTTAAATTTGTAGATATGTATAGTAGGTTGTAATCTGCATTTCAGCTGTTGGAAATTGGATTACATCCCTGTAAATTGATTCTGTGATCTTAGCACAGGAAATGTAAGGTATCATTAACCTGCTACTGCAAGTTGTATAATATTGATTTGTTGTCTAAAATCCTATGTACTGCAGCTGCTTAGTGGTAGTGTCACAGCTATTATGTGCTAACTAAAAAGATTACAATATGCAAGCTTTCGAGGCAACTCATGCCCCTTCTTTACCTGAAGAAGGGGCCTTAGTTGCCTTCGAAAGCTTGCATATTGTAATCTTTTTAGTTAGCCAATAAAAGGTGTCATTTTGCTTGGCTTTTCCCTACATTCATAATGGCTAACATGGTACAACACCCTAGTACTACAGCTATTATGTGCAGAAAAGGTCTTCATTAATCTTACCTGAAATTAATTGAAATAATGTTTTTTGCAGTTGTTTTGGATAAATACATGTTATATGAGATCTTTGGTATAAATAGGGGGAGGATGGCTGCAATTGTTTAACCTAAATTTACAACTTGTACCACCATACGGCAATGTTGTTACATATACCTCTGTTGTGTTTATAAAATGTATAGGAGTGTTAATCCAAAAATGTAATTTAATAATATTATCATACTGTAAATGCAAATCCATGTTAAAAAGTATATACATGCATTGAGATGTTTTTTCTTTATTAACATATGTGGATGTCATGATTTAAACTTTATCTTTAGGCAAAGGCGATGCAATTGGGGAAAAAAAATCAAAATTTTACTTATAATTTATTCAGTGTAAGACTAACAGATATGCCATTACCATCTGTGGAAAAAGTAAGTATACCCTTGGCACTAATAGCTGGCATTGCCCTCTTAGGCAGAAATAACCTCAAGCAAGCATTTCTTGTAACTGGTTGCCAGTTTCTGACATTGACTGGAATAATGTTTTCCTTCTCCATGCATGCACAGCCCATTTCAAATTAATCCCACAGCATCTCAGTGGGATTCAGTTGCAGACTTTCACTTGGCCACTCCAAAACCCTATATTTCTTATTTTCACAAATACCTGGTGGATTTACTGGTATTTTTAGCGTGTTTGTCATGTGGTAAGGTGCATGTTTCATTAAGTTTAATTCTTCTGACAGATGGTTTCACATTATCCTCAAGCACACCCTCTGGTACAGTGAAGACTTTATGTTTGATGCTTTGATTGTGAGCTAGACAGGCTGTGCAGCATAGCAGTCCCAAGCCATACCATTTCCACCACCATGCTGTACAGTTGGCATCCGGATCCTCTGGTCAAATTCATGTCTTTCGTTACTGTGGACAAATAACTCTTCTTCCGAGAGCTACCTATTAGGGCCTGTGATGAAATTCTGGAGATTTCAGCATCTTGCTTTCTGCTTTTGGTTTGAACTAGCCTGGCCTAGATGGGTTGGCAGTTGTTTAAAATCTTCTGTAGAAGATGATCTTCTGGACAGTAGAATGGTTGATTTCATATTGTTTGGAGATCTTTTTAAATACATTCCCAGGGATCTTTAGCCTTCTATCCGAAAGCTTTAGAAAGCTCTTTGGATATAGGCATGGTGATAACACACATTACAACAACAAAAGTGCAAACCAAATGTCTTAGGCTTAAATAAGACCAGTTCCTCAAAAATCCTGTCTAATAATGTTCTAATCATTTTCGCCTGATTTGGTGCACCCAATTTTAACTTTAGGTGTTTGAGGTAGTAGGGTGTTCTTAATTTTTTGTCTTGGAAAATTTGCATTTATGTTTAATTAAATTGTACAATGGACTACAACATGTAAATGGACAGTTAAATAAAAATATTGGACTTATAATTTACATCAAGAGGTACCCCTTATAAGAAGGACCTAGACATCATTATAGATTTTTCATTAATAGGAGTTTTGGTTATGTAGTATAATGTGCAGAGTACAAGTCAAAGCAGGTTATGCTTCAGTTATATATACACCCACTAGATGTCTCTTCCAGAGTACTGTGTGCAGTTTTAGTCTCGAGGATGCCTACAAGACATACTGTTAGTTACTAGAAAAAAATTCAGAGAATAGCACATAGGCTGATTTCGAGAGTGCAAGGTATGTGTTATGAGGAAAGGCTGGAGTAGCCAACCATCTTCAGTGTAAGCAGAGACTTAGATGTGACATGACTGAAGTTTGAAAGGAATTTGTACAGTGGAACCTGGCTCTTACTTTGAAATGTGAATTTTAACAAGAGCACATAGACACATTTGGAAACTCATTAAGTGTTCATTTCTTAGAAATTTTATAAAGTTAATTATCATAACTTGTGTAGAACTTAGTGTAAATTAAAACTTGATCACCAACCTGGTTTGTTTTTACTCTCTGTGACATTGTAACATCTACCAGGTAAAGAAGAATTAAAAATAATTTCAGTATTTGTTTTATTGAGCTTTATGAGTTTAGGAGATACAGAAAATTCATGATCAAGCAAAATTCTTTTTACTGTAGTTTGCACAACAACCCACTGAATTATTTAATACATTTCTCACTTTTGTAACCTTTTCTAAATACCTCTGTACTTCAGATTTCATAAGTGCAGAAACAATTCAGTATCTGCCTAATTAATATCTATAAAGTCTAGGAGCTTTTGTACCTTGCTATCCAATCTGTGATCTTTTCAGTTGATCTGATCAGCCTCCTAGAAATTCCACACAATAGCTTCTAATATAATAATTTTACTCCCACCTTTAATCACTTCACAACTTTTATATCCCTTCTTCCTCTCCAGATAATCGCAAGCAGGTGTTAAAGTTTCATTAAAAATGTCAACAGAAGCTACCATTGACCTTTCTGCCATTCCAGTCCTTCTAGTTCTACTTTTATAGTAAAACTCTATAAGTATGAATTAGTAGATCTGGTCATTGGGCAGATACTCATTTTGTGCTGCAAAAATATGTATTTCTGTATGTTCTTTTTGATTGATTTTTGGATTACAAATTGTATTCCCAGAGTATATATTATTTTTTTTCATGTGTCCAGGCACTAGTATCACTCAATTATTCAATACCAAATATCGCCAGTTTCTTTGCAGCCTCTGTCGATTTTCATAAAGCGTTTAACTCATTGATTGAGCTGCCCTATGGGACATTCTGAGACTTCACAGGATCCCCCCAAAGTTGCTGGATATCATGACTGGCCTTTACACTGGTACTGTGAGTACTGTGCAGAATGGAGGCAGAGCATTTGTGTTTTTCCCAGTTGATTCTGGGGTTCGTCAGGGGTGTGTTCTTGCTCCTACTCTGTTCAATGCTTGCATTGACGGGGTGTTGGGTGGCTGTGGGGCATCTGTTGGTGAAGAAAGATTCACTGATCTTGACTTTGCCAACAATGCTGTGATCTTCTCTGAGTCAATGGAGACTCTGATAGGGGAGTGTCTGGGATTGCGAGTATCCTGGATAAAAACCAAGATCTAGGCCTTTAATGACCTCTTGAGCACAAGCATCAGCAGTGTGTCTGTCTGTGGAGAGAGTGTCAACCTTGTTGAGATGTTTACTTACCTCTGGTGACGCTTCCTATGAAGTCAGTAGATGGTTTGGTTGAGCATGGTGGGGTCATGAGGTTGCTTGAAAGGTTGTGTGGCGCTCCCGATATTTTTGCAAAAGGACAAAGGTCCAAGTCTTTAGAGTCCTGGTGCTTCCTGTCTTGCTATACTGTTGCAAGACATGGACACTATCCAATGACCTGAGATGAAGACTTTACTCCTTCAGTACTGTGTCTCTCCGGAGAATCCTTGGGTACTGCTGGTTAGACTTTGTGTTGAACGAGCGTTTGGTCACAGAGTCCCAAATGAGGCACATTACATGCATCGAGAGGGAAAGTCAGTTATGGCACTACGGCCATGTGGCGTGATTCCCTGAGGGTGATCCAGCTTGCAGGATCCTCATTGTTGAGGTCCCAAGCGGTTGGACCTGGCCAAGGGGATGCTCACAATAAGACCTGCCTGTGGCAGATAGATGGTCATTTCCGGAAGGTATGACTGGACCATGCGTCTTCCTGGGGAGTTGCCAGCTGGAATCCTGAGCTGTTTCGTTATGTGGTGGGGTGTTTGGCAATGTGCTGTAACAGTGAATGTTCCGTGACCTGACCTGGCCATGATTATTTATGTAAAGTGACATATTTTAATTTTTTCAAGAGAGTTTGAAGTCATTGATGTATTATTGTGGCACAGTGCTGTTCCTTCAGTAAAAGTGCCCCTTGATCTCACAAAGCAATGTTAGTTAGTGTCTCACAAGGCAAGCAAGAGTTTGAGTACTTAAATTTCTATGAAATGTTGGCACAGTGGTTACTGCTGCTGCTGCCTAGTGGGTCTGTTACACTGGTATTGAATTATGTCTTTGATCATAGGCTTTGTAGAGTTAAAGCATTTTTTCCATATCTGCATGTATATTTCTCTGGTGACTCTGCTCTCAACCCCCTTTTATAGAATAGTTGTTGACTATAAATGACACAGTGTGAGTATGTGCAGTGTCTGTGTGCATGGTTCTTGAGAGGATCTGATGCGCTGACCAGTGTTGATTCCTGCAGTATGCCCAATGATGCCAGGACAGGCTCTGAGCCTCGGAGGGGGAAAAAATTAACTGGCTTAGGCAGTTTGTGAATGTTATACAGTATTCATTTTATCAAAGCATTTTGAAATTGCTTGAAGAATGTTTTGTTTAATACTCTAGATAATAAAGAAGTGTCACTAAAATGTAACTAGTTAAGGAAGATTTGCACCTCTCTTAGAATCAAAGCCGATATGCAATATCGTTTATGCTAACTGAATGGGATCTTTAGCAAAGTTTGACACATTTATTTAACATATACAATACTGGTCCATCCAGTATTCATACAGATATGAGTGTATTTTTTATTAGTCACTATTCACAATTGTATCTACACCTATCCTTTATCAAACCCACCTAATGCATTTAAGGAGCATGACATCTGGAGCAAATCCTGGCTCCAGCAACCAGCACTACATGGAGTGCTATTTGTTGTACATACTGGAATGTAAATAAATATGAACAAATGAGAACAAGTATATCCATTGCTCTTTATTCCTTGTTTTTGGTGGCCAGATTTTACATAAATTTTGTATTTGGCATGTGATTGTTTTACTTCACATTAAAGAAGTTTTAATTTTTTGGTTTATGTAAATGTTAAAATATATTGTCTCAACATTCAAATAAGTAACAGTCTACAGAACAGCAAATTGTTGTTTAATTGCATCTGATAGCATTGGTTGGAACTGCAAACCTTGTGAACTTTTAGGACAATGGTGAACATTGCATTAAGCCATCAGAAATTGTTGGCTTCATTAATACAAATAGGCATGGTAGGAGCAAATCGAAGAGAAAGCAGCTCTTTCTCTTTTTCCACCACATCTTCTGATCTAGACTTGTTTGTCCCACTGTTGAAAGTAAAAGGCACTTATTCAATAAAAGAAAGGGTTTTTATTTTGAATGATTTATTCACCAGCTACTCAACTCAATCCACAGAGAGCTGCTGTAGAAAGGAGATCAATGATTTATGTGTTTTTTTTTTGTATCAGATTTGTTCAGAGTACAGTTTACGAGTCAGATTGCCCCTTTGCTTCTGTGAGATGCTTGGTAAACGTCAGTTTTATTCAAGAATTTTAATTCATAATTTTTAATGCATTTCTAATGCTCTATGTAAATAGTGGAGGATTAATCTTCTGTAATCCAGTATGTCCGGCACGTAAAAACTAGGGCTGCTGTTCAATTCAAATTTTTAAACATGATTATTCGCACCATTACAATTTTTAGTGAAAACAAACTTATTATTAATTACTATTTATCATAGTCCCTTCAAGCATATTAATATTTCTCTATTAAAAATAAATAGCTCTGTGATTAATTTCTAATACAAAACAGCTTTAATATTCATGTGCCTATTCATATTAAATTATTTCAGTAAACAATTCAGAGTAATTTTAATTTTTTTTCTTTTGAGCCACATCACAATGTAAAATAGTCTAGCATTTTGATTGGTTATATCAATAAGTCTACCTTTAAAATGATACGAAGATGATGTTATTGATTTTTCTGAACAATTTATTCAGCTAGTTGCTTTAGCATACCAGTTTATTTACACAGGTGGATGATATCCAGAAATAGAAACAAATATCCACAAGGGACCAGTGTTAGGAAGCATCACTTTTAAAGTTAACTTACATTACTCAAATGTTATATAGTTACTTATTATAAAATATAATGTACTTCAAACTGTTCTTTTCCTTTGCAGTATTTTTTCTTCTTGTAGAGATATGAAACTTATTTGTGTAATCAAAATAAGTCTATTTTCCTAGAACAAAGAGAAAAAGCATATATTCATTACTCCATTCCAGATCAAGAAAGTTGATAACATAAAGCAGGGCAGACTGAAAAAAAACTTTTAAATACTGTATGTACCATGGTTATGGGTAATGCAGGATATCCTTCAGTGTGTGTGTTTTTATTTTTTTTAATTGCACATTGTCATAGACTTCTTTTATTCTAACTACAGTATCTTATCCTTCAGCCCAAACTGATGTAAATATTAAAGTGATTAGTTTGAATTGATTATTGCCTGGTTTTATTGGTTATAGTATAATATAGGCTAATCTAGCCTACAGTAGGTAACTTGCAATTAATTTAACAACAACAACAACATAGCATGTCTGATTTGGGGGAAGTGTGAGTGAGGTATAAAGAACTGAGTAATCCCACTCTGTGCCATCTGCTCTTTAGCTGCTTGGACATGCACCTGCCCTGTGCTGTTTCACGTGAGACATGAACCCAAGGCAACCGAAAATGCTCGATGGCAAGCTTATTTATCATCATGGATAGGGCTGATCCACTGACATTCTGTCTCCCACTCAGACCTTACCTCAACATCCACTTTTATGGGCGAATTTAGATTAGCAGACATCACCATAGTAACGTTTACTGTGCATGTATCATCTTATTGTAGACCTAGGGCATGTGGGCACTGCTGTCCTATGTCCTAACAGATGGTGCATTAGTGCAAAATTCATCTTAATAGTTGATAAAATATTTACAGCAAATTCAATTTAGTTCTCATAATCAGTTTTTTACAAGCTTTCGATGATATGCTCAATGTAATTTGCTGTGTAGAAGAATATTTATTTTATGTCTGAAATTTCCTTTCTTCTTCACCCCTAGCCTATTTATGGGGTGTTTGTGGAGTCCCTTAGACCCTGCAGTTTTTCCGGCATACTTTGCTTCTTATTTTAACATTGCACATTATGACTTGCAGACTAGAGCCCTTTAAATAAACTTTTTGGTTAATTTATTGTGGCATAATTTAAAGTTTGCATAAATTTGTACTTCTTTATATTTTAAATATTTGTATTCATTCACATAAATCATGGCAACTGCTTTCAATTAAATTCAGTTTATTTTTGTATAGCACCCTTCTGAGTGCAGGCTCAGAGCACCATAACATTTACAGTACATGTAAATGATTACAAACTTTACAAATTATTAAATTATATACTGAGTACATATAAAGGCACATATTTGTTTAAACAGACAAGACAACAAAGTAGTTTGAAACTGATTAACATAAAGAGAACATAACAATATCAATGAATTAATTGACTTGAACTTTTAACACAGAACTATGGTACATTTGGATTACTTCTATGTACAGTAGAAAGTAGAACTTTGTCCACTGAACAACTGGAAATCTATGAATAATCATTTGTTCTTCTGCATTCTGTATTAAGTATTTGATGTTGATGTGAGATGTTCTTGGTGGTTTTACTGTGTGAGAATATGCTGATCTTCATTTTGTGCATTTTTTCTTTTGTTTTCATTATTTGCCTACATTTTATCATCAATGGTTCTGATAGCCTGATACATGCTGAAATGCAATGTCTTTTCCTCACACTCCTTCTATGCAGCTCCAACACATTTATACTGCTGTCCTTCTATCACCTTCACTTTCCCCAACTCTGTGAGATGAGGTATTACACGCCAGGATCTTTCCTGAGAGCACTGGCAGTCATGTACCCAGGCCAAAGCAGAAGTAGTAGTTTGTAGTAAGTAGCTTTGTATATCATTTCAGGTTTGTATTAAGCATATAATGCTTAAGCCAATTGAATATTTATATTTGTACAAAAAGGGATTTTGAATTAAGCCCTAATGCCCAAGCCAATTCAATATTTATATTTGTACAAAAAGGGATTTTGAATTAAACCCTAAATTTAAATGGTGGTAGTGTAAATATGTAAAAAAAAAAAAGTTCTAAGCTTGTAGTTCCTAGTCCTAATAATGATGCTTCCAGCAGGTGTTTGAAGTAACAGACCTAGGTAAGCAGTTTAGGAAAGTGAATGGATGGATGAAAGCTGTAAACAGAACAATGCGAGAAGCCTGTATATAACAAATTGCACTAGTCAGTACTAACTGAAATAAATTAATATGTTCTACATGTTGTGTACTTAGTAAAAGTAATATTGTGGCCTGGCCCTGTGTTTGACAGAAGTCCTGCCTTATTCTTAATGGTGCCTGGATAGACTCCTCTAGTCTAAGTGGGTCTGAGAATATTGCAGTATGTAATATTAAGCCACTATTTTGGCCTTCTGAACAAAACATTGACGGTACATTTAGATGTCAATATTATTTCTACCATTTAATAATGTGTTTAAGGCAAACAGTTATTGTTTTACAAATCCAATTTTCTAACCTGTTGAAATATTTGTTAATGGACACAGCAGGAGAAGTGTCATTTTAGCTGATGGAATTCTATAGCTGAATATTATCTGCATACAAGGGAAATTTAATATTTTTTCTAACTATATTTCACAGAAGTATCATGTAAGCTGAGAGAAACTACTGTATATCTGATTTTCAGATGTAATGCCAAAGTACTGTCATCACATTTCAGTATGTAATGAAATTGATTTGATTTGAAATTGTTGTACTATTGTTTAAATATTTAGCAGTTTAGATTTAATCTCATCAGTGATGATTTGAGAGTAGGTAGCTCCTAATGCAATAAAATTATGTCAGGTGATAGCAAATAGAAATTGATAATATTAAGAATGGATTCTTCAAGGACAGTGTACTTCAGGAACACTTCAAGAACTAGTAGTTTGGCTAGTTTTTTGGAGTGGGAGAAAAGGGAGAGTTAGTAGGGTTTATTTTATAAAATTATCTTATTTTATAAATTAAAGTTATTTTCTGTTCTTTTAGTAAGCTGTCATTACTAAGATGCTCCACACAAACAGACATGATGTTTGACACTGTGATTTTAAGATTCGAAGTCTTATATAATCTATTTTTTGTTAAAGTAGTTTGTGAAATTTGTGCTAGTAATGGTAAAGGGATTTTGCATGCTGATTCATATTTGTTGAATTAGGAACTGTTTTAAACAGTAAGCAGGGGTTATTTTTCATTTCATCTCTTAATATGGAGTGGCATTCACAAGGGCCCAGAAAAGCTTTATTGCATAGCCTTTAATATTGTTGGCCCATGCTGTTTGAAAGACTTGCAATTTTGTTGCTCTTTATCTGTGCTCTAGTTTTCCAGCATTCTAATGTGTGAGTAGCTGCACTGTAATAATATTAAATTAATGTAATTAGTCATTAGTAATTAATATGGTGCAGGATCTTTGTAAATTATTGCAACAAATGTACCTATTATATTTTTAATATTTAAAGGAATAATGATAATTTTTGTATAGTATCTATTACTTACTGTATATTGTTTCTAGGTTTGGCTGAGAAAGCAGGATAGCTTACTTATTGACTATCATTTGATCTCATTTTTACATTTGTTCATAGTGGTAAACCACAACTACAGTACTTTAGGGATAGTCAACAGCATTAGTTGAAGCATCTTGGGTATGTACAAATATGAGGCCTTCTTTCCGTGAGGTAATGTTTTCATGTACTTCGTTTTAATCTCTACTTGTACGCCCTCCCAGACTATGCTCAGCAATGTTGATATCACATGAATGGCAATGGTAGCCAGTGGATGAGCTATTGCTGAGCAGGATCCCTGAACAAAGAAAGAGAGAGGCAAGTCTTCAATTCAAAACCTCCATCTTGTTTGAGTGTGCTGCACTGTTGTGCACAAGATGAATATTTTAGCTAAAATAGTTAGTTGTATTTGGGACAATGTGAGAAATGACTTAGTATACGAAAAGTGCATTATGCACCATGAGTAATCTGAGATTTTGATCATGGACATTTTGATATTGTTGTTTTTCAAGTTGAGTTTCCATTCAAGCCCACAGTATCAGAAATTTTGTTTTCACCATTCTCATGGAAACATGACATTCAACTATTTTCTTGTTCTTCATAACTATAAACAATATGGGATTAGTAATAGGTGTAGAGGTAAGGATGTTAAATGACCCACATTTTTGGAAAGGATATGCAGTTAATCGATAAAATTATTACGTAAGCACCTCCTTAAACAATCTCTATATATAATCTTCATGTGGATCTTTATCTTTGTTTGTCCGCTAATAAATTAGAAGAGGAAGCACTAGATGGCAGTAGAGAGACAGCTAAAACATAGGCATTGCATTAAGAATCTCCTCCAGGCTTATACTACTGAAGACTGTAGTACTCCAGTCACACCTCAAAACACAGACATTCAAACTAAACAAATTGTTGTGCTTTAAATTAACTAAAGAGATCTTCATTTAGATCTTGATCTTTGTTTGTCCGTGAATTCCACGCATGCGTAGACCACCTTCCAGTTTAGTACGTTGTTGTTACTCACGGATGTCAACAATGTGCCTGAATAACGAAAGGGGTGGTGGACAATGTTACGCTGGTTAGCTTCTGAGGTCTGGTTAGAGAATGAGATTGCCGAAGATAAAAGGTATGTGCCTACGTAACATATGAATGAAAGAAAGACAGTGGGTAAAATGAATGACAACGTAACAGCACGTTCCGGAAATTATTATTGTTACGTTGTAGCCGGCGAGTGCTGTGTGTCTCAAAGTTGTACCGTGCCTTGCTCACATGTCAGTGAAGTGATCCCTATTTATGCTTTAAAGAGCCTGGATACCTATGTGTCCCCCTTTTATAACCATTGCTCCATGTATATTGCCTTCCTCTTTGGATTGCCACAAAGCAACCTGCAAGATTGGAGAAAGGTTGAGAAGACATCGTGAGAGTAAACGATAGTGTCATGAAGTCGAGACGGACTGTGAACGGACAGAAGCAGAAATGCTCCTAAACCACCAAATAATTACTATTTGGACAGTGATTCCGAGTAGGCCGTTCCTATCGAATCAATGTCCAAGGGTTTTCTTTTGTAATTTTGTTTCCCTTATAAAATATCATAATGCTGTGCAACGAAGGGCCCAGTTCATGACTGGCAGCCACGTTTAAACAGGGAGCCCTTCACAGACAACTTTAACACGTGCAACGTAGTTGGCCGCACATGGCTAGTATACTGTATATTGATTTATGAAGGAAGGTAAAACAATCTGCCATAGCTAAAGAAATAGTGTCTGACTTCCTAAACTACTTTACAGTACATAAATAGAAATTTGTTTACTTAGTAAATTGTTGTTAACAAAAAGAGCTATATTTCCAAGCAAAGAAATTTATATTTCTCAAATTTTTAAACATTGGTAATATTTTATATTTTTTATTTTAAAATTAATCTTACTGATAAAGATATTCCAAATGGAGGAACAGAGTTTAATTTTAATCATCTTATGTTCTCTACTGTATTGATTGGTTTACATTTGGTTTCAAATTATGTTGCATAAATCTCAAAATTGGTATTTTTGAATAGTACCTAATGAAGAACAACAGATGCAATAAAAAGCAAAAATGTCCTGCAATTGACGATCACAGTGCCCTGACCTCACTGATACTCTAATTGGTCAGCTCCCACGAACTCGCATCAGGCGGGTTTAGAGATGCCAATCAGCCTAAATGGCATGCTTCTGGGATGTGGAAATAAAACTGGAGTGTTGGGGGGTTGTAACTTACATGGAATTGAGCAGAATATGCCAGCTTCATACAAGCAGTGTCTGGGTCTGGAATTTGATCCCTGGACTGTATAGTTATGAACGGTGCATGATGCCACCATTTCTTGTGAAATTTTACAAAATATTAGATGACATCTCCGAAAACATGAGATGAGTTCTTTAGATACAACTACTTATCATACAGAGTTGCATTCAGTTCTTAGTACCTCTGAGTAATACCGCTATGTACAATTTATAGGTAGAATGCCAATAGCACAGTAGGTTCAAAAAAAGTATGTTTTTTTATTTTTAAGAAAAATGGTCAATATATATGTGTTTCCTTTGTTTTCTAGATAGTAGTGATTAAAAAAAAATCAAATATCATAAAACTTGTTATATTTTTCTGTGTGATTTTGACATCTTCTGTTTTATAGATGCAATGCAATATTAATGTAGAGCATGTTTACTTAGCTCTGATTTAAAGACGGCTGTGCGACATTGTCAACAAAACACACCATCTGTCACTTCATAAATTGGCATTCAGTCCCAAGTTTGTGTACATGTTCTTTGGGTATGTTTTTTTAATGTATAATGCACAGTGCACATATCTCAAAGTATTTTTATTCAATTCTAATTACAAATACACGTCAATTTTAACTCCTTCTAATCAGATTAGGAAATGTCCTAAAATGATGATTATTATTCTTTGTTAAAAGAATTGCTCTTTTAAATGCACAGTAATTTCTTCTGGGGAAAAATCATTCTGGAAGCTGAAGTGCTAGATATTTGTTACCATAGAGACCACATAACAAGTTTAACCAAGTGCAACATTAAAAAACTAAGGTAAAAAAATCTCTGTACATGTTTTAATTGTAAGGATGCTGAGTGTGCAGAGAGTTATTGTATTTATATTTTAAACCAGCTTTTACTGAATTTAGTTGCTATCATTTTCTACAATTCATGATTTTATGCTTTGAGGAGATTTTCCTTTGTCTGGTTGAAAACTGTAGCTAAGCAGATTAAGGATGACAATATCTGAATTTTTTGTGGTGTGCTTACAGATAGTGATCATTTGAATTAAAGCAATATATGCATATTTCATTTCTCATGCAAGTACTGCACACTGTCAGATTTAGACAACAACTGTTTAGTCAGTTTCTGCTGTAAAATGAAGTAAATCATTTCTGGAAGTTTAACACTAGGTGTTATTTTTTTTCAGATCACCTTTTGCTGCTGTAACAGATTACTCTGTAACAAGGAACAATGTGATCCAGTTGTGTTTGGAACTGACCACCATTGTACAACAGGTAAGGCACAGGAAGATTTTTTTTTTGTTATTGGGAGGGTTGATGGTATAGTTGAAATTTGTTCAGTTTGACCAACATAGTTTATGAACCCTATCAGTAATGCTTGCTGCTATGATATATTTATTACTAATGCAGCTATGAACTACAGGAATGAGACCCGAGTTTGTAGTGTAAAAATGTGCTAACATTTACTTACCAAACAAAAATATTTAAACTCGATCCCCTGTATGACTGCTAGCTTAATGTAACAACTATCGGCATACCCTAATTACAATTTTAAAAATGTATTTTGTTTACATACGTTGAATATTTGTGAAAAGAACAACAACAAGCAAGTGTGCATTGATCAGATAAACACTTCTTATGTGACAACACCAGAATTTATTTTTGAGACAGCTTAAGTAGGGACCCAAAATTCTTAACAAAATATTTTTTTTGATTTCTGTTCACTATACAGTCTTTTCTATTTAAAATAAAGTTCGTTTGAAGAGTTACCACAAGTCTGTATCCTGAAATAAGGGGGAAACTAACACATTACTCACTGAATAATACATTTTCATAAAAATAAATTGTAGGCAAAAATAATTTCCTTTGCAAGTTCTTAATGTTGTTAACACTTTGAAAATTATATTTGTTGTGTAGAGTATGTACAGTGGTGTGAAAAACTATTTGCCCCCTTCCTGATTTCTTATTCTTTTGCATGTTTGTCACACAAAATGTTTCTGATCATCAAACACATTTAACCATTAGTCAAATATAACACAAGTAAACACAAAATGCAGTTTTTAAATGATGGTTTTTATTATTTAGGGAGAAAAAAAAATCCAAACTTACATGGCCCTGTGTGAAAAAGTAATTGCCCCCTGAACCTAATAACTGGTTGGGCCACCCTTAGCAGCAATAACTGCAATCAAGCGTTTGCGATAACTTGCAATGAGTCATTTACAGCACTCTGGAGGAATTTTGGCCCACTCATCTTTGCAGAATTGTTGTAATTCAGCTTTATTTGAGGGTTTTCTAGCATGAACCGCCTTTTTAAGGTCATGCCATAGCATCTCAATTGGATTCAGGTCAGGACTTTGACTAGGCCACTCCAAAGTCTTCATTTTGTTTTTCTTCAGCCATTCAGAGGTGGATTTGCTGGTGTGTTTTGGGTCATTGTCCTGTTGCAGCACCCAAGATCGCTTCAGCTTGAGTTGACAAACAGATGGCCGGACATTCTCCTTCAGGATTTTTTGGTAGACAGTAGAATTCATGGTTCCATCTATCACAGCAAGCCTTCCAGGTCCTGAAGCAGCAAAACAACCCCAGACCATCACACTACCACCACCATTTTTTACTGTTGGTATGATGTTCTTTTCCTGAAATGCTGTGTTCCTTTTACGCCAGATGTAACGGGACATTTGCCTTCCAAAAAGTTCAACTTTTGTCTCATCAGTCCACAAGGTATTTTCCCAAAAGTCTTGGCAATCATTGAGATGTTTCTTAGCAAAATTGAGATGAGCCCTAATGTTCTTTTTGCTTAACAGTGGTTTGCGTCTTGGAAATCTGCCATGCAGGCCGTTTTTGCCCAGTCTCTTTCTTATGGTGGAGTCATGAACACTGACCTTAATTGAGGCAAGTGAGGCCTGCAGTTCTTTAGACGTTGTCCTGGGGTCTTTTGTGACCTCTTGGATGAGTCGTCTCTGCGCTCTTGGGGTAATTTTGGTCGGCCGGCCACTCCTGGGAAGGTTCACCACTGTTCCATGTTTTTGCCATTTGTGGATAATGGCTCTCACTGTAGTTCGCTGGAGTCCCAAAGCTTTAGAAATGGCTTTATAACCTTTACCAGACTGATAGATCTCAATTACTTCTGTTCTCATTTGTTCCTGAATTTCTTTGGATCTTGGCATGATGTCTAGCTTTTGAGGTGCTTTTGGTCTACTTCTCTGTGTCAGGCAGCTGCTATTTAAGTGATTTCTTGATTGAACCAGGTGTGGCAGTAATCAGGCCTGGGGGTGGCTATGGAAATTGAACTCAGGTATGATACACCACAGTTAGGTTATTTTTTAACAAAGGGGCAATTACTTTTTCACACAGGGCCATGTAGGTTTGGATTTTTTTTTCTCCCTAAATAATAAAAACCATCATTTAAAAACTGCATTTTGTGTTTACTTGTGTTATATTTGACTAATGGTTACATGTGTTTGATGATCAGATACATTTTGTGTGACAAACATGCAAAAGAATAAGAAATCAGGAAGGGGGCAAATAGTTTTTCACACCACTGTAAATGCTAATATCACTGAAAAAAGAGGACAATACACAGAGCTACTTTTCTTAAATGGGGTGGACATTCTGTGCTAGAGGAGGTTACGTATCTGTTTGTCAATCTCTCAAGCCTCAAGTGGGCAGCACTTACTCTGCATTATGTCTCAGATTCCCTCAGGAGCTTTATTCCATAAGTGTGCTGGGCTTTGTTCTGTTAATTTGTAAATAAACTGATCAGTTTCTTGATTGTTTCATATTGTTTGCATATTGTCCTTTGAGCTGTTTTTGTTTGTAGCAGTAGCAGTTTCTTGATAATGATCGCTTATGTGTATTTTACCATTTGTTGTCATGCTGCTACTATATTCACTCCTTGTTAGTTTTAACTATTGGAATACATAAAATGGTTTGGTTACAGTCTTACTATGACTAAAGGCTCAAAAAGTAAAAATAAATTAATTTAGTTGCTTTATTTATCATAAATGTTTGTAGTCTATGAAAGCATTAAAAAAGTCTTCAGCTACTGTCATCATTAGTGCATTGGGTTAAATATGGTCAAATATATGGTATATATAATAGGTTCACCTTGCTAGTACTGGGTTTGGACCCTTTTTTGTCTTCAGAAGTGCCATATTTCTTTATTGCATAGATTCAACAATGTGCAGAAAACTTTCCACATGGAATGTTGATCCATATTAACATGACAGCATCACACAGATTTGTCAGATGCACATCCATGATGCAAATCTCCCATTCCGCCACATCCCAAAGCTGCTCTGTAAGATTGAGCTTTGTGACATGTTGAGTTATTCTGCTGGAAGTAGCCATCAGAAGATGGGTACACTCCGGTCATAAAGGGATGGACATGGTCAGCAACAATACTTGTGTAGCCTATGTCATTTAAAAGATTGGTACTATGGGGCCAAGTATCCCCCATACTATTACACCACCACCACCAGCCTGAACCGTTGATACAAGGCAGGATGGGTCCATACTTTCATGTTGTTGACACCAAAATCTGACCCTACCATCCAAACATTGCAGCCGAAATCAAGACTCATCAGACCAGGGAATGTTTTTGCTTCCTCTATTGTTCAATTTTGGTGAGCTCATGCAAACTTGTAGCCTCAGTTGCCTGTTCTTAGCTGATAGGAGTGACACCTGGTGTGGGTTTCTGCTGTTGTAGCCCATCTGCTTCAAGGTTTGACATGTTGTGTGTTCAGAGATGCTCTGTATACCTTGGTTGTAATGGGTGGTTATTTAAATTGCCTTTCTATTAGCTGAAACCAGTAAGGCCATTCTCTTTGAACCTCTTGCATCAACAAAGCATTTTCTCCCAGACAACTGCTGCTCACTGGAGATTTTCCTTTTTTTTTGGACCATTCTCTGTACACCAAAGAGAGGGCTGTGCATGAAATTCCCAATAGATTAGCAGTTTCTGAAATGTTCAGACCAGCCTGCCTGGCATCACAACCATGCCACATTCAAAGTCACTTCAATCTCTTCACACCCCAGACAATTCTGATGCTTGGTTTGAACTTCAGCAGGTCATCTTGACAATGACTATATGCCTAAATGCATGGAGTTACTGCTATGTGATTGGCTGATTAGATAGTTGCGTTAAGAAGCAGGTGAACAGGTGTACCTAATAAAGTGGCAAGTGGGGAGCATGTATGTGCATATGTGTGGGTATATGTGTATATGTGTGTTTATGTATGTGTGTATCTATACTAATAAAAGGCAAAGCCCTCACTGACTGACTGACTGACTGACTGACTGACTCACTCACTCACTCATTGACTCATTTATCACTAATTCTCCAACTTCCCGTGTAGGTAGAAGGCTGAAATTTGGCAGGCTCATTCCTTACAGCTTACTGACAAAAGTTAGGCAGGTTTCATTTCGAAATTCTATGCGTAATGGTCATAACTGGAACCTACTTATGTACATATATAGCGGCCATAGCTGCAGCTCGGTCGCCGTGTGAGGTGGAGTTACGTCCCTCATCGTCACGCCTCCCACGTAATTGAGTGCATGCCCATATAACGTTGTCCATCACTGGCAATCCAATAGAAACACTCTACTGCTAAATATTCACGGATGAAGGGCCGTGCTTATGCAAACGAAGATGAGATGGTCTGGGTGGTGTTTGGCACAAACTCAGCGAAACTGCGAGAGAAACTTTTAAGTGCCGGGTCTTAGCTAACATTAAATAAAGCCGTGGACATTGCACGACATAGCACAAGCACAGCTGAGAACCTTCGACGCATGTACATGCACCGAGCGGCTCACGTGAACTGACTCTGAACGCAGTACGCGGACAAAAGTTTCAGCTCCAAAGAGTGCTGAACAAAAACCGCATTACACAATTGAGAAGGCCGCAAAAGAATATGAAGTGAGTGATGCATACAAGCATATTCATAAGTGCAGCTACTGCGGAAATAAAGCACACGGTGGAAAAAGTCAATGTCCAGCTAAGGGAAGACAGTGTAAAAAAAACCCGTGCATGCAGTGTGTCACGTCTCAGATAAAGAGGAAGACGAGCTGTTTATTGATGCAGTAAGAAAGGAATCGATGAATGAAACCTGTTATCTTTACAATGGTTGACAAACACGGAATGTAACTTGAACACAACACATTCTCCAAATACAAACCTGATTGAAAGAAATAATGATAATCAAATCCTTAATGACAGCAACACTCATACCAATCACAAAACAATTACATTGACAATCATGTTATGTTATTTTTAAAATGTTCTTCTTTAACTTCTTTAACACACTACTTCTCCGCTGCGAAGCGCGGTTATTTTGCTATATATATACATATATATACCCCGATCTACATACTCTTAAATAAACGAACCACACGCCGTGGCGCAATGGAAGAGGCTTCGCCTCTAGCGCTGACGTCCGAGGTTTGAGTCCCGAGAGGGGGTGTAGTG
>JANRMT010062834.1:14295569-14305907 GCA_026402145.1 Polypterus bichir lapradei
GGCTGCCCCAAACCTTTATAATGTCTTGGACTCGTTTTTATGACAGTATATATATATGTGTGTATGTGTATGTATGTATGTATGTATGTGTGTATATATATATGTGTATATGTATATATGTAGATATATATGTTTATATATGTGTGTGTGTATGTATATATATATATATATATATATATGTGTATGTGTGTGTATATATATATATATATATGTGTGTATATATGTATGTGTGTGTGTATATGTATATATATGTGGATGTATGTGTGTGTATATATATATTTGTATATGTATGTATGTATATATATGTTTATATGTGTGCGTGTGTATGTATGTGTGTAATATATATATACCTGTATATGACAGCAACACTCATAACAGTGACAAAACAATTACATTGACAATCATGTTACGTTATTTTCAAAATGTTTCCTTTTTTTTTTCATTACTTCTTTAACACACTACTTCTCCGCTGCGAAGCGCGGGTATTTTGCTAGTATATATATAAAATATGACAATCAGAATATTCTGTTCAGAACCTTATTTCAACTTCATATTGTGTTTTGATTAGAAAAATTACACCAGTCAAAAAATATTTATTAGGAACAAAATAACTTTTTCTAAATGACATATTAAAGAATAAAGTATAACCTTATTGTTTACAAAGCTGAACTAAAAGTAGGAGAACACCGATTTCAGTTTCAGAAAGTAAATGTTTCCTGGTGAAATACTGCTGTGAAGCATTAAAAAGTCATTAGTGGATAAATCTTCAGCAACAGTGATGTAAAGTGTTTTGCTGCATTGGCCTTCCATACGCATAATTTCAGTTTCAAAACAAAGGAATAGGGCTACATCCTGAAGAAAAATGCCTAGAATAGGTTCACTGAAAATCATGTAGCCATCAGCTAACACTCAGTATTCATTGTATGTTGAGTAATTTGCTTATCTTTAAAGGTATCAGTATTAAATAGAAGCTGTGATTGTATACAGAGGAGAATGTTTTTCATTTTACTTCCAAGTCACAAACAGACTGCACTTTCTTGTCACCTAAATCAACATTATTGTTTAGAATTTCCATCTTAATTGCGGTTGTTTAATCATCAAGCATTGTCAGTTTAAAGTGTTGTTCAGACTAAGCATTTGACTATAATACAGCATTATAACACAAATTTAATAAAAAGAAATAGAAAATGTCTTCATAATTAAAAGTAATGCCCCTTCATTACTTTTTCTAGGATTGTGGAATGAAATTCAGTATGTGGTAGTCACATCATCTTCTCAAACATAACAGTGATGGCAGTCAAGTGACCATGAATATGTAGGTTTTCTATAGATGGTTCTTCTTTTTTAACTAATAAAAAGTGTATATTGTAGGGTTCTTATTCCATTGCTTCTGCTGTTTTTGATTTGCAAGAAGTGGGATGAAATGTATCATCTGGGTGATATGATAGTCCTTTTGAGGTTAACCAGAAATTTTATTTTATGAGATCTTCTTATTTGCAGCTGTTAATACTTTAAGCACTACATGTAGGCATTCTAAGATACTGTATTTTAGGTCTTGTATGTAATCACCAGTATTTTTAAGATGACTCCAAACCAAATAGAGGTCAGCATGGTTCTAGCACATATCACATCTGTGGGATTGTTTTCACATGTAACAGAAGCTGGTTTAAGTGATTTTTCCTTTGGAAATTCCTCTTAATAAGCCATATGCCACACTTTAACAATAAACAACAAGGTTGACCAACTACCAATTTCCAATTGAAATAAAGAAGAAAAGAACTCCCAGTGATTTAACAAATACATAATGAAAACATTGTAAAGTATTAGCAGAATCATTCAGTATCAATTTGTCAATCGATCTGTTATTTAGTATGTTTCCAAAGGACATCATTGTAAGTCATTTTATACAGCACTCAAGAAGCATTACAATATAATCCAAGAGAAGTAATTTTATAATAAATCACAACACCCACAAACAGTAAAAGTGTAAAGTCTACATCTACAAATAGATTAACAGTAACATTTGGTAAACAACACAGTAGAGTTGGCATTAGCGGAGAGGTACAGAGTATTCTGCATGAAACGGAAATTAAACATAAATGAAGCATATACAAATTGCAAACCGCAAACAATTCATTTTCTGGTAAGACATTATGATCTCTGGAGCCTCACAGACACTCCATGGAAAAAAATCATATAATAAATGACCCTCAAAGCTAGTGATTAGCAAGTCACTGGAAAGTAAGAATGTTTGATTCAGAATGTCTCCTGGTGTCTGTCAAATTTATGCCTGGCACACAAATCTCTTAACCCTGAATAATAATTAAGTGATTGTTCTAAGAATGTGTGAAAGAATGGTGTTCAGAAGAGCCCAGTTTTTTCTCTTACTTGGTATAACTGAGCAAAGTAGGGAAAAAAGTCTTCATTAAGATGTATAGGCCAAGTGTTATTCTTAAGTCTTAAAACAAGCAGAGATCATAAACATGGGAGAACCTAAAGTACTTTTGTCAAAACTGAAACACTAATCAAAAATCAAAATCAAACCTTAAGTCTGCACCAAAAAAACACAAGAATTTCCTTTATGAAAAGGCTATATAAACAATGAATGCATTTGCTAGAGTGCCACCATCTTTTAACGCGAACCTACGTGTGATTAAGACCACGTGTTACCATAAACAACATGGTGGCACCTCATAAAATCTGCATGCAAAACAATGATATCTGCTGACATTAGCAAACAAAATGATGTTGCAATGATGTAAAAATAAATGCATCAAAGTCCAAAAGTGAAATAAAAAAAACATATTAATTCTATTTAAGATGTCCTATCATGTAAATTATGTTAAATATTTTTTTCCACCCCTAGTTGGAATAAAATTAAATGGAAACGAATAGTCTGGGTGCCTTTTTTTTCTCACACAACTGCAATTTTTACTAGTTCTTTTTTTTTTTAAATTGTAAATTATTCTTGCTGATCTCACAACTAGGAATGGGTTTATATTTTCAATAAAGTAATGATCAATCTCATCCAGTTAGTATTCTAAATGCAAAAATAAGAACAAAATTAACTGTATGTAATATATTTTTTTTTAAAACAGCACTTTGCAGATTGTGGCAAGCAGTTCTGAGAAGAACTGGGCCCACTTGCAGCTGCCAATGACTCTTTCATAGAAAAGTTTTGCATAATTATTTAAAACAATCCTCCTACTGTTCTTTGTGTCATCAAACCTCCTTCCTCCTTCCTTTTGTGCTCTTGGCAATTAATTGTCATTTCCTCAACTAAATGTTAAAGAGGAACCCCACCCTTATATTGCCAGATTGTGGTGCAAATAACATAGTACCTTTCTGCCTATTGGTATTCAGGCAATGCTGTTTATAAGGGGATTGCTACCACTACACCCAATTTATACACCCACTATACCTAAAGCCAAGCATAAAATTTACAGATAAGATCTGATGTGCATTTTGTTCATTTACTGCCTGTGAATAACATTAATCAATCAGTTTAAGAAAATCTTTGAGAGGAAATGAGTTGCAAAGTTCCCTAATGCTTTTGGTAGTGAACCAGACTGTCCTGACTTTGCAGGCAGACAGATGTCTAATTTTGTGAGTAAACCAGGAGAAGCGGGCAAAAGGAAAAACAAAGGAAAATAGAAATAATCCGAAGCAACCAAAACCAAGATGAGAGACAAAAATCAAGGTCAAATAAGTCAAAAACCAGACAAGACAAAATGAATAACGCGCAATAAGTCAAAATGAAAATAAGGATTTTATCCACAAATAGGATAAAGCTCAGAGCAAAAGGCTGACCTTTATGCCATCTGCTGAATAAATCAAGGTCATGGCACTGGAGACCATGCCCCTACAAATGTCGGATGTCACCCTGACAGCAGTACACAATATGGCTTCTCTAGCTACAAAACATCAATATTCGGCCTAAACCATGACACAGACTCAGCTTGCTCATTCACACTTTCAGTAACTCATTGTTTTTATTGGATAGTTGTACTGTGTAGTAGAACATACCCCAGGTTAAATCAGTAATTAACTTCAGGTCTCCAATTTGACCCTAGGCCAGAAACTCTCTTACAGTGAATCAGCACAAGCTTTTCCCACATCTTCATCATCCTGTAAACATTAAAGGGACATACTAATCAAAAACACCTATAATATCCATTGTTTTGTAGGAATACTTCATCCAGAAATTGTTTGTGTATTTGTTACCTTTGTTGTTTGTAATGATAACCAAGAAAAAATTATAATCTCATGTTTTCATGGTGAATGGAGATTAATTTCTGGTGCAACATATATCTATGGTGAACAACACTGGACAATATCAAACAATATCAAAAAGTTAATGAAAAAAATCTCAAGTTACTGTCTACTTGACATAAAATATTTATACATTTTACTGAGTTTATTTATTTAAAAATGTTAATATACTTTGTAAAAGGCATTTCCTTTGGAAATTTATATTTGCCTCCAGCTTTTTTGGTTAGGAGAATTGTACTGTAAATATTTTTTTTCACTATTCATTGCTAAAGGCTGTTGAAAACTATTAATATAGTAAAACTTGTATTCTCGTAAGTAAAACACACTTTAGTGGGTATTTATTTTTTCCTTATTGGAATAAAACGTTTATGCTGTTGGATCAATGGAAATGTCATTAGATAGTGGATTGTTGAAATGTGCTATCCAGTAAAGGTTATTAAAGAATAATAATAAAAAATTATAAATACCAAGAAAATAAAAACTAAAGTATTCCTACTTGTTTTTATGACATTTATTTTGTTTGGAGTATTGGGTGTTTTCCTCTGTCCCACAATTAGTGCGTAGGAATAAGACAACAAGAAAAATCATAAAAAGTTGGGGCACCAAAGGTGACCCCGTATAATTGATGTTAAAACAAAACATGAACAGTTGGAATGTAGTTATGCAGAGCAACTTCTCAGACATGAGTCTTCAACCAACTGCTTCCAGGTGGCAGTAGAGCCAGTTATGAAGCCGAGCGAGTGGAAGGGATGGGTCCAGGAGGTCGGTAACCGGAAGTAATGAGAGAGGTCTTCAGTCTTCCAGTCTGCAAAGAGTGAAAGAGGAGAGGCAGTTAGATACAGCACTATCCTGTGACTCAGAGTTGAATTATCCTTGGGTGAGCACTGAAACTTGTGTGACATGTGATAAGCACAGACATGCTGAACTGGAGGATGATGTGATGTTTGCTATGTAACACTAAATGTGTGCAGTTAATACATTTTTTATTTAATCTGTTCTCTTAATTTTTAGAATATTTTAGCTTTATGTATATTTTATCTAGCTTTGTCCACAAATATTACTATATGTGTGTTACACTGTGACCTTGTGAAAGGTAGTAGAGGATAAATAATTGTTTAATTGTTTAAAAGTATTTTAATAATTGGTCTGTTTGCTAAGAGTTTCTCTGCATGAAGCAGGTTGTAATTTTCAGTATTCTTAATGTGATGTCTTCTAAATAACTGCTTGGAAAGCAGTTATATTTTTTTCAACCATTCCAAATTTAAACCAAAATGTAGTAGCAGTGCTTTGAGTTACATAATTACAAACTGTATAATACAGTTCCCAGTGTTTTGTAAGAGTGTGGATGCAAAGGCTAAAACTGTTAATATTTTACTTTGGTAGGGTAAATTTTGAGCAAATGCGGCAAAGTCTAAGGAAGATAAGCAGGAATAAGCTTTTGAGTTTGGAGACAGTCATGCAGCAGTGGAAAAGGTTTTGCTTGTAATACAGGACAAGTACATACCTAAATCTGGAATTAATAGGAAATTAAAAAAAAAAACTCCTCAATAATAAAGAGTTTAAAAAAAAATGAAGCTGGAAAGGAAAAAACGGCTGTATGAGGAATATGATAGGCATATGGGAACATGAGGGCAACCATTAAGAAGGATATTAAGGAGGCTAAAAGACAGTTGGAGAGGATTGTAGCAGATAAGGCGAAAGACAACCCAAAGAAATTCTTTCAATATTTTAGTAGTAATTGAACAGTTACTACTAAAAGTTACAGGAGGAGGTGAAGTGCATCAGGAATAGTAAAGGGGAATTAAAAAAATATAGACAGTGAAATAGCGGCTGCTCTAAATAAGCATTTTTCTGAGAACCTCCCAGCAGTACATGGCATTACTAAGGAGATACTGAAGGATGTGGAAATTATAGAGGGAGAAGTACCACACAGATTAAATAGGCTGAAATCAAACAAATCTTCAGGACCAGATAATATTTGCTTAAGTTCTTAAGGAGGTTAGCAAGTACATATATAAACCTTTGACACATATTTTTAGGAAGTCACTGCACACTGGGGAAATTTCAAATGACTGGAAAATGGCAAATATTATCCCATTATATAAAAAGGGTGACTTGGCAGATTCAAGCAAGTATAGACCAGTAAGCTTAACGTGCATCACATGAAAATTAGTGGAAGGAATTATTAAAGATAAGATTGAGCAGCACAAGGCAAGTATAGGAGTTTTTCTGAACAACTGGCATGGGTTTAGAAGAGGGAGATCAAGTTTTACTAACATGCTGGAATTCTACTGTATGAGGAAGCAACAAAAGGATACGATCAAAGTGGAGGATATGATATTATTTAACTGGGCTTTCAGAAAGCGTTGGATAAGGTGCCACATGAGAGGTTGGGCTTCAAACTAAAAGAAGTGGGAGCTCAGGGAGTTCAAATGGGTACAGAATTGTCTTAGATGCAGAAAGCAGAGGGTGATGGTGTGAGGATCCTTATCAGAACTGGCTGATGTTAAGAGTGGTATTCCACAGGGGTCAGTGCTAGGGCCACTGCTATTTTTTCACTGCATCTGATACCAAGACAGGTGGAATCCGTTAAATCATTACAGAGGTTCTTGGACAGCCTGTAAGCTTGGGAAGATTTTGTGTAAGATGCTGTGTGTTTAATGTCAGTAAATATAAAGTATTACACGTAGAAAGTAAAAAAAAGGTCTGAAAATCAAGAGTACACCTTATGAGATGGATTTAGGAGTCATAGTGGACTCTACACCATCAACTTCCAGACAGTGTTCAGAAGCCATTAAGAACAGAATGTGAGGTTTTTATAGCATGATGAGTGGCGTACAACTCTGGCGTGGCCTCATCTGGAGTGCTGTGTGCTGTTTTGGTCTCCAGGCTACAAAAAGGACATAGCAGTGCCAGAAAAAGTCCAGAGAAAAAAGACATGAAAATGAGCTCAACATCCTTCATGCTTTGGAGAAAAAAATGTATCCCTTATTTAAATTTCTTTGAAAATGTCTTTTACATATTTTTAAAATTTGAAATAGTGTGCCTTCTAGCAAAACGTCCCATCTTTATGATGTCAGAAGCTAAATTCTGAGTTGTTCAAGGCGGAACAAGAGAAACCCAACAATATCAAATCATGCTCTCCTTAAACCTCCGTTGTTCCCCTCTCTCTTTTTTTTGGCAGCATAGGTTAAGAAAATTAGTCACCAGACAAGACGCAATCTGTGAGATTTCTCAGATGGCAGCGTTTGCCAAGTTCTTTATTTAGTTATTTTATTATTCTGCTGGCACTTGTTGCCTTCTATATTTGCTTTAACATTATTCATTTTTGGAGTTATGCTTACTGTGTGACTTGCATTCATGTTACATAAGCATGTGCTTACAAATGCTCCACTGTAGTTGATGATGCTGCAGAAATCAATATGTATGCTGGACTGATCTGAGAAAAAACAGACATCAACTTTTCCCTAATCTCTAGACTGCTAGATGCCAGTTTTGTAATGTTCCTGAAGTTTACAGATTTCTTGCTTTTCCTCCTGATTTTCTTTTTTGTTTTTCTTACTGTTTACCTCAAGTTTTGCTGCTCCCTTCCATTTTCTTTGTCTTGAGGACCAGCTTCACGTAGCTGAGGGGTGAAGAAGACCCTTTCCAGGGCACCTGTTAGCTTTTCCCTGGTAATGCATAAAATTAGGACTTGCTAGTTTAACACCAGTTTGGTTATCCCTTTCATTACATCAAAAAGAGGTACAGTAGCACAATTTTAAATTTTTTAGTTTCTGCTTATTCCTGATATTACATTTTACAGAAACGTTTGCAACCAGGTAATACAAGTTCTGATTTATGTATACATCATATTTTTTTAATGAGGAGAATGCAAAGGTTGGTAAAAGTGAACCTTTCTTAATCAGTGTCTCTGTAAAAAAGTGCCTAAAACATTTTATGGTAGACACATCAGAATTAAGTCCAGATTTGGTTCCCAGATGGCCATTATAATTTCTTAATTATAAGCCAGTTATTGGTGTTAATGAATTTACACTGCTCTTAAATTGATACTTCAGACTTTTCCAAAGCTGTTGATTTTCTTTTTTTTTTTTTTTTTTTTTTATCATGTTTGTTGGACTAGAAGCAATCCGTATTTTTCTGATATTCACTTTTTTCTTTTAAAATATTTTATTGATACACACATTATACAATGGGTACAGAAATGCAAACTAGTATTTTGTCAGCTTGCTTTGCGTTTCAATATTGTTTGGATGCTTGTTAAAGAAAAAAGAAACAGTTGTTGGTTAAGAATCTTAAGAAGCAAGTAAATCAATATAAGTTAAGAAAGTAGCATGCAACTGCTGTGGCCCACCAGGATCTGAGTTTGACATCCCAATTCAAATTCAAAACTGCTTCCTTGCAGTGAAAAATCAATTATGAACCTTGAGTTTACTAGTAGGGAAGGATCGCTAGATAACCAAACTTGTGGTTGTGCTGGATAAAACATTACCTGCCTTCTCCCAGTATGTGGACTGTAACACCCGGGGAAATAGGACTATTGACCTACTGTATGCAAACGTTAAAGACGCATACAGCGCCACCCCGCTGCCTGTGCTTGGGAAAGCAGATCATAACCTGGTTCTGCTTCAGCCTCACTACAAACCAAGAGTGAAGGCGCTACCTACAACCACACGCTCATTCAGGAAGTGGTCCCCTGAGGCAGAGCAGGCTCTGAGAGACTGCTTTGGAACTACAGACTGGGATATACTGATGGGGTCACATAGTGAGAACATCGAAGAGGCTGTTGACTGCACAACTGATTAAATCAACTTCTGTATGGACATTGTAGTTCCAGTAAGAACAGTACGCTGCTATGCTAACAACAAGCCATGGATTACAAGTGACATCAAGGGCCTTTTGAACCAGAAGAAAAGGGCTTTTAAAGGTGGTGATCAACATGCGCTCAGGCGCGTGCAGAAGGAACTCCGAGTCCAGCTCAGGGCAGCGAAGGAGCAGTACAGGAGAAATTGCAGAATAACAGCATGAAGGAAGTGTGGGATGGGATGAAGATCATCACTGGCTGCAGCTCGAAGCAGAGTGCCACCATCGAGAGAGAAGTGGAGAGAGCAAACCAAATGAACAACTTCTTTAACAGGTTTGACCACCCTAACCCACTCTCACCTTGGAGTACTTCATCCTCCAACCATCCTTCTGCTGATACCAGCATAGGTGAGACATCCCCACCCACAATTACAGCAGCGCAGGTGAGCAGAGAGCTGAGGAGACTTCGTGCCAGCAAAGCAGCGGGTCCAGATGGAGTATCGCCACGACTGCTGAAGGCCTGTGCGCTGGAACTGGGGAGTCTTCTACAGCGCATCTTCAACCTGAGTCTGGAACAGGGGAGAGTCCCGAGGCTTTGGAAAACATCTTGTATCACCCCAGTCCCAAAGGTATCACGTCTTAGTGAGCTGAATGACTTCCTGCCTGTCGCTCTGACGTCACATGTGATGAAGACCATGGAGCGGCTGCTGCTTCACCACCTGAGGCCACAGGTCCGCCACGCCCTCGACCCTTTGCAGTTCGCATACGAGGAGAAGGTGGGAGCGGAGGATGCCATCATCTATATGCTATACTGATCCCTCTCCCATCTGGACAGAGGTAGTGGTGCTGTAAGAATTGTTTTTGGACGACTTTAGTGCCTTCAACACCATCCAATCTCTGCTCCTTAGGGACAAGCTGACTGAGATGGGAGTAGACTCACACCTGGTGGCATGGATCGTGGACTATCTTACAGACAGAAAGTATGTGCGTCTTGAGAACTGCAGGTCTGACATTGTGGTCAGCACCACAGGAGCACCGCAGGGGACTGTACTTTCTCTGGTCCTGTTCAGCCTATATACATCAGACTTCCAATACGATTCGGAGTCCTGCCACGTGCAAAAAGTTCGCTGATGACACTGATATTGTGGGCTGCATCAGGAGTGGGCAGGAGGAGGAGTACAGGAAGCTAATCAAAGACTTTGCTAAATGGTGTAACTCAAACCACTTACACCTGAACACCAGCAAGACCAAGGAACTGGTGGT
>JANRMT010062834.1:14305917-14339681 GCA_026402145.1 Polypterus bichir lapradei
CCCCTCATGTACCCCGTGATCATCAGAGGAGACTGTGTGCAGAGGGTGCATACCTATAAATACCTGGGAGTGCAGCTGGATGACAATTGGACTGGACTCCAATACTGATGCTCTGTGTAAGAAAGGTCAGAGTCGACCATTTTCTTAGAAGGTTGGCATCCTTCAACATCTGCAATAAGATGCTGCAGATGTTCTACTAGACAGTTGTTGCGAGTGCCCTTTTCTACACGGTGGTGTGCTGGGAAAGGCAGCATAAAGAAGAAGGACGTCTCACGTATCTATCTATCTATCTATCTATCTATCTATCTATCTATCTATCTATCTATCTATCTATCTATCTACCATTTCATATTTAGAATAAAACCCAGAACAACAATTTGCCGCCATACATACTTTCTGTTGCAAGAGTTATGATGAAAATAAATACTCACCTAGTGTGATGCTTACCCTTTATGTCTAACAATACTGAAGATAAATTATGGAAAAAAATTTTGGAAGGTTAGGCATTAATAATGTCCTTATTTCAGAATGCAACAACACAAGAGCCTTCATCACAAAAATACAAGGTAACAGGATCAAAACTTGCATGGCTATGTCATAACTTGCTCTGTACTCCTTGAGACACTCAATCTTTTTAATTTGTACTTCATGTGACTAAGTCTAAAAAAGAAAATCCATTTATTTTGACTTCAGAATGGTAGGAAGCTTTATATTGTCACTGGAAAAGGTTTTTGAAGTACTCAAGAAAATAATTACTGAATTTATAACCAATATGCTTCAACCAACATGTTTTTTTTTTTCCTCTTAAATGGCTACAGGCATCTGTTCACACTTGTCAGAACTACCTTTTGCAATATCGTTTTTCTTTCTTCAAAATTTTAATGTTCTAATTAAGACAGTCTTTGGATAATGGAATTGCCCTTCTACCCGACATCATTTTATTAAGCTTGTTCCCATCACTGAATATGCCCACAATATGAGCAGTGCTAACCATGTATCAAATTCTAATAAAAATCTGTGAGGGACATTCAAAGCTCATGTTCAATTTGAACAAATGTGTGATCACTCAGCATGTGGGATGGTGTGTCAGTGTGTTCCTCTCTAGTCGTGGAAAGAGAAGCAGCAGCTTCCTCATTAAGGTCTTGACTAGGTTGTGCATATCATATCATTTGACAACACTCCTGAATCTCTGTAGATCCCAGACCTGTTTGAGTACTTTTCCCAAGCTTGGCCACCTAACAGCTATGTGGTAGCCCAGACAGTGTGATCAGTCTTATGCTGATTTAAGGTCATAACTCTGATGAAATTTACAGCATTTTTTTTTTGTTTTTTTCGCCTTATACAGTTTCTCGTATTAGGAATTGTTTTCGCATACCCTTTGGGGTCAGTGCAGGGTCAGCCATTGTACAGCGCTCCTGGAGCAATTGAAGGTTAAGGGCCTTGCTCAAGGGCCCAGCAGAGTAGGATCTCTTTTGGCAGTGATGGGGATTCGAACCGGCAACCTTCGGGATACCAGTGCAGATCCTTAGCCTCAGAGCCACCACTCCGCCTTTCTTATAACATCCACCTCATAATTAATTTTTTGGACTGTTTTACATAGTACTTCTTGGTGAATTATACAATGTAAAAATTAGTTTTTGGCTTTGGTTAATATCAGTCACTTTGTCCTTCATCCTTTTTAAAAGTCCAACATTTTTTACCTGTCAAATAAGGAGAAACATCAGTTGACATACCAACTAACTTTTGCCACTGTTGTAACATTTGCATGCATGTACTGATTTCTGCAAATAAATCATTACCAGTAGTTGCACCTTTCATGGATTGTATAGAAGTTAGTTCCTCTGTCATTTCAAAGTCTTTCATTATACCTTTCATGAAAATCGTCAGATGTGCAGCGTCACAAGCATCACAGCATTTATCCAAAGCCAAGGAGAAGTCAATATTTTCTATCAATCTCTTCAGCTGTAGTTCCAGATTCCCCCCAGTTTCTTCAATCCATCTTTTTACCATTTGCTGAGAGAGAGACAGTTGTTCAAAGACATCTTTTTTGCCAGTCAAAGGACTGGCACCTACTCCAATAAGCTCTCTTTAACAAATTCTCAATCAAATGGTTTGTTCTTTTTGCAATTTTATAATTTTAATATATACAGTAGCTGGTTTTTACTGTTCCTCCTTTTGCTGTATGAAGCAGTATATAAAGCTCTTGCTGCTTTTGCAGTCTTCATCGTCCATGTCCTCCTCAGTTAAGTTTCTGTATTTTTCATTGTGTTTGGATTTAAAGTGATGACTCAAGTTATAGTCTTTGAACACCAAACAGACCGCTTTACCGCTAACGTCTGTGGAAAAAATGCTTAAGAAGTCCAGGATTTGTTGAATGATCTGTTTTCCTCATATATTGTGATAAGGCGGGCAGCACGGTGGCGCAGTGGGTAGCGCTGCTGCCTCGCAGTTATGAGACCCAGGTTCACTTCCCGGGTCCATCCTGCGTGGAGTTTGCATGTTCTCCCTGTGTCTGCGTGGGTTTCCTCCGGGTACTCCGGTTTCCTCCCACAGTCCAAAGACATGCCGGTTAGGTGCATTGGCTATTCTAAATTGGCCCTAGTGTGTGTGTGTGCAGGCCCTGCGGTGGGCTGGCGCCCTGCCCGGGGTTTGTTTCCTGCTTTGCGCCCTCTATTGGCTGGGATTACCTCCAGCAGACTCCCGTGACCCTGTCGTTAGGATATAGCGGGTTGGATGGATGGATATTGTGATAAGACACATTTAGGTCTTTGATGATGAGCAGTTTTAAATGATTAAATAGGTAGCACTAGGGCTTTGTTGTGGTGTGGGTGTGTGTAGTAGTGTGGCAGACCTACAGGTGATGAGTTATGAGGAAAGATTAAAAGAGCGGAGACAAAAATCAAAAATGTAATCCTAACAAAACCCATCATTCACTTTTAGGGATTAACAATATGGAGTCGTGCATATGCTGCATATGATCCCTAGTTGTTGTACTTTTTTTGTTACTTTGATATTTGTTATCTTGTTATTTGTTTTGTTATAATTTTGGTTAATGACTCTTACTTAGGTCTATTATGGTAATTCACTCAGTCTTAACAATTTGTACTTTATCATTTAAAGTTTAAATATAATATGAAAGTTGGGCATGTCTCTATATGTGCCTACAGAAAAAAATATGGGAATATTCACAGTAAAAATGTTATGTTTATTTTTTTCAGTATGGAAATAACTGCTGTAATTTTTCTCTTTGAGTATTCAGGCTGACACAGCCT
Source organism: Polypterus bichir lapradei (assembly GCA_026402145.1). NCBI lineage: Eukaryota > Metazoa > Chordata > Cladistia > Polypteriformes > Polypteridae > Polypterus > Polypterus bichir. The sequence goes on from JANRMT010062834.1 coordinate 14,309,190, forward strand.
CCTGTGATGCCACTGGATTGCACAATGTAAACTCTTCCTAAATTATCAGGCCTGCCATGGCAAAAGCCTTGTTGATTTGGAATAGAATTTATCAAAACAAATCCTTCTGTAATTAATCGGTTTTTGGCAGATTAGACTGTTCATCTCATTTTTGGAATTTATGAACATACCTCTCTGATTATGTATAATAATGTGATGCTGTTTTTGTTTCTTTTTATAGCATGGTTGCTTCAATTTTGTGTTGATATTTGCATTCCTGTAGCTATATTGTTTACAGTTGCCAAGTCCATTGCCAGTCACATGATATATTGTTTCATCTTGTCCCACCTATTTCAACATCCCCGTTCCCTCAACATATTAATAAGATTAGTGTAGTTGGAGCATATGTACAAGTTATTTTGAGGACATTGCAATGTTACTGTCAACAACTTTGTTTTTTTTGTTTTTTTTAACTTTGATATTCAGTTCTGATGACTTATTTTGGTTTGTCTTGATTATTACTACATAATGATCATTTGCCCCTATTAGTCTCTCCATCTCTTGGTCATTTTCTATAGCTAAGAAACTTGTCCTAAATGTAACCCGATTGTTTTAAATGTTCAGCCTTAAGTCTATACAGGGGGTCCTCGGGTTACGACACAGTTCCGTTCCTACAACAGTCATGTAACCCGAATTTTGGTGTAAGTCGAAACACACTCTAGCCTAAGTAACTTACCTATCTTAACACATTTGCAAAATCATAATCTAGAACATAAAAACACAAAATCTAAAACTCAGAAAAAGGAAAAGGACATATACTGTACTGTACACTGTACTGTAGTAACAGAAAAAATGAGTGTAAAAAAATCCTTACCTTTATTCTTTTTCATGTCTCAATTTTTTTAAGTTTTTATGGGAGTGAGCGTTGTAAACTCGAAACGTATGTCAAAACGTTGTAACCCGAGGACCCCCTGTACTGTATACTTCTGTGCTATTAAGTCAGAGTTAAATTAATCTCTGGATCAAAAAAAAATCAGTGTATACCTAGACATACCAACTGCAGATTACCAACTTCAGGCATCCAACTTTGCACATTTCCATAATGATGTTGAAAGTGAAGTGAAGAACTTTAATCAAATTACTTCCTAGTGCATCCTCTGCTTTAATGGCAGATTTAAGATTACACTGCCATACTTAAAATTAAATTAAAATCTCTGATAAAAACTCAGATGTTCAAAATTATAATTAAATCACAATTAATTTTCTGCATATTCCCTCTTACACCTAGCCAAATAAAATTTGACACAGCAGTTTGTAGTAACAGAAGCAATCAACTATAATACAAATTATGTATGACACAAATGTCATAATATTTCTTTTTAATTGATGAACTTTTCAAAACATCATTTTAAATTAAGCTCAAATTAAAAAAAAAAAAAAAAGCTTGCCAAGGAAACCGTTACTCTTGTGTTGCACTAATCACACACTGGATATACTATGCTAAGTAATTCCCTTCAAAGTTATACTTGCTAAAATGGCTGAAATAAAGTTAAAGGGATAAAACTGTTTTCCTGCTTTATGGTTGTTGTGCATCTAATCATTGTATGATGTTAACATGGCATGTTAACATTATGCTAAAACTGTAGATTATAGGCCTGGGTAAAAGTATAGATTTTCTGATTGATCGTTATTTTTCATTTAAATGATTCGGTATCGATTCTTCAAGTCTCATGATCGATCTTGTGAATCTCTATTCTGCTCAATTATTGTATGAAAAATTTTGCTTATCTTCATTTTTGGTCTCTTATCCAGTAGATGCCGCTAATTCACCGGTTAAGGATTTCTATGGACAAAACTCTTTACTATTTCAGATTAAATGGTGTGTCCTCTTTAACAAAAATCAGCATCTTAGACAGTTAAATTAGTGGTGTGGACTTACTACGGATTCAAAAAGTGCGTTGGTAAAGAACTGGATAAAAGCAAAGCCACATGTAAGCTGTGCAACTCAGAAGTTATTGTTATGACAAAACAAATTTGAGAAACCATTTACCTGACATGACCCATAAACTTAATGTCAGTTGACATCCAAATGAGTAGAGCCCAAGCAAGAGAGGGAGACAGAATGAGAGCTTTGCTACTTCTTATTTATCCTTTCTACCTCAACAACCATTAATGCCAACACAACAACAGGCTTCATGGCTATAACACCTGGCAATAATATGAAATGTAGGTCGTAAGATATGTCAAAGCTATCCTATTTTAAAATGTACTAACCTAATTTAAGACTACAAAATGTCAACAAAAGTTCAGGAGAGACTTAACAATCTACACTGGAGACAGCGGGTAACTCCAAACTTCCGTTTAATTTGCTTCGTTCCCAAAAAATATCAGTCTATAGCAGTTTTTATCTGAAAAGATAAAATCAGACACCCTTGAAAATGAGGGCTTTTGACAAATGCTACAGGTTTTTGAACTGCAGTATGCTGTACCAGCCAGAAAAGAACTGAGTGAAGTTATTGAGCCAAAGCTTTAGGAAGATCTACAAGAAATGCCATCTCCATCATTCCAGTGGAGAGAGCAGCCCTCACTTGCGACAGCTCAACATCCAGGGCAGCAGATTCATAGTAATGACATATTAAAAATGATGGGCACCTGTGACATACTGTATGTGTTGCGACAAGCGTGCTGCATGCCAGTCACACTGGGAGCAACCTTGCTGCCTATGTACAGAGCTGCTGAGATGACTCGCTGTTATGTCTAAAAACCTTTCTAGCATTTCCAATATGCTGTTCCATTGCCTGACCACATCAATCTCAAGCTTGTGTGTTGGCAGGTTCAATAAATGTTACTTCTTTGTAAACATGTGGCTAGCTGTACTAGAAAAACTTTGCAATGTGCTTCACACAGCAAAGCAAGTGGGCAATTGTTGGAATTTTCAGAGCAGCCTGCAATACAAAAGTTAGCATTCACAAAGTAGCCAACTTGAAGTAGTGCCATAATAGTGGCGTCATCAGTCATGATAGCCAATTCTTCTTCATTTATGTTCCATTCATTCAGTGCTGTTGTCAACAAGCATCAGTTCTAGATGCTTGTTTTAAAATGCTTTTTGTCTCAGAACTGTCAAGACACGTTTATGTGACAGATTAACGTGACTGCTACAAGTGAGCAACTGAAGATATGTGTAACTTGTACAATTATAGAAAGACACTAGTCTTCCTGCTACATTTTTACTTTCAAGTAATTCAAGATTATCTTAAATGTCCAATATAGGAATTAATTTGATGAACAGTTTAGTTGAAGGGTGTCTACATTGGGGATCATAAAAACAAAAATAGGTTATTGATTAACATTTATTATTTAAGAAGCAATATTTGACTATTTTATAATAATATTTGCAAGATAATATAGATATTTTGTAAAGTAGATGGCATTGCATTGTATTAACACTAGAATTACCAAAGCCTACGAAAAAACTTGTGACCCTGGCCCATGTTAAATCCATTCTCACGTCTCCGTCAGTGTCTTTTGTGTTGTAAATGTGTTGATAAGCACAAGCAGCAAGTAGCCTGCTATCCCATCCCCCCACCAACTCAGAAAGGGTAGAAAGTTCTCTCAGCTCAAGTCTGTTTACCTGCTTGTGAGTTGCCCAGAGTTGTATCGGGTAAATAAATATATTGTTACTTGGAATGCATGCATGCCGTGTCAACAACAATCTACAGTATATAAGCACATCTTTTTAGTAATAATGGACAAAATGTAGACATGAAGTGCATAATGTGTGAAGCCTGAAGTCCAAATATCAAATAAACACTTTCACAAGAGGTACAAGTATAACAAAACAGGTGCGCTTTTATTGAAGAATATTACTGCAGAAAAAGAATTTGCGTTAGGATACAACATTGACACGCTCTAAATTCGACTGCTTTGGTGGCGCAGCGGTAAGTACTGCTGACTGGTAACCAAAAGGCCGCCAGTTCGACCCTGGATGCCTCTGTTTTGAGAAGTGAGCTGCTCTTTTTCGTACTATTATAGAATGAAAACTTGCATTTGATTTGAGCCTGTAACAGCCGCTGTAAATTTGTGGTACTTGTAAAGGTTAGTGTGTTTTTCAGTTTTATTCTCCCAGACACATTCACGCTCCCTCTGATCTAACACTGTTGTTTTCACAAAAAGACATGCTATAACAGAGGTGGACTCAGATGGTGATAAGGGTTCTATATCTGAGAAAGTGAACAGAAGTCCTCCCCACAACAAATGTCCACTCACACAGTGCAGCTGCACCAGGCGTAAAGGCGAAAGAATGCATGGTGCACTTTTGCCATTATATGTTGTATCCATTCTATCATAACATTTAAAAGGAGAATGATAGATATATAGTATCTTTACTGTGGTGCAAATTTGGCTTTTTACAGAATCTCCCTGAATAAATAGATATATACTATATAGACAAAAGGGTTGGGACACCACCTCTTAATGCTGGATATTCCACGGTCAGCTGTAAGTGGTGTTACTGGAAAGTGGAAACATCAAAGAATAACAGCAACTCAGCCGTGAAGCAGAAGACCATGTAAAGTCACAAAGCAAGGTCAACGCCTGGCATGGTGCAAAAACGTCACCAATGCTCTGCTGATTCCATAACTAAAGAGTTCCAAACTTCCACTGGCATTAATGTAAGTTCAATAACTATGTGGCAGGGGCTTCATTAAATGGGTTTTCATGGTTGAGGAGCTGCATGCAGGCCTCACATCACCAAGTCCAATGTCAAGCATCTGATGAAGTGGAGGAAACATGTTCTATGGAGTGTTGAATCACCCCTCTCCGTTTGGCAGTCAGGTGGGTGAGTCTGGGTTTTACAGATACCAGAAGAATGTTACCTGCCTGACTGCATTGTGCCGACTGTGAAGTTTGGTGGAGGAGGAATAATTGTGTGTATCTGTTTTTCAGGGTTTGGGCTAGGCTCCATACTTCCAGTGAAGGGCAATTTTAATGCTTCAGCATACCAAGATATTTAGGACTTTGTGGAAACAGTTTGGGGAATGCCCTTTTCTATTCCAGCTTGACTGTACCCCAGTGCGCAAAGCAAGGTCTATAAAGACATATTTGGATGAATTTGGTGTGAAAGAGCTTGGCTGGCCCTCACACAGAGCCCTAATCTCAACCCTATTGAACATGTTAGGGATGAACTGAAACAGAAATGGTGAGCCAGGCCTTCTCGTCCAACATCAGTGCCTGACCTCATAAATACTCTACAGAATGAACGGGCACAAATTCCCACAGAAACACTCCAAAACCTCGTGGAAAACCTTCCAAGAGTGGATGCTGTTATAGCTGCAAAGAGGGGACCAACTTCATATTAAAGTCTATGTATTTGAATGCAATGTCATTAAAGTCCCTATTGGTGAAATGGTCAGACGTCCCAATATTTTTGTCCATATAGTACTGTACTGATAAGAAGGCAGCTGTGTGCCTGTAATATTCTGTGCCAGCCCTACCACCATCTACACTTGTTTTGTAGTCCTGAGCTGAGCTGGTGTCATGCCAGGATGTAATGCAGCCATTGAAGACAAACCCTTTGCACAGTGGTTGACCTGAAAGACCTGTCTGTATGTGTTGTAAAGGTTTATGTTAAGATGTCTAGCCCGAGTAGACCAGCTATTAAAGAAAGTGTTAAAATGTAGTTCTCTAATTCTGATATATTGACATTCTGAAATTTAGTTGTGAGATTTTATGATGGTGACTTTCCTCTGAAAGTATTTCCCCAGTTATTTTAAATAAAATCTTTGTGTATCATAAAAAGTATATACTACTTCAATTGCTGCTGTTTTGAAAAAAAACTCAGGCCATAAATGCAAATATCATGCACAACAACAAACTTCAGTAATGTAACCAGTTAAACATTGTTGGAAAAAATTTATATTCACATTCTAGTTTTGGAGCTGTGCCATATTATTCACTTCGGTTTGTTTCTATATTTTATAAGTGTAAACCAGTTTACAGAAATTAAATGTGTTTAACACTGCAAATATAGCGGATGGGGAAAATTAAGTTACATCAGCTACTGTAGGACACCGTGTGTTATGTATTGGTTCTGGTTAATTGATGTAAAATTGAAATTCAAAAATTTTGGCCTCATTAAGGTTGAGATGATGGCAGGCTACCAGAAATGCCAACAATCACAAGGCAGCATATTTAAATTGCATTATGTTACGTGCTCGCTTAATGCAAAATAAATTTTTTTGTTTTTGTTAGAGAAATAGGAAATTTCAAGGCACATAGTAGTGACTTTATAATTAGGCTCTGTAAAAAAGAAAATTTTATCCTTACTTTTCCTGACCAAGAGAAAAGATGTACCTAAATGATATTGCACCAGGGTACATATAAACATTTTTTTTTCCAATAAAAAAGTTGGAAGAAGAGAATTTGTGCATCCATCAGCTAAACATTAAGCTACATATACACACTTGTCTAAAGAATAGGCAAGAGCTTTGTTCAGAAAAACAAAGAAACATAAGCAAAAGTGTAAAGCAGCATAGGTTTTTTTTTTAATTTAAAATATTTTCAGAAAGACCATTTCCAAACAGTATTGAAAGTAATATTTATATCATAAACAGATTTGTTTAGTTGGTGAAGGTGTTGTTTTAAAGAAATTCATACTGTGTCTGAAACACCGACACAACATACATTTACTACTTATGCACGTTCAGCCTGGGGCAGAGTTGCATACTGTAGAGATGTCTAAATTATTTGGCTTTTTTGACATCAGTGTGGTAATTGGTAAACTTCAATCATAATAATGATTTTTTTTTCTTTACAGGATTGCACTGTATATGAGACAGAAAACAAGATTCTTCATGTGGTAAGTTGCTACACACAGTCTAGTGTGTTTTCATGAATTGTGCTGCATTTAAAACTGATATACAGATGTTGGATGCAACAATTATTTTCATTTGATACAAATGGATATCTGTCCAAATATTCTAAAAGATTTTGAAACTTAATCAAACACATTATGGTGAAAATTAGCACTGAGTAGGGGGAAGAAGGTACATATAAATACATCACATTTTATTTTTGACAAAGGTTAAAAATACAACCCCAATTCCAATGAAGTTGGGACGTTGTATAAAACGTAAATAAAAACAGAATATAATGATTTGCAAACCCTTTTCAGCCTATATTCAATTGAATACACTACAAAGACAAGATATCGAATGTTCAAACTGATACACTTTAGTGTTGTTTTGCAAATCTTCGCTCATTTTGAATTTGATGCCTGCAACACGTTCTAAAAAAGCTGGGACAGGGGCAGCAAATGACTGGGAAAGTTGAGGAATGTTCAAAAAAACCTGTTTTGAACATTCCACAGGTGAACAGGTTAATTGGAAACCGGTGTTTGTCATGATTGAGTATAAAAGGAGCATCCCTAAAAGGCTCAGTCGTTCACAAGCAAGGATGGGGCGAGGTTCACCACTTTGTGAACAATTGCGTGGGCAAATAGTCCAGCACTTTAAGGACAACGTTTCTCAACGTACAATTGCAAGGAATCTAGGGATTTCATCATCTACTGTCCATAATATCATCAAAAGATTCAGAGAATCTGGAGAAATCTCTGCACATAAGCAGCAAGGCCGAATACCAACACTGGATGCCTGTGACCTTCGATCCCTCAGGCGGCACTGCATTAAAAACTGACATCATTCTGTAAAGGATATTACCACGTGGGCTCAGAAATACTTCAGGAAACCATTGTCAGTTAACACAGTTCGTCGCTACATCTACAAGTGCAAGTTAAAACTCTACCACGCAAAACGAAAGCCATATATGAACAACACCCAGAAATTCCGCCGGCTTCTCTGGGCCCGAGCTCATCTGAGATGGACTGACGCAAAATGGAAAAGTGTGCTGTGGTCTGACGAGTCCACATTTCAAATTGTTTTTGGAAATCATGGACGTCGTGTCCTCAGGGCCAATTAGGAAAAGGACCATCAGTGCAAAGTTCAAAAGCCAGCATCTGTGATGGTATGGTGGGGGTGTGTTAGTGCCCATAGCATGGGTAACTTGCACATCTGTGAAGGCACCATTAATGCTGAAAGGTACATACAGGTTTTGGAGCAACATATGCTGCCATCCAAGCGACGTCTTTTTCAGGGACGTCCCTGCTTATTTCAGCAGGACAATGCAAAGCCACATTCTGCATGTGTTACAACAGCGTGGCTTCGTAGTAAAAGAGTGCGGGTACTAGACTGGCCTGCCTGCAGTGCAGACCTGTCTCCCATTGAAAATCTGTGACGCATTATGAAGTGCAAAATATGACAACGGAGACCCCGGACTGTTGAGCAACAGAAGTTTTACATCAAGCAAGAATGAGAAAGAATTCCACCTACACAGCTTCAACAATTAGTGTCATCAGTTCCCAAATGCTTATTGAGTGTTGTTAAAAGGAAATATGATATAACACAATGGTAAACATGCCCCTGTCCCAGCTTTTTTGGAACGTGTTGCAGGCATCAAATTCAAAATGAGTGAAGATTTGCAAAACAACAACAAAGTTTATCAGTTTGAACATTCGATATCTTGTCTTTGTAGTGTATTCAATTGAATATAGGCTGAAAAGGATTTGCAAATCATTGTATTCTGTTTTTATTTACGTTTTACACAACGTCCCAACTTCATTGGAATTGGGGTTGTAGAAGGAAAGATTTAGAGAAAGTTGAGTTAAGTTTTCCTATTTCATTTCTACTTCTTGAAAGGCATATTGAACAAGGGGGTTTCCTTATGTTGACTATGTTTAGTTTCCGGATGACAAAGGTCAAAAACATGCAAGAAAGACAAGTCAGGTTGGAGGAGGGCTTTCCATTTTAGTTTAATACTATGTAAAATTTTCAGTTTTATTTTTTTTTTTTTTTGAGACATACTGTTTAGGCATTGAGAAAATACCTTCTAGCACATGAGACAGTTAAGAGCACATTTTGCAGATTTTTGATCCCACCTTTTCCTTTGGGAAACCACTGAGCAGAAGTTGTCCCTTGAAAACTGGGGAAAAAAGTAAAATTCTACTTACCTGCAATAATGTATAAAACAAAATATTTTATTTTTTTCTTCGTATATTTATTTATTTTTACTTTTCACTTAAAAAGCTATTTTTGGCCAGTGCCAGCCATTGAGAGGCCTTAGAACCTGAGCTGTACTTATCAATGATTCAGAAAGTTTATAAAAGACACTATATAGCTGTCAGTATAAAACCTTTGTAGGGTACAAAGCATAGAAGAAAGTTTCTGCATATTGAGATACACTTTGTAGGATGAGGCTCATGATGAGTTTGGTGTTTTTCCAAGAGAATATTTAAAATTAATCCTTCTTGACACTCCTATTTTTGGGAAAATTGTAATTTTTGTAGTAGATTCAGACAAATATTCATATATATGATTATCTATCTCAAATGGCTGATCTACAATATAGTTTTTGGATCGCCTCCATATGTTGCATTTGTGCATTTTGAATTTTCTAATTGTATTGCTAAATATACATTACACTCTGTGGTTGCAGTTAGGAAATGCACAATATATAAATTCAATTGAATAAAAGATTACCCCCAAAAAGTGTCATACTGCAGTCTTTTAGTGTTCCCTCTTATGGTGTGGCCATACAATTGCCGCTTCATGCACAAAGATCCACAACTACAAACATACTGTAAATGTTGAGGGTTTAAAATGACAAAAACATAAACCCATTATTCAATTTGTTGAACATTATTTTACTAAACATATTCTCTTAGAGCCAGTGTTACATTAGGGCATGAGTAAATGTACTGACAGGAAGGAGCATGATCCTCTCTTACTGAATATTGCTCTTACAGGGAACTACTTGTCTGCACATTTACAGCAACATTGATTGTTATTTATAAGGCCAGTTAAATGTCCAATTAATAATGTAGAGATGTGGCTTAACAGTACCATCAGTCATTGTGAAGTTGACTAAAATTGGAATTAGGTTGTCATTCACAGTCCAATAATTAATTCAAAGGCACAGTGGGACTTGTTAGTGTATTGCATACGTGAGTTAGACTTTCTCTTTCTCTTAGTAATTCACTTACAGCCCTTCATGCAAACTTAATGCCATTTCTTCTTTTGTTTCTGCTAGCCTAATAACAATATAGGAACTCTGTACATCTATATGAGAACAAATACAGTATGATATATTTAGTAGTGTTATCAGTAACCTGGGAGTTAATTCACTTTTTTAGGACCTCTTCACCTTGAGAACCTTTCATGAAATGAACATATCTTTCTTTGCTCTTTATATGATACTTTATCAATCACTTCTTAATGGTTGCACGTTCAAGTTTCAGTTATGAGCACACTTAATACTTCCATTCTTTTTATTTGAAATGTTTCCAATCATTACTTCATTTCTGTATATTTAATTCTCTAAGTGAAAAAAAAAAATACTTTCTTCCAAAATATTGAATTCATACAAAATAGGGGATATACTTAGAAATCAGATGGCAGCCTCTAGGCCTTGCCTGGTTACATGCCTGTGAGAAGCAGCTGCAGGATGTGGAAGCATATGGTTTCATGATATTGAACTCCCAAAAGATGTCCTAGCCTCTAGAGTGTTCTAATTGTCTCTTACTCGTTTAATTTAAGAGTAACAAGTCATCTATTAGGACGGCATGGTGGCACAGTGGGTAGTGCTGCTGCCTCGCAGTTAGGAGACCCAGGTTGTTTGCATGTTGTTCTAGTGTCTGCGTGGGTTTCCTTGGGGTACTCTGGTTTCCTCCCACAGTCCAAAGACATGCAGGTCAGGTGGCAATTCTAAATTGTCCCTAGTGTGTGCTTGGGGTGTGTGTGTGTGTGTGCACCCTGTGGTGAGCTGGCGCCGTGCCCGGGGTTTGTTTCCTGCCTTGCTCCCTGTGTTGGCTGGGATTGGCAGACCCCCGTGACCCTGTAGTTAGGATATAGTGGGTTGGATAATGGATGGATGGATGGAAGTCATCTATTAAGAGTCTAATTTGATTTTAGGATATTTACACTTTCAAAAATATCAGATTTTTGGAGGTAATTATTGACTTTTCTTTAGACAAATAGTCAAAACATTTAATCCTTCTGTGTATTTAAGTATATTTACAACAATTTTGTGCATATAGTTAAGCATTAAGATATGTCTCCATTTGCAAAATTTTATACTTCTTTGTCCCAGCATGGTTATGAAACAGTCACATAGTTTTCAATTTATTTAATTGCTGAAATTACTATAATGGTTGCACTGGGAGCCAATCTCTGTATCACTACAGAGCCTGGACTTGTCAAGCTTAGGACAATGTTTATTTCAGCCACTTCAAGCACAAAACAATCAATCTACGGACAGACTGAGCTATTGCAATTATTATTTTTTGTTTGGCTCCACTATGACAGTCAATATTTATTATATTTTATAATTTTTAAATTTGTAGGGGTTTTGACTAAGGTTTAACTAGATTATTGAAATTACCTTTAAATTATCTTTGAAAACACACAAATGCAAATCAGGATACATACGTAATTTACAGAAAATAGACTTTAGGATGAAAAACCATTCCATCTCCTTTACAGATTAAAACTTTAGAGAAAATATGAACTTAGAGCTTTAGGCATTTCCTTTTTATTTGTTTTTATTAATTATATCATTAATATTACTGTTATATTGTTACTGTTCTTTGATTGTTCTCTCAGCAGTTAAGGTTGAGTTTTGTATTTTCAGAGATACTCTTTTTTAAGTGCTAGTTAGTAATGTTGATTTCCTTGTTAAACTGTTAATTTCATGCACCCCAAGCTTTGTGAATAGCACTAGGCTGTCATCTTGTAGACATTTTGCTACCTGCTTTTTTTGTATTTTCACTTTTTTTTCTTAGTAATCCACTAAGATGAGCTTTTTAATTTACAATTTCTTCTAAACTTAAGAATGAATTTGTCTAGTATTTTAGGAATTAATGAACTTTTTCACCACTCCTCCTCAACCATTTTCATTCCTAAAAGGTAATTCTAGTTCTTTTACAATTGAGTACGAGGCACACAGTGTTTATTTTTGTATCATTTATTTGTATTATTTGTCTTCTTATTATTATAAAAGTGCTGAGTGTAGCAATCATAATAACCTACGTGTCTTTTTCCATACAACCAACAGTAAACCTACTTTTGCCCACCCATGTATACTGACATTGTTAAATTATTGTTAAATAACAGTATTATTTACTGTTATGTTGGTCTGTGAATTTTGGTCCTGTGTGTTGCACTGTAAAGTACTTTTATTTAACTTATAAAAATATGCTGTTCTCCAGCCCCTAAAGAAAAAGGTTAGCAATCAAATTTTCAGCAATTCACCCAGAGTCATCGGTTTCAGCTTGCTATACCAGCAGTCTGCCAGCCGCTTATGTAATCATAGCTCCCAAAGAGGTTTCCAGCTTTCTAGATTAAATTACTGAATACTAGTAGTTTTGTCTTTTATCTGCTGGAGGCTTTCAAATAACCTATTTTACAAAGTGCATTACAGAAAATTTCACAAATTGTTACACTGTATATGCAGTGCACTCCTACTTGCTAAAATTATTGCTGACAGACATCTTTTATGAATTGTGTGGGGAAAAAATGCCTGTGGTCTGATTAATTTTAGATTCCACGTGTGCAGTAAGAGGGCAGCATTAATGTATTTTCTCTGATTAAGAGAATTTCATTTATATACCTTGTTAAGTTGAATTGACATTAGTTTAAATGGCTTAGCCTTCATTCATCAGAAGTACTTACATACAACTTTCTAATTATTTCATGCATAGTAATTTTTAATGTAAAGTTTGGCTTTTATTAATTATTATAAAGATTTGATTTGATTGATGACAGCCCATTCTTGCATAATCAATGCTTGGAGTTTGTCAGAATTTGTGAATTTTTCTTTGTCCATCCACCTCTTGAGGATTGACCACAAGTTCTCAAAGGGATTAAAGTCTGGGGAATTTCTTGGCCGTGGACCCAAAATTTCGATGATTGACAGCATGCCAGGGTGAATTGCAGAGGTCTGGAAAAAGAAGGGCCAACACTGCAAATATTGACTCTTTACATAACCTTAATCTAATTGTCAATAAAAGACTTTGAAATTTGCTTGTAATTATACTTCAGTATGCCGTAGAAACATCTTGACAAAAAGATCTTAAAACAATGAAGCAGCAAACTTTGTGAAAATTAATATTTGTGTCATTCTCAAAACATTTGGCCATGGCTGTAGGCCATGCTGACACAATATGCCATACCACAAGGATGGTGATCATAAGCAACATGACCACATGCAATGCAAAGGCTGTAACAAAATGCTTTTAACTACATAAAAAATGCAAAAAATGTTGATGTCAGAATAAGGATAAAAATATAAATATAAACAACCACAAAAATAATTACATACAGTCAAAAAAAAAGTCCAAAACTGACTGCATTCCAGAATGCCAAACCATACATTCAGTACACACTGTACAGAAAATGCAGGGTAGTCCTTCTGTCACCTTCAGTGGCTTAAAGGGGATTAAGGGGCACCATACAGGACATGATTTGTTATACTTTAATTGTGGACATTTACTGTCCAGCTTTTTTTTTTCTGTGTTTTTTATTTCAGTGGAAATTTGATTGTAACTTTGGGGTAATTATAATATTTACAAACTTGGGGAAAAAAGCGTTTGTTTGTTCACAATTGCTGATTATGTCAGATTATCAGGAAAGGCACTACACTCCCTCTCTAACATACACGTCTTACTTTCCTAATAAAATACTTTATTAAAGATAAAAGAGCAAAGGAAATAATTCCCTTCTAGTATATATGGAACTTATTAGTACGAGTTCACATCCTAGCACGTCAAATAAAGGTCTGTTTTTGTTCCCCAACCATAAAATGCCTATTGTGTGTCTAATATTCATGCATCTGGTAGAACTGATGCATTTGGTATCATATACCACCATTGTATTATAAGAAAAAAATTATTACAGTATGATCCAGAACACTAAGTACAATGTAAAAATTATTTTATATACATACTCTATGCGTTAAGATCTCATAGTAACACAACCAAAAGTAAAATAATGCTCTCTTGGTTTTCGTGTTCCTATTTTTGGGGTTTTATAACAAAAACTATTATTTTAATTTGGACTCCTGTCTACTTGTAATGGTAAAAATTGGTGAATGTAAAGAAAGCAAAACCAAATCTAAAAATACTGACAACATCGTCACTCTTTCAAAGAAGGCCCTTAGAATACAAGACAAGTAAATCTCTCAAAAAGTGTCTACTCTCTGATTTATCTTTAGCCTTGTACATTTGATGTCACTCAGCAGTCATTTGAACATGAACACATCATTTGCTCATTACTGTATGAATTGGCATGGTTGTACCATAGTATTGTTAAAAGTGCTATTAACTCAAGACAGTTATTTCAGTTATCTTTTAAAGATACGTATCTGCTTCTCAGTACAAAAAAAAAAAAAACCTAACTACAGTATTTTGTCTCTTCACTAGAATAACATGGTTTACATGTTAGCTGTTACTTAAAATCAACTTTCTCATGTAACAGTGCTCAAGTGAGTGAGACCCATTCAGTACTTGAAAACATGACATTTCTCCTCAATGTTAAAAACCCTCATTGTTATGCAGACTAGAGCAGTTTACTATGAAAGTTTGATATTTATTACCCAATGAAGGCACCACATGGAGGGCACACAATCAGCACTATCAGAGATGATGTCCACAAAGGTGAGTGTGCTCGAAGTGATTAAGAAACGGGTTTGTCAAAAAGTAATCATCAGATCAGAGTTGACTTTTACTTGGTGAGCTATTCAGCACAGAGAAAGAAGAGCAAGCCGTTAATGGCTCATATACTTAAAATGTGTTGAGAAACATACAAATTTCTTCACAAATTGAATATCAGTGGCTCTATGATGAGGTCATTTTTGTTAAGCTCAGCTGCCTGTCAAGACCAGATTTTTGTCTTTCCATAGGTAGGACGTGGCAAATTTTACAGCTATTTTCGTACCCTGCTGGAGGTGCATGCTGGCCAGTGCTGCAAAGCAATAAAGATAATAAGGGAAACAGTAAAGTTTTCTTCCTAAAGACAAATAATTGTACAAAATAAATATTCGTAAAAACCCACAATTTTTGCTTTACCAAATACTGATTCAGCTCAACCCCTAATATCTAATATTTGTTTTGTGTGAGTGATATATGTTGTGTAATATTTTTTGACATAAGTCAAGGTAGATCTCTTTGTTATA
The DNA here is from genome assembly GCA_026402145.1 of Polypterus bichir lapradei. Classification (NCBI taxonomy): domain Eukaryota; kingdom Metazoa; phylum Chordata; class Cladistia; order Polypteriformes; family Polypteridae; genus Polypterus; species Polypterus bichir. The sequence goes on from JANRMT010062834.1 coordinate 14,324,448, forward strand.
CAGGTGCTGGTCATAAAATTCGAATATCATGACAAAGTTGATTTATTTCAGTAATTCCATTTAAAAAGTGAAACTTGTATATTAGATTCATTCATTACACACAGACTGATGTATTTCAAATGTTTATTTCTTTTAATCCTGATGATTATAACTGACAACTAATGAAAGTCCCAAATTCAGTATCTCGGAAAATTAGAATATCAATTAAGACCAATGCAAAAAAAGGATTTTTAGAAATGTTGGCTAACTGAAAGGTATGAACATGAAAAGTATGAGCATGTACAGCACTAAATATTTAGTTGGGGCTCCTTTGGCCTGGATTACTGCAGCAATGTGGCGTGGCATGGAGTCGATCAGTCTGTGGCACTGCTCAGGTGTTATGAGAGCCCATGTTGCTCTGATAGTGGCATTCAGCTCTTCTGAATTGTTGGGTCTGGTAGATTTTCTATGGGGTTAAGGTCAGGCGAGTTTGCTGGCCAATCAAGAACAGGGATAGCATGGTCCTTAAACCAGGTACTGGTAGCTTTGGCACTGTGTGCAGGTGCCAGGTCCTGTTGGAAAATGAAATCTGCATCTCCATAAAGTTCGTCAGCAGCAGGAAGCATGAAGTTCTCTACAACTTCCTGGTAGACGGCTGTGTTGACCTTGGACCTCAGAAAACACAATGGTCCAACACCAACAGATGACATGGCACCCCAAACCATCACTGACTGTGGAAACTTTACACTGGACCTCAAGCAACATGGATTCTGTGCCTCTCCTCTCTTCCTTCAGACTCTGGGACCTTGATTTCCAAAGGAAATGCAAAATTTACTTTCATCAGAGAACATAACTTTGGACCACTCGGCAGCAGTCCAGTCCTTTTTGTCTTTATCCCAGGGGAGACGCTTCTGACGCTGTCTCTTGTTCAAGAGTGGCTTGACACAAGAATGCGACAGCTGAAACCCATGTCTTGCATACGTCTGTGCGTGATGGTTCTTGAAGCACTGACTCCAGCTTCAGTCCACTCTTTGTGAATCTCCCCCACAGTTTTGAATGGGTTTTGTTTCACAGTCCTCTCCAGGGTGCGGTTATCCCTATTGCTTGTACACTTTATTCTACCACATCTTGTCCTTCCCTTCGCCTCTCTATTAATGTGCTTGGACACAGAGCTCTGTGAACAGCCAGCCTCTTTAGCAATGACCTTTTGTTTATTGCCCTCCTTGTGCAAGGTGTCAATGGTCGTCTTTTGGACATCTGTCAAGTCAGCAGTCTTCCCCATGATTGTGTAGCCTACAGAACTAGACTGAGAGACCATTTAAAGGCTTTTGCAGGTGTTTTGAGTCAATTAGCTGATCAGAGTGTGGCACCAAGTGTCTTCAATATTGAACCTTTTCACAATATTCTAATTTTCCGAGATACTGAATTTGGGACTTTCATTAGTTGTCAGTTATAATCATCAAAATTAAAAGAAATAAATATTTGAAATACATCAGTCTGTGTGTAATGAATGAATCTAATATACAAGTTTCACTTTTTGAATGGAATTACTGAAATAAATCAACTTTGTCATGATATTCTAATTTTATGACCAGCACCTGTATAAATCTTTTGGGGGCACAATTCAAGTTTTCAGAAGTTTCTTTACTGATTCATCAGAATTTTTTGACTTTCATAGTGAATCAAATAATGTAGTGCATTTGTCACAATTATAGGAAAGTGCACTGCAGGAAATGTGTATAATGAGGTGCAACTCAATCTGTTAATTATCAGTTTTGCAATGTCAGTAATTAATTACATATTTGGAAAGGCTCATGCTTTATTTTCCTTGCCTTTCTCTGTTGAAGAGGTTTCTAGCCATTAGAGTTAAAAAGGAAGCAGCTGATCCACAGAGGATCATGGAAGTTTGGGAGACTGTACATACTGTTGGCATTAAACCAAAGAAGCTCACAGCTTTTTAAAAATGATCTTTGATACGTGTTAGCTAAAAATGAGTGTAATTAGCTATTTTCTCCTTTAATATATAACTTTTTTATTTTCATATCCATCCAGCTATCTGTTCATTTTCTTTGCTGCTGAAATCCAGAGCCTATCCCAACAGCATCAAACATGAGGCTGATTTTATCATGTGAAACTTTTTATTCTATCAGTCAAACTCCCACGGCCATAAACCACAGGTACAATTACAATAATTTCAACTGAGATTACCACATTTCTCTTTTCAACATTACTGAATACTTTGTAGAAATTATTTTTTGTCTAATATGTTGATGTATGTCATCATCTTTTTTCTCACCTTGGCTCTCTGTTGTCATACCTTATATATGTTTTCTGGCAACAGATGACACATCTTTTCACCAAAACGTAAATGTGGACATTTGTAGTAGCCATCCCTTTGAATTTAAACTGTTTACTCCTTATTTTTAAACAGATTTCAGTATTAATAAGTTTCAACCTTTTGTACCAAAATGAGCTAAGTAGATGATTAAAAAAAATGAAGGCTCAAGTACAAGTCCATTTATAAACATTACCTTAATGACCATGCACTTGCCTGAGTTGGTCCTTTATGATCTCCATAATTTGAGCCAAACTGAGATTTGTTAAGAGTAAGGTACTCACAGGCAATAACATGAGGTGTTCTTTAGAAGTGACCTTGCTAATCACTACCATTTCTTCTGCTAGTGCATTGTATCTTTTGTTGAAAGTTTTCTGACTTGTCCTATGAATTTCAAACACCTTCAAATTATAATCCCTGAGAAGTGTGAAGATTTTTTTTTGTCAGTTTCAGTGCACAATGTGATTGTGTCCATAAGCTTTGTACTTTCCAACTAAAAGGGAAACAATTGTTTAAATCAGGCATGTCAAACTCAGTACCATTGATGGGCCGCTTCGACTGCCATACGTGCGTCAGCAGGCCGCACTGTAACAAATACTATTATACTATTATACAAAGTTACTGTAGCTTTCTCATCTTTAACTTTGCCTTTTTTGATGGTCGGTTCATCTTCTGCTAACTTAACTGTTCATAGTAAAAGACGTTTTAAGCAAGGATATCCAAACTTTTGCGTGCCACTGCAGAAATTAGATCATTCATTGGCCTAATAAATACCAGGGGCCTCATGCATAACGTCGTTCGTAGAATTCACACTATAACATGGCGTACGGACAAAAGTGGAAATGTACGTACGCACAAAAAAAATCCAGATGCATAAATCTGTGCGAATGCCAACTTCCACGTTCTTCCGATACATAAATCCCGGTCAGCGTGAAAAGTAATGCACATGCACGTGCCTGCTGTCCTGCCCCGATTCCTCCCAGAATTACACCTCTTTGAATATGCAAATCAATATAAATAGCCCTTAAGCTCAGCGTTCTGTGAAAAGGCAATGGCAAAAGCACGGGAGGAAACAGAAGAATTTCAGCGAATACCAAGTGGAGGCAAAGAAAAACCTACTATTTGTTGGTTTAAACAGTGGTATAAATAACAAAAGGAAGTTGATCGAGTGACATAGAGTGTCGGAGAAACTCGAAAGATCAAGTTGACAAAGTCGCACAGTGCCTGAAATAAAAAAGAAGTTGTCAGACATCGAAGTCGCCGTGAAAAGGCGAGTCGAGGCCCACCGTTGTGAGTGTCATATGAAAGCTTATTAGGGTACAGAGAAAAAAAAAATAGGCACACAGTGGGGAAAAAAGCACGAAATGTCAACTTTAATCTCAAAATTTCCACTTTAATCACGTAGTTTATTTTGTCATTAAAGTAGAACATCATAAACTTCATCTTAAAATCGTTTAATTTACTAGTTTCTCAAATCCCATCGTATCTAAAGTAGCACATTAAATGCTTTCTTTTGTATTTGATCTTCTATGTGCTCTATGTGTGTGAATCACTACGTGCTTCTTAAACAGGCTTTCTCTTTCTCCAACAGGACACAGAATCCAATACATTTGTGATATTACAGCTCTCTGAATAATTAAAATACTGAGATGTATACTTGATATCATGTTCATGATGATAGCAGTTAAATCATGTTATTAAACATGGGAACACGGTAGCACAGTGATTGTTCCTGCCTCACGCAATATGCTTGCTGTGCTGTGCGCGACCTTTGATGAAATAATTTATTGCAGCAGTACTGTCTCTTTCAAACATACTAACCCCCAATTCCTGCCCTTACTTTTCTTTCTCCAAATACCCAATCGCCACACAATAAGTTCTGTAATAGACGTTAAGCCATCTGTAAGTTTAGAATGCCAATTCTTCAAAACTTTTAAGGAACATTGAAATATCTTCGTAGTACATGTTTAATTATTCTGACTTTCTAGTGTCGCGCAAGGCAGGAACAATCCATGAATGGAGCGCCAGCTCCTTGCTAGTGCAGCGACAGTTAAAATGCAGTCTCTCTCCTCGCCCGATCGCAGCACACCACCTTCTGTCTCCACGGCTCACCCTTTACGGGCATTGCTGGCAGAGCCTTTGCAGCACGAACTGCTTTCTGTCAACTCCTGTCTTGTCTGCCGCCACACTTCTTAGCCAAACCGTCCAAGATCGGCACACCTCCCGTCTTCCTTTGCGCACACTCAGACACTCCTCAGATCCATTGGGATTTCTTAGATTTCGCTCACCCCACTCTACACGCTGAGTCAATGGGATGAACCAGCCCCTAGATCGCCTCAGCCTGCGCTCCCTCACGGAGCTCCAGCTCATGCTGCCCTCACCATCCTGGTGTCTGTATTGTCACCCGTGACTGCCTTTTCCCTTCTTTAACCTCCTTGTGTTCTACCTTTTCTTTTTTGCTTCCCCCTATCCTGCCGGCCCATAAATATACATCTCGTAAGCCGATGAAGCAATAGAGAATGATTGGGTGCGACTTGCCCCAATCACCTTATCAACTCCCCGCAGTCGTGCAATCGTATTTTGAAGTAATAGTATAATTACTGGAAGTTGCACTATTATTTATTTTATTGTTATTATTTATTAGTTTAAATATTATGCAGTTTAATGATGGTAAAGTTGTTTAAATAGTCACTTGGTGTCAGTGGACAGAGATTGTTAACATTAACAGAAAGTGTAGATGGTTTACAAAAATGTTTACTATTTATTCCTTTTCTAAAACAAGTTTAGTGCAATACAACTTTTGACAAGTGGATATTTTAAGTCTAAATGCCTCTTTGGATGGTTGACTATATGTTGTCAAAATTTTAGTTTAAGCTGTTTGCAAAATTTGTTCAATGGAAAGGTTCTATATTTTGATTGCAACTGTCATGCAGTGTGATTCCTTCTCTTCATTAGTGCCTCATTAGTGCCCACCTCCTTGAAAACTATCACTTTAAGGGGCCATGCAAACCTGTATTAATACTTGTGTGCACATTAAAATGTTTTTTTGTTCAATGTACAATTCTCGTGACAGTGGAATAGATTATTCTTAGCCAGTCTACTGCAGTAATTGCAGTGGAAAATGTGGTTAATTCATGCATGGAAATAAAATACAGTTGAATGCCGTGAAACCGGTACAATTTTGAAAAATACCGTGATATAGAATTTTGGTCATACCATCCAGCACTACTCTGAAGCGTTTGCAGTTTGATAGCAGTTCAAATAGGCTACATGGCTGAGGCAGCGTGTGCTTGATGCTGCATACTGATAATTCTCTTTCCGATCAGCTGCTGTATATCTGTGACTAGCAGAATACCCGCGCTTCGCAGCGGAGAAGTAGTGTATAAAAGAAGTTATGAAAAAGAAAAGGAAAAATTTTTAAAATAACGTAACATGATTGTTAATGTAATTGTTTTGTCATTGACATGAGTGTTGTTGTCATATTTATATATATATCTATATATCTATATCTATATATCTATATATATAATATATATATATATAATAGCAAAATACCCACGCTTGGCAGCGGAGAAGTAAAAAGAAAAGGAAACATTTTAATAATAACGTTACATGATTGACAACGTAATTGTTTTGTCATTGTCATGAGTACTGCTGAGTACTGCTGGCATATATATATATATACATATGTACATATATACACACACACATATACTATGGGGTGCGAAACAGGCAAATACATTGATTTTCTGAATACCGTAGATCCTGGAATACAAGCCGAGAATTTCGTCCTAGATTTTTGGCTTGGAGTTTGGGGTTCGGTTTATACAACGAGTATCATTTCAGATTCCAGATTTCCAGCGCAATGCCGGTTTTGCCGATGAATACGGAAGTAAATAATGACGAAACCACAGAGCCATCTTTCAGATGAAGAAGTAACTTTGCATGCCGGTACTTTAAATTAAATAAAGAATTTATTCAAAAAAGTGTTTTAGTTGTTGATTTTATTAATAAAATTTATAATAAATTATCGGGAAGTTTAAAATAAAATTTTTATTTTGATTTACAATCCACATCTTGCGTTACGAAACGGATGCGGTCACGTGTATCCGCTTGCGCGATTGTAAACAAACAACCGAGAGCGTTAGTAGCGTCAGTCGGAGCCCAGATACATGTGTTTGTGGATGTAATTTCGAAACGAAGATGGACATTGTGTGGAAATATCTCCTCCTCCTCCCTTCCTGCAGCCCAAAGATGTCAAATTAAATGGTGAGTACAGTATGAAATTGTTTCTAGAATAGAATGCCTTTTAATGTCACTATACGCATCTACATTGAGATTAAAAGCAGCTCCTTCAGTGCAGAAAAAAGTTCTGTATAGGGCTTGTATGGTTGTTTTTTAGCCTTAGCATAACGCCGTATCTGCGGCCCCGCTTCTGCTTTCTTTCCCTCCTCCGCCTGTGTCGTCTCTTAGACCCGACAACAAACCACGGAGAGCCCGCTGGTCTCGCTATGTTGTCTGGGATGTTGTGCGTGTGATGAAAAACACTCAAAACAGATGTCTGGCTCTGGACACCGATGTCTATAAGGTTCTGAATGGTGTAGCGGATGTTCGCCGAACCGATCGTGCACAAACAAGGACAAAAAAAAAAAGTACAAAAACAACAAAAAAGTGCACTGAAAAGGAGAGCCCTGAGCCGCTGTGCGCCGCCATGCTCCTAGCCTAATCGAAGTAGGCTAGGCACTTTATAACATTTTGGTTAGTACATTAGAAAAATTATTGGTGTTTTTTATTATGAAAAGGTTAAGGAAGAGTTGCAGTGGGAGGTTCGGAACGCATTATGGGTTAGCCTTTGCGAACGAATTAAGTTCGTAAGTCAAGGGTCCACTGTATTGCGTATTTAAGTTAATCAAATTTATAACGAGTCTCCGGAAATCCACCCGCCGATGTACCGTATTTGTGTATATAGTTTCAACACAAAGGTTCCAATTTACCAAACTTCTCCGCAATCACTTCCTGTTTTCCATCAAAAATACCGGCAGTCTCAAATTGTCGCCGATAAACATTATAAGTATACCCGAAGAAACACTTTTAAGGAAATTTAGAAAATTTTGCTTGGAGAAGGGGGTCGCCTTAAATACCGGTCATCGGCAAATACATGTAATTTAGTCGGTAGAGAAGGGGATCGGCTAATATACCGGGTTGGCTTGTATTCCGGGATCTACGGTATATAAAGTCGGCGAAAGAATATATAAAGTCAAAACTTGAATATATAAAGTCATTCCCGAATATATAAAGTCACTGTCGGAATATATAAAGTCAAAACTTGAATACATAAAGTCAGCGTCGGTATATATAAAGTCAAAACTTTTTTCTAAATATATAAAGTCAAACCTTGAATAAATAAAGTCACCGCTGGAATATATAAAGTCAAAACTTGAATATATAAAGTCATCGCTGGAATATATAAATTCAAAACTTGAATATATAAAGTCAGCATCAGAATATATAAAGTCAGCGCTGGAATATCCATCCATCCATCCATCCTCTTCCGCTTATCCGAGGTCGGGTCGCGGGGGCAGCAGCTTAAGCAGAGAGGCCCAGACTTCCCTCTCCCCGACCACTTCTTCCAGCTCTTCCGGGAGAATCCCAAGGCGTTCCCAGGCCAGCCGGGAGACATAGTCCCTCCAGCGTGTCCTGGGTCTTCCCCGGGGCCTCCTCCCGGTTGGACGTGCCCGGAACACCTCACCAGGGAGGCGTCCAGGAGGCATCCTGATCAGATGCCCGAGCCACCTCATCTGACTCCTCTCGATGCGGAGGAGCAGCGGCTCTACTCTGAGCCCCTCCCGGATGACTGAGCTCCTCACCCTATCTTTAAGGGAAAGCCCAGACACCCTGCGGAGGAAACTCATTTCAGCCGCTTGTATTCGCGATCTCGTTCTTTCGGTCACTACCCATAGCTCATGACCATAGGTGAGGGTAGGAGCGTAGATCGACTGGTAAATTGAGAGCTTTGCCTTACGGCTCAGCTCCTTCTTCACCACGACAGACCGATGCAGAGCCCGCATCACTGCGGATGCCGCACCGATCCGCCTGTCGATCTCACGCTCCATTCTTCCCTCACTCGTGAACAAGACCCCGAGATACTTGAACTCCTCCACTTGGGGCAGGATCTCTCCCCCAACCCTGAGAGGGCACTCCACCCTTTTCCGGCTGAGGACCATGGTCTCGGATTTGGAGGTGCTGATTCTCATCCCAGCCGCTTCACACTCAGCTGCGAACCGATCCAGAGAGAGCTGAAGATCACGGCCTGATGAAGCAAACAGGACAACATCATCTGCAAAAAGCAGTGACCCAATCCTGAGTCCACCAAACCGGACCCCTTCAACACCCTGGCTGCGCCTAGAAATTCTGTCCATAAAAGTTATGAACAGAATCGGTGACAAAGGGCAGCCCTGGCGGAGTCCAACTCTCACTGGAAACGGGCTCGACTTACTGCCGGCAATGCGGACCAAGCTCTGACACCGGTTGTACAGAGACCGAACAGCTCTTATCAGGGGGTCCGGTACCCCATACTCCCGGAGCACCCCCCACAGGATTCCCCGAGGGACACGGTCGAATGCCTTTTCCAAGTCCACAAAACACATGTAGACCGGTCGGGCAAACTCCCATGCACCCTCCAGGACTCTGCTAAGGGTGAAGAGCTGGTCCACTGTTCCGCGACCAGGACGAAAACCACACTGTTCCTCCTGAATCCGAGGTTCGACTATCCGACGGACCCTCCTCTCCAGAACCCCCGAATAGACTTTTCCAGGGAGGCTGAGGAGTGTGATCCCTCTATAGTTGGAACACACCCTCCGGTCCCCCTTTTTAAAGAGGGGGACCACCACCCCGGTCTGCCAATCCAGAGGCACTGTCCCCGATGTCCATGCGATGTTGCAGAGACGTGTCAACCAAGACAGTCCTACAACATCCAGAGCCTTAAGGAACTCCGGGCGTATCTCATCCACCCCCGGGGCCCTGCCACCAAGGAGTTTTTTGACCACCTCGGTGACTTCAGTCCCAGAGATGGGAGAGCCCACCTCAGAGTCCCCTGGCTCTGCTTCCTCATTGGAAGGCATGTTAGTGGGATTGAGAAGGTCTTCGAAGTACTCCTCCCACCGACCCACAACGTCCCGAGTCGAGGTCAGCAGCGCACCATCCCCACCATATACGGTGTTGACACTGCACTGCTTCCCCCTCCTGAGACGCCGGACGGTGGACCAGAATCTCCTCGAAGCCGTCCGAAAGTCGTTCTCCATGGCCTCTCCAAACTCCTCCCATGCCCGAGTTTTTGCCTCAGCAACAACCGAAGCCGCGTTCCGCTTGGTCTGTCGGTACCTATCAGCTGCCTCCAGAGACCCACAGGACAAAAAAGTCCTATAGGACTCCTTCTTCAGCTTGACGGCATCCCTCACCGCCGGTGTCCACCAACGGGTTCGGGGATTGCCGCCACGACTGGCACCGACCACCTTGCGGCCACAGCTCCGGTCAGCCGCCTCAACAATAGAGGCACGGAACATGGCCCATTCGGACTCAATGTCCCCCACCTCCCTCGGGACGTGGTTGAAGTTCTGCCGGAGGTGGGAGTTGAAGCTACTTCTGACAGGGGACTCTGCCAGCCGTTCCCAGCAGACCCTCACAACACGTTTGGGCCTACCAGGTCTGACCGGCATCTTCCCCCACCATCGAAGCCAACTCACCACCAGGTGGTGATCAGTTGACAGCTCCGCCCCTCTCTTCACCCGAGTGTCCAAGACATATGGCCGCAAGTCCGACGACACGACCACAAAGTCGATCATCGACCTGAGGCCTAGGGTGTCCTGATCTGATCCTCAGCGCTGGAATATATAAAGTGAAAACCTGAATATATAAAGTCAGCGTCAGAATTTATTAAGTCATTCCTGATTATATATAGTCAACATCGGAGTATATAAACTCATTCCTGAATATATAAACTCAAAGTCAAAATATATTGATTGAAACGACTCTGAACTGAACTAAGTTAACAAAAATGTATTCAGAAAAAAAAATAAAAAAACACTGTTCGGTTAATGTTTTGAAAATGATGCATTTGCCCTGCCCAGGATTGGTTCCTGCCTTGCACCCAGTGTTGGCTGGGATTGGCTCCAGCAGACCCCCTTGACCCTGTGGTCAGATTCAACGGGTTGGGAAATGGATGGATATCACGGAAATGTGAATAAAGCTGAGGGGGAGGGTGTGAGCTGGAGGGCTGATCGCACCCCAAGAAGATACAGACGCCTCTGGGAAAACCACAACCCCTGAAACACAGACTACCCTCACATTGCTCCTTACTTTCTCACTTGCGCTATAACGCGTAATGCAAACCTCGCGCGATACTCCGCTAACTTAAAAGCCTTGTGCAGCACCTGTCAGTTGAAAACTGATTGTTTGCTTGCTTTTATCGCTCTCTCTCTCTGCTCCTAGCGGAACTGTCATCTCTGACTTGTCATGGAGCACGTTTAAGCTAATGTGTTTGCAGTGTTTGAATAAAAATCCTTCTTGTTTCTACGACCTCCTGTGTCTCTGTGCAAATCTATGACCCAAGCGTGACAATATATTCCGACGCTGACTTTATATATTCAAGATTTGACTTTATATATTCCAGCGCTGAGTTTATATATTCCGACGCTGACTTTATATATTTAAGTTTTGACTTTAGGTGACAGTGTGACGAAGTTGCTTCGGAAGACGACATTAGCCGCGTAGCTCAGCTCAGAGCGAAATGAGGTAAATGGGAGGGGATATGATGACGTGACTCCTCCACCCGCCTTAACTGTCAATCCCCCACAAACACAGTCTCTCGGAATTTGCATAAGCACCCCTTCACCTGCAATTTTAACTTAGTTACAAAGTGATCAAAACTCTCGTTTATATCCTGCGTCCTCTCATTAAACTTGTATCCCGCATTACCCGTGGGCATTAAAACGCCAGCGGCAGCCTGTCTATTAACTTAATTTAAAGTTTAGGTTTACACCTTGCTTTGTTTCCGAAGTAGCTGCACTCATGAATATGGTAGTATATGTCACTCACTCGCTTCTTATTGTTTCGCTGCCTTCTCAATTATATAATGCATGTTTTCTTCAGCGCATTTTGGAGCTCTTCCTGGTTTTCTACATAGTGCGTTGACAGTCAGTTCACGTGATTACGTGGGCGGCGTGATGATGTCACACGAAACTCCGCCCCCACGGCTTTCAAGCTCAACTCCATTACAGTAAATGGAGAAAAATACCTTCCAGTTATGACCATTAAGTGTAGAATTTCGAAATGAAACATTGTATCTGAGTGTGGAATCTATACTAATAAAAGGCAAAGCCCTCACTGACTGACTGACTCACTCACTGACTCACTCACTCACTCACTCACTCATCACTAATTCTCCAACTTCCCGTGTAGGTAGAAGGCTGAAATTTGGCAGGCTCATTCCTTACAGCTTACTTACAAAAGTTGGGCAGGTTTCATTTCGAAATTCTTTGCATAATGGTCATAACTGGAACTTATTTTTCTCCATATACTGTAATGGACTTTAGCGCGATGGCTGTGGGGGCGGAGCTGTGTGTGACATCATCACGCCTCCCACGTAATCACGTGAACTGACTGTGAACGTAGTATGAAGAAAAGAAGGAAGAGCTCCCAAAGAGCGCTGAAGAAAAACGCTGAATACTTTTTTCCCGCGATACAAGTTTAATGAGAAGACACGAGGTATAAACGAGACTTTGGATCACTTTGTAACGGAGTTAAAATTGCTGTAGCGAGAAACTTTTAAGTGCCGGATCTTAGCTAACATTAAATAAAGCCGTGTACATCGCAACATCACACAAGAGAGCAGCTCACGAGTGATCACTTCCATGCATCAAACCTGTTCAAAAAACGCATTACACAATTGACAAGGTAGGAAAAGAATATGCTCCGAGCTGAGCTCCACAGCTAACGCGGTCTTGCGGAAGCAACTTCGTCACGCTGCCACCAAATACTCACAGAAAAATCCATAAGTTAATACACACGCTGTCTCTAGAGTTTCTCCACACTCATTGTATACCTCGCATCCCTGTTGCACCCTCTGATCTCCCATTTCAATTCAGATGCCTCCAATTTCCAGTAAGGCTCTGCTTTGCAATGAGAAGTAATAAGTCTCAGGGACAGACCCTACAAAAGGTTGCCATTGATTTCAGGCAAGATTGCTTTTCTCCTGGACACCTATATGTTGCATTCTCAAAAGTAATCTCAGTGCACAGTCATATTACAACCGGAGTGCTGAACTGACAACGTGGTATACAAAGGCATTACTTGTCAGTAAAACTATTTCTATATATATACACATATATTGTACAGTAATCCCTCGCTATATCGCGCTTCGACTTTCGCGGCTTCACTCTATCGCGGATTTGAAATGTAAGCATATCTAAATATATATCACGGATTTTTCGCTGGTTCGCGGATTTCTGCGGACAATGGGTCTTTTAATTTATGGTACATGCTTCCTCAGTTTGTTTGCCCAGTTGATTTCATACAAGGGACGCTATTGGCAGATGGCTTAGAAGCTACCCAATCAGAGCATGTATTACATATTAACTAAAACTCCTCAATGCTATAAGATATGCATCCCGCGCGGTGTTTGTTTGCTTCTCTCTGCCTCTATCTCACCCTCTCTGACATTCTCTGCGCCTGACGGAGGGAGTGTGAGCAGAGGTGCTGTTTGCACAGAAGCTGTTTGCTTAAAAGATACTGACGCTCCTCTAAAAAATGCCGCTTTATTGCGGTGCTTGGCATATTTAAAAGCACAAAAGCACACGTATTGATTTTTTGATTGTTTGCTTTAATCTCGCGCTCTCTCTCTGACGTTCTCTGCGCCTGACGGAGGAGATTTGAGCAGAGGGGCTGTTTCAACAGAGGCTGTTTGCTTAGAAGATACTGACGCTCCTCTGAAAAATGCCGCTTTACTTAAAAGCACACGTATTGATTTTTTGATTGTTTGCTTTTCTTTGCGAGCGCGCGCTCTCTCTCTTAAATTCTCTGCTCCTGATGCAGAGACTCATTTGAAGAAAAGATATATTTGCATTCTTTTAATTGTGAGAAAGAACTGTCATCTCTGTCTTGTCATGGAGCACAGTTTAAACTTTTGACTAAAGGGTGTTATTTCATGTCTAGAGGGCTCTAATAATGTTAACAGTGTGGGAGAGTTTATAAGGGCTTAAAATATATAAAAATAACCATACAAACATATGGTTTCTACTTTGCGGATTTTCACCTATCGCGGGGGGGTCTGGAACGCAACCCCCGCGATGGAGGAGGGATTACTGTATATACACACACACACACACACACATATATATATGTGTGACCTATATATATATATATATATATGAATGACCTCCAAAGAGCACGGAGACATGTCCGCAAAAAGTGGCATCTCTTGCCCTGCAAAAATACTATAAAAGTCAAGCAGCTGGCGCGCATACCTGTGCCAGCCTTTGACACGCTGACTGCGCTTCTGCCTTAAGTAAAAGTAAGCACTTTTAATTTTTTCCTCCTTACCCTGAGCTATAGCCCAGACAACTGCAAACACGGGATCCCTTTTCTAGGCCGCGGCAAACTAATATTAAGGTGCTTCGCACTTTCTTTTGCACATATACGATTATGAGGTCGCGGAAGACACGCACAGGAGGGGACGACCGACAAATCTACCGAGAGATGATCCATATACATTTAAGCTGCTGTTAGTACTACTTACCTGTTGTGTTATACCGTCTTTAAAATGTAGTTTACCCGAAACCACTCCAGTAGTGCTCAATGTATCTTTACTTCTTAAAACGTTAATGTTTTACTGTTTAATAACTTATAGACTACATTTTATTTTTTTCCCTTGCACTCAGTGAGCGAAGCCAATGGGTAATCAGATATATATATATATATATATATATACACATATCTACATTATATATACACGCATATATATATATATGTAGCTATATGTATATATATGTAGATATGTATGTGTATATATATATATATATATATATATATATATGTAGATATGTATGTATGTATATGTGTATCTATACTAATAAAAGGCAAAGCCCTCACTGACTGATTCACTCACTCACTCACTGACTCATCACTAATTCTCCAAGTTCCCGTTTAGGTAGAAGACTGAAATTTGGCAGGCTCATTCCTTACAGCTTCCTTACAAAAGTTGGGCAGGTTTCATTTTGAAATTCTACACGTAATGGTCATAACTGGAAGCTATTTTTCTCTATTTACTGTAATGGAGTTGAGCTCGAAAGCCGTGGGGGGCGGAGTTTCGTGTGACATCATCACGCCTCTCACGTAATCACGTGAACTGACTGTCAACACAGTACGTAGAAAGCCAGGAAGAGCTCCAAAAAGCCCTGAAGAAAACATGCATTATATAATTGAGAAGGCAGCGAAACAATAAGAAGCGAGCGAGTGACATATACAACCATATTCATGAGTGCTGCTACTTCGGAAACAAAGCACGGTGTAAACCTAAAGTTTAAATTAAGTTCATAGACAGGCTGCCGCTGGCGTTTGTCATGCCCACGGGTAATGCGGGATACAAGTTTAATGAGAGGACGCAGGATATAAACGAGAGTTTTGATCACTTTGTAACTAAGTTAAAATTGCAGGTAAAGGGGTGTGCTTATGCAAATTCCGAGAGACTGTGTTTGTGGGGGATTGAAAGTTAAGGCGGGTGGGGGAGTCACGTCATCATCTCCCCTCCCATTCACCTCATTTCGCTCTGAGCTGAGCTCCGCAGCTAACGCAGTGTTACGGAAGCGAGTTTGTGACGCTGCCACCAAATACTCACAGAAAAATCCACAAGTTAATACACACGCTGT
>JANRMT010062834.1:14339691-14392448 GCA_026402145.1 Polypterus bichir lapradei
CAAATACTCACAGAAAAATCCACAAGTTAATACACACGCTGTCTCTATAGTTTCTGCACACTGAATCCTCCAGGCACTACTTACAAAAGGTTACATTGACAATCGTGTTACGTTATTTTTAAAATGTTTCCTTTTTTTAGCACAAACACAGCTGAGAAGCTTCGATGCATGTGCTCCATAACGCGTTAAAAAATCACGCATTTAATCACACTTTGCATTACAAACAAAAGGGAACTTCTGTCAATGCATGATTTCCTGGTACACCAATTACATTGATCAGCGCTTCCCAATTCATTTTACCCTCGCACCCCCTTGGTTTGAGAAGAAGTATGAAAAAATATGAGGTTAACACAGAAAAACAGCTCACCAATTGAAGCTTTATGAATAATCGATTCGCCATACTCAGTGTAATCCTCCTTCTTTTTTATAATTTTTCCACCACTGGTCATGATTAAATGAACGGTAAAAAAGTAAGAGTGAAGCGAGGGTGACTTATTCAGCCATGCAGGCGACAGCTCAATAGCTCGAATTTGGATATACAGTAAGTAGGTTCTATTTAGTCGCCAGAAATATCTTTGTTAGGAATGGAAGTTGAATTTAGTCTTTAAATTTCTATGGTAAAGAAAAAGTTATGCAATGATGACTAAATTTAACTATATAAAGTCAAAACTTGTATATATAAAGTCATTCCCGAATATATAAAGTCAAAACTTGATTATATAAAGTCACTGTCGGAATAAATAAAGTCAAAACTTGAATATATAAAGTCAGCGTTGGTATATATAAAGTCAAAACTTGTTTCTGAATATATAAAATCAAAACTTGAATATATAAAGTCAGCGCTGGAATATATAAAGTCAAAACTTGAGTATATAAAGACGGCGTTGGAATATTTCGGAATATATAAAGTAAGCGCTGGAATATATAAAGTCAAATCTTGAATATATAAAGTCAGCGTTGGAATATATAAAGTAAGCGCTGCAATATATAAAGTCAAAACTTCACTGTATAAAGTCAGCGTCGGAATATACAAAGTCAGCGCTGGAATATCCATCCATTTCCCAACCCGTTGAATCCGACCACAGGGTCACGGGGGTCTGCTGGAGCCAATCCCAGCCAACACTGGGCGCAAGGCAGGAACCAATCCTGGGCAGGGCACATGCATTATTTTCAAAACATTAACCAAACAGTGTTTTTTTAATTTATTTTTCTGAATACGTTTTTGTTAACTTAGTTCAGTTCAGAGTCGTTTCAATAAATAGATTTTGACTTTCACTTTATATATTCAGGAGTGAGTTTATATACTCCGATGTTGACTTTATATAATCAGGAATGACTTTATAAATTCCGACGCTGACTTTATATATTCAGGTTTTGACTTTATATATTCCAGCGCTGACTTTATATATTCCGACGCTGACTTTATATATTCATGTTTTGACTTTATATATTCCAGCAATGACTTTATATATTCAACTTTTGACTTTATATATTCAGAAACAAGTTTGACTTTATATATACCGACACTGACTTTATATATTCAAGTTTTGACTTTATATATTCCAGCGCTGACTTTATATATTCTGACGCTGACTTTATATATTCAAGTTTTGACTTTATATATTCCGACAGTGACTTTATATATTCAAGTTTTGACTTTATATATTCAAGTTTTGACTTTATATATTCTGACGCCGACTTTATATATTCACAAAATCAATGTATTTGCCTGTTTGGCACCCCATAGTATATATGTGTGTGTATATATGTACACATGTATGTGTATATATATATATACATATATATACATATATATATATATGCCAGCAACACTCATGACAATGACAAAACAATTACATTGTCAATCATGTTACGTTATTATTAAAATGTTTCCTTTTCTTTTTACTTCTCCGCTGCCAAGCACGGGTATTTTTGCTATATATATATATATATATATATATACCTGAGCTACCTGAGCATTGTTTCTGACCATGTCCATCCCTTCATGACCACCATGTACCCATCCTCTGATGGCTACTTCCAGCAGGATAATGCACCATGTCACAAAGCTCGAATCATTTCAAATTGGTTTCTTGAACATGACAATGAGTTCACTGTACTAAAATGGCCCCCACAGTCACCAGATCTCAACCCAATAGAGCATCTTTGGGATGTGGTGGAACGGGAGCTTCGTGCCCTGGATGTGCATCCCACAAATCTCCATCAACTGCAAGATGCTATCCTATCAATATGGGCCAACGTTTCTAAAGAATGCTTTCAGCACCTTGTTGAATCAATGCCACGTAGAATTAAGGCAGTTCTGAAGGCGAAAGGGGGTCAAACACCGTATTAGTATGGTGTTCCTAATAATCCTTTAGGTGAGTGTACATACATCATAGGAAGGTAAATATAATGGCTAAAAGTTTCATTCCTGCTGGTGTGTTCTCTAATGGATAAGAACACAGATTTGTCTTCTTCCTAATATGACTGATTGGTTTTTATTTTTTTCAGTTTGAGTTACTGCATTTCCTTCTAAAAGGTTCCTGTAAATCAGTAACTATCTGATGACTGAACATTGAATCAAGATTAAAAATAAAAAGCTAGAAACCCAAAATTTCATCTGTGTAGTCTTTTTCAGATGGATTGATTGCTTCATGTTACTCATCAGAAGTTACTTGGCTTTTAGCAAATAAGTGATCTTGTAGAGAGAAACTAAACAAATTGTCTTTTAACCTCAAAAAACAGTTCATATCCTGTGTAACTATTTTTGGGGAAGCTAATTTGGGATTTTTTAAAAATACAAAAATGTAGACAGTGTAACTCAGTGGCTGAGGCACTGGAGTTGAAACCACAAGACTGCTTCTTCATTCTTCACCATTGACTCACTATGTCACCAAGGTAATCCATGTAATCAGATTATGTAAGTGTAATTATGTGATTGTAAATCAACTTGGGATGGTCTTCACTATGGGAAGGTGCTATAAAAATGAGTGAAATGTGTAAATAAAATAAATAAATAGTGTTTTATTCAAGAAGACTGGACCTAGGCTGAGTTTAGCTTCTGAGTGTCATATTGCTGCAAAGCCCTCCAAATGCCTTGAACCCTGCAAGGTGATATATGCTAACCTACTACTCAATCAGATTTCACAGAGAGAGGAAAGAACAAAGGAAAATTATAAATATTAGAAAGCAACACTATAAATGGACACTTTTTCCTTGTTGACCTTCAAATCGTTTAGGCCCTAACCTATGCAATAAAATTAATAACTTGCTATCCTCTTTAATTTTGTTTAGATCTGCTCACTCTTTAGTTATCTAATTCACTGTACAACCCATTAGCCAGCATATTCATGAAATGTAGTTCGTACATATTAAGAAAGTATCATTTTCACTTTAATTCCTTTTGAAAATGTACAATTATTGAGGGGCTAGTTGACCACTGCTGCCATTTCACCACAAAGGAAGAGATAAATAAAAAAGGCAGCCAATCACTCACATGGTGCAAATTATTTATTCTGTTAGGTATCAACTCAGAAGGAACTCTATCAGCTTAATCAACATAAACGTGATAAACTGTTGTACATTTATACAGTTATTGATAATCATTTATTTATTACTGTTACCTAATCATAAACTAATGGAAACATTTTTCTACTGGAATCATTTATTAATGATGGAAACAACAGTTGTAAGAACATTGGAAACATTTGTTTTACAGGGAACCAGTGTAACCATTTCCAAGTATCTGTAGTCTTTCTATTCTATGTACTCTTCTTTCTATTCTTGTACAACAATAGTCCTAATGTTTACTTCACATTCTTACCGAAAAACATATTTTAAAACTATACAGCTTATTTATATTAATTTTAAATAGTGTTTGCAATCTGATCAATTTCCTTCAGTCTTTCCACAAAACTTAATGGAAGGACAAAAGCCTTAGAATCAGTGTAGCTGCTCTTCTTGTAGTTATAGAATGTTCTCAATATAATATAGATTTCAAACTGAACACAGTATTCTTGACATAATCTCATTAATGAATTATACAGTTCTTGTGTCATTTTTTGGGCATGTGTAATTTACTTTGAATTCCGAAAATTTTCCCCTGTTAGGAAGTCAGTAACATGACAGTTGTAGGACAAAGTGGCCATTGCCCATTCTGTATGTTTTTAGTGGCACACAAGGCTAGGGATGCAGAACTCCAGCTGCACCTTCCCCTAACCTACATTCTAGTATAAATTCAGAAAATCCAGCTTGTACCAAACTTAGCCAGTTCTGTGCTTCATCTAATATCAAAGGTGCAAATCCGAGTTGATTTTTGTCACCTCTGCAGAGGATCCTTCAGAGAAAAAGGTGCTAAAATGGACTTTCATCTTAGGCTTATGACCGTGGACTTGGACCTGTCTGGATATAATAGACAGAATACTATAAGCAGACACTGGATCTGTAAGTGACCTTGATTCAATCACACCTTACATCAAAAACTAGCTGCACTCATTTCTTTGCTCCATTTTAAAGTGGCTGAGCAGCTTGCTCTCTGAAACCTAAAAGATAAGTCGCTCTCTCTTTGGGGACCTGAAAGCTGAAATCAACTCTGCCAAGCTCTGTGCTAGTGCCTGAGCCCAGTCTGAGAAGACTGAGAAGTAGAATTAACTTCAAGAAGGGTACAACAGAAATAACTCCACACAATATTGGACACCATCCTTAAGACTGTTTATCTGTGATAAGATAAACTAGAAATCTAAATAGCCAATAAACAGCCAGCCTCTTCTCTTTTATATGTTTGCTGGCCTCATCTGTCTTGTGTCCTCCTCTGTCTTGCGTCTAGTCTTCTATGTCAATATATATGCATTTAAGATGTTTCTGCAGTCTTTGATTTTATTTATCAGTTTTGATATTTTGTTTCTTAATTCAAGTGTGCTTCAGTTACCTTGATATGTTTAATGACCGGAGGCCACCTCCTACTGAGAAAGGTAGGAAAAGTAAAGTGAGAGTCTTGCCAAATTATTTAATCAATTACCGGCATTGCCCAAAGGCAAAACTGATAATTATCCCGTTTTCCTATAGAGTACCTAGAGGGTAATATTAAGCTCATAATAAATAATTTAGAGGGCATGCACTATTAAGATTTACAAAGTTAAAAACAAATTTCAGGTACCTTGTAATAAATGAATAACATAAGCAATAACAGGCCATTTATTTCTTCAAACTTGTTGAATAAGATAGTTAAATCATACTAATATTCAGAATTATTTTAAAAGCCATCATTGATTCCCAAAACTTGAGCCTTTGTGTGAAAAGATGCTTTCTGGTTCCTCTTATGCCTTTCCTCTTAATTTCTTTCCATGGTTTTAATTGTTCAATTTAATTTTTATATTTCTTTCACATGAATTTTATTGATTGCGTCAAATATTTTGGAGGCCTAGATTGGATGCCAAGATTCCACTGGCTTGCTATTGGATGATGCACCTTTAGTGTATGATATCCAGGAGACATTCCATCCACCTTAACTGGTTCTGGTTAGTCTAATTTAATTTAATCTGTTGTAAATTTTATTGCAGTCTCATGGCCGATTCAGGGCACATTTCACTACATGTTGAACTTGTATAACAGTACATGTGATATATAAAGAATGAATCAAATCTAGAGGAGCAGTGGCTCAGCTGTCACATCCTCTTTGATTTCTAAGCTCTTCTCCCTGTCACACAGAATAAGAACATCAACCATTCTGTTAGCCTATAATCTAATTCTTATGGTTCTTACCAGTGTTATATGTCCACTTATGAGGTTGGTCTTTCACTTCACTCTAATAGTCTGATGCAGGGAATGCAACTATACGGCCAAATAAACATTCTACCACCATCTTTTATGAAAAGAACCCATGCCCTGCCAATAGAGGATGAAAATAAGAAACTGTGCTCCTTTTTTGTTTGAACTATCTAGCGTTTTCTAAGAGAAAACTAAAATCTTCTATTTGGAGATGCTACCTTTAATTTTTCTTCATTGTTTTTGATTATTAGGGTGATTATTAAGGTGAACCAAAATGAAGTACCACATTTCTCAAACTCATTGCACGAGGTAGAGGCAGCCGAGTGGGTTGGTGGGGGGTGGGAAGGGGGTTCCTTGACAGGCGTTCCCTTGTAGTTTTCAGTTGGCAACATGCCTTGGTCCAGTGCGCACCAAGCTTTTTCTGTTGAGGCGTTCTTCAAAAACAATGAATCCATCATCACTATGCAACGCGCCTTCTGAACGCACTTCAGAATTCCTCCTAACGATGACATCCTAAATCAGAAAACAATTCTTCTGTGGATAGCTAAATTTAGACGGACGGGTACAACATTTAATAGAAAATCTCCAGGCCATCCTCAGACTGTATGAATGGCTGAAAACATCCAAGCTGTAAGGACATCAAATTTGCAGTCTCCTAGACATTCAACACACAAACATGCTTCTGCCTTAGGTATTTCCAACATGTCTTTGAGTAGGATTTTGCATGAGGACCTTAATTTCCATACATACAAAATGATGGTAGTGCAGGAACTCACTGAGAGAGAGCTGTAGAGAGTTGAGCAAACATTCTGCAAACCGTTCATCGAGATGTCAACCATCATCATGTGCATCGAAGAGGCACATTTTCATTTGAATGGTTGTGTAAATAAGCAAAACTTTCGCTATTGGGCTGAAACCAACCCTCATGAACTTCATCAGAGACTCCTACACATTAAGCATGTTACAGTTTGGTACACCATTGTATTGTAGGCCCTTACTTTTTTGAGGAGGTGGGAGCACCAGTCACCATCACTTCAGAACGTTACTTTAAAATGCTAGAAAAAATTTTTAGGCCCCAACTGGAAGAAATGTATGGTGGATGGCTAGTTTCAATGGGATGGAGCAAAAGCTCATATGCAACGGAGGTCCATGCAAGTTTTGAGGGAAATGTTTCTGGGGAGGCTGATCTCCCTGTGCAACAATGTCAGTTGGCCTTCACATTTGCTTGATCTCACTCTGTGCGATTTTTTTTTTTTCTTTCTTGTAGGGCTATATCAAGTCCAAGGTATACACACACACTAACCTCAACACTTTGAAGCCCTCAAGGATGCTATTTGCCACAAAATTGACGCTATTCCCCTTGAAATGGGTAAAAGAGTCCTGCAAGTGTTCAGAAATCATCTCAAAGAGTGTATCGCTAATGGTGGCCACCACCTTGAAAACATCATTTTTAAAACACAGTGAAAAATATCTATTTTGTATACCATTTCTTGTGTCGTAATGAAATTTATTTTATCTTGCAGCGTTTTTGTAGAACGTTTGAAATGTGTTACTTCTTTTTGGCTCACCCTGTATGAATACAGTGTGTTTTATCAATTTGTTTTTTGTACAGTAGTGTTATTTATAGAGTTTTTTATTTTAATTAATTATATGCTAATTGGGCAAAATATGCTTTGTTTCCAGAAATTACCTGAGTGTTGATATGTATTTTATTTATTTACTTTATCTTTTTGAAAAGTATTATATCAAATGCAGACATTTACATCCCTGCCTGGGTGTAAATTTTATTTTAAAAAATGTAAATGGTTTAAGTGAATACAGATACATTTTTTTGAAAAACAAACTATACATTTGCTGCTTTGAACTAATAATTTACTGGGTGGATAGACCAATGATTACATTTCAGTCTTTATTTTTTGTTTTTTCTCATGTTTATGAAACTTAGTTGACTACAATTTTCTTTGTTTTTGGCTAGGGTCAGAAAATAGGTGGGCATTTCCTTGATTTAGATTATTTAATTAGCACATAAATAAAACATAGGGTGGCACAGTGGTTTGTGCTACTGCTTTTTGGGATCCAGCATCATGGGCATAATCCTATCCCTGGTAATTTCCCATGTGGAGTTTACATAGCTTTTTGTCAGAGTAGATTGTTCAACCACATTCCTAAGAGAATATGTGATGTTTTAATTTGATCATGAGAGTATGAGTGAGCTCTGCAGTGAATTGACACCCTGTCCATAGCTGGGTCTTGCCTGTACCTGATGCTGCCTTGGTAAGCTTCCACTCTTGGTTAACCTGAGATAGATCAAGCGGGTTTGAGAATTTTGTTTTATTGTACATGAAGTATTGCCTGGTAATGAATTCATTTTCCTCATTTTTTGTTTAGTTGGTATTGTCATACTTTGTATATTAAAATGTTCATCACTGATACTTCTAAATTTGATTTAAGTTCTCTGCACTGCTTCCACCAAAAGAAGTGTAATTTCCTAAAGGTAATGGGAAAGATGTGTAGGTTAAAAGATAAGGCCTCAGAAGCCTGTTGTTTGTTGTGAGTTGTCAAATGCATCACTCCTGATAGATGACTGATCTTCACAAAATAAATTGAGCATATTGAAACAAAATGCATTGTAGAGGCACATTATGTAAATGGCTCAATGATGAGTGGAAGGTGCTATTAAAATATGGCCATATAATAAAGTGTTTGTTATAAATCAGTTTATACAGATAGTTTGAGAGAAAAAAAACAGGGTAAGCATATAACAGCTTGAATTTTATGTATGAATGATTGACAGTCCACATTTCAATGGTTTACGGCTTCTGCTTCTGTAGGAAAATGGGCCACCACTTGCTTCTCAAGTAATAAATCTGAAGAGGCATTCATACTGCATTGATAACTAATGCATAATATCTTGGAAAGTGACTCTGTACTGCTGTTATCCAACAAGTTATTTCTTAAAAATAACATACAAGACAATTATATAATATGGGAAGTCACAGCTAGGGTTTTAGCTTTACAACATTTGTCTGATGTAAGGTATATAGACCCTTTAGAAGTAGCAGACTGTCTAATCTGAAATCCTGTATTTAGGTAAATGAAATTTCTTGTGGTTTGGCATTGAATATCGTATATTCAAAAAAGGATTTTCCTAGACTCTTTAAATTGCAGTTTTGTTTCTATCATTTAAAGGAAAAAACTTTCCTTTTATATTTCATCCTTCACAAATATTGTTATATTACTTTTCTTTTGGATCTTTTTTTCCTCTTTCTTTGGGGGGGAAAAAGTCATGTCCAAAGCAGAACTTCTGCATTATGTCTGAGTGCATTGAAAATGAACATTATATGAAACACGCTATAGATAGGGGTGGCGAACTCCAGGCCTAGAGCGCCACAGTGGCTGCAGGTTTTCATTCTTACCATCTTCTTAATTAGTGACCAGTTTTTGCTGCTGATTACTTCTTTTAATTAACTTCACTCAGGCCCCATAGTTGTTTCTTTTTCTTTAATTAGCAGCCAAACAATAATGAGACACAAAACAAGCCACCACATGACCAGCTCCCCTGTGTCCATTACATAATATCTGAAATTAAAGAGAGGTGATGGTCTTGGTAAGGTTGATCTCTCAGGTCACCAAAACATTTTGACGGTGCTCTTAGAAAGAACAGAAAAGCAACAGTTTTTGAAATGTGTGCTCTGGCAGAATGAGAGCAGCAACAAGCCATGGAATTAAATAACAGGTTTAATTAACAGCAAGAATTGGCTTCTCATTAAGAAAGTGATTGGAGTGAAATTGGTTGGAGTTTGAAGCCCCAGTTTAGCTGGTCATCTGTTAGCTCGTTTCACATCTCTTTTCTGCTTAGCTGTCATTTAATGAAGAAAGGAATCAATTCAGAGGGCTAAACTCTTCTAAGGGGCTATTAAAGTGATGGGGAAAAAGTTAATTAGCAGTGAAAACTGGTCACTGATTAGGAAAAGGGTTAGAATGAAAACCTGTAGCCACTG
The DNA here is from genome assembly GCA_026402145.1 of Polypterus bichir lapradei. Taxonomy (NCBI): domain Eukaryota; kingdom Metazoa; phylum Chordata; class Cladistia; order Polypteriformes; family Polypteridae; genus Polypterus; species Polypterus bichir. The sequence goes on from JANRMT010062834.1 coordinate 14,349,459, forward strand.
CGGCACTGGAGTTTGCCACCCCTGCATAGATGCTACAGTTCTTCATTCAAGTTCAGATTTATTATCATATGTGTGTAGTACACTGAAATTTTTACCAGGTTATCTCTTGAGAACATTGTCAGTAATACAATACCACCAAAGATGAACACACACAAATTATACATAGCATGAAAAAATATATTTCTAGTATTTTTTTGCATTTATATTGTAATGCCGTGCAGTGCTCTTTAGTGCCAATCCAATAGATTTTTGATCATTTTGCTGCTCTTTTTAGTAGCTAACTATAAATGGAAAGACAGCTTGCATAACCACATTAGAATGGAGATCAGGCGATTGTGGCTAACTTTTATAATTTCACCTGCAGCTATCACTGAGGCTGCTAATTTGAGTAAGTCAGGACTGATATTATCCCCAACCCGGTGCATCTTGACAACACCATTACAATATACTAATATATATACATATGTACGTACGTAAAAGCTATTCTTGAATCTACCATTTGCCCAAAAGGAGTGAGAAAGCAACCATGCAGGATGGCTTGGGTCTTGAACAATACTGTTTGCCTTTTGTAGATAGTGAGTATTGTGAGAAAGGGGGAAATCTGAGCGTTCCTCACATGTCTGAGGAAGCAGAGCCATTAGTGAGCTTTCTGAAATAAACTGAAATGTGTTGTGCTCACTTCACTTCATCAGTAAAGGCTACTTCATTTAATTCAGCCAAGTTTTATAAACATGTAATTTACAGACATTAAAATGCCTTGGAAAAAAATTAAAATAGACAAAAATAAAGTGTCTTTGTAAAAAACAAAATTACCTGTTTAACTATGCTGTGGAAAATAAGGAATGTTCTATTAAGCTGTGGAATAGGAAAGGTTTAGTTGCTGGTAACAGCTCTAGAGTCCTAGGTTTTAATCCCCCACCTGGTTCTTATCTGTATGAAATTTGCACATTCCTCCTATGCTTGCGTAACATTTCTTCACTTACTCCAGTATTTCTCCCACATACCAAAGATATTTATGTTAATTATCAAGTGCAAAATAGCTTAGTTTCATTAAGTACGGGGTTGTTCATGAGTGTCCGTATGATGAACTGTTGCCTCGTTCATGGCTGATTCCTGCTTTGTGCCCAGTAACCCATGGCCACCATGATCCTAAATTGGATCAGGCGGATTCTGTGATGGATGAATGTATGCATATGCCAGCATTCAGTACTCAATGATTAATAATGAGAAAAGCTTTACACTAGCAAGTACAATCTCCACCATTGACTTACTATGTAATTCTGAACAAGCCAGTTAAATTGTTCATGCTCTGACTATAAAATACTGCACTTGTATATTAAATGGAGGTCTTCATGAAAAGTGCTTTGAAATGGTGTTCATACAGAAGCGTTTTGTATAAAATGATTGGTAATTATGATGTTATTAGTTAATTGCACAGTAAAGCTCAAAGAATTTCTAGAATGAGAATTTTATTTTGCCTTGAGATACGAACAATCATCATGAATATCAGTTTCTTGTTGAGACAGTTTTATGTTTAGGTTACTCTTTATGTGGAAAGCCTTGGCTGGAAAGCTGAGAATTTCTTTTGGGTATATGTAAGTGTTATTTTAGTCTTTGAACCCTGCATCTTATTATAGTCTGCAAACATATATAACAAACATTTCTTTAAGGAAACACATGTCCACAGTAGTCTGTTTCCTTACATTATGAAGATAATTAGCTGAGCAGTCTCATGGGCTTAAAGAACCAAGTTTTACTTGAGCTGTTAAAATTGAAACCATGTTTTTTTGAAATTACTAAAAATTGCTATCATTGAAGCTATGTGGCATATTACCCTTTCTAACATGAAACATCAACATATTAGAAATAAATAACCAGTGTTACCAAAAGAGATAATAAAAGCAAGTAAAAATAAATATTCAGTGGAGTGATGCTATACTGTAGTAGTTAAAATCCACAGAATTCAGGACACTGGTTTTTTTCCTGGCCAGGTAGTTTTATTTTATTGCATGTTCTCCCTTTGTGTCCTTGATGGTGCTTTAGTTTTTTTCCCACAACTTAAACATGCATGTGATACGTTGACTGCTTACTAAAAAATTATTAAATTGAAATTGAGTGATAAGTGTCCCCAGTGATAAATTAGCACTCATCCAGTGTTAGTTCTTACCTTGCTCCTAATCTTGCTGAGACACTCTATGTGATACATGCAATGAGTTCTAAATGGATGGATAGAAGAACAAGCACTTACTGTACTATATGCAATGCCCAGGCATATAACAGCAGTACTTTATATATTATTTCAGTCAAAATATGCTAATCTACAACCCATATGAGCAAGGCATGACTCGTTTAGACCCCAAAGCAGCCTACCTCTTTTGGTGTTGATGATTAGGTACGTGCTTCTATTATGGTTCTAAAAATCAACGTTTTCAATGACCAAGTCCAATGCTAACTTATCAGAGCTGAGTATGCCAGAGACAGCTAAGCTGCTCTTTCCGTTTTTTTATTTTTTATTTTTAATAAATTTGATTCAATAGAAAATCAGCAATGAGGGTCAGCAACTCATGTTGCCGCATGTACAGTATTATTCATGAGATCACTTTCAAAAGATCCAAGTGTGAATTTCACCTTTGTTCAACATTCCAATTAATCAACATTCCTTTAAATCAATGGAGTATGAGCAAAGTGATTTGATGAAATGATGTATTGTATTACTACCCAATGTAACTTTTCTATAATTTTAATAGCTTAGTGCTAAGTATAGTATATTTTCTGAAATTAGAATTTCTCTAGTAATTGCATTTTGATAGAAATGTGTAAGAAATACAGTGAACAAATTATTATATCATTGTTGTTATTAATAAACTGTCATGGAACAAGCTCAAATTTTTCAGAGAAATTCTCAAAAGTGAAAGCCAGTGAATAAAATGTTGATTTCAGTTGATTTTGTAATCTTTGTTTACATATGATTACAAGGCTTGATATGTTTCTACTTCTCTTTTTGCCAGTGTAAAACTCTCTCAGGAGTCTGCGATCATATCATCTCATTGTCATCTGATCCACTGGTCTCTCAGTCTGCCCACCTTGAAGTGGTACAGTTAACTAACATCAAACCCAGCGAGGGACTGGTAAGCATGGTAGCATCTTTGCTTTAGCTCCAGGGGCTGATGACTGTGTCAAATTATAATTTAATTGTTTAGATTAAGTAAAGGGTGACTGATCAGATTTTGAGAAAGTTTAATTATGTACACTTTAATGGCTAATTTATAAAAATTCTTGTCACAGATTTTTTCTGAAAATTGATAGAATCATTCTGATGGTTTGTTATATTTAACCACTGCTTTAAAAACAAAGGAAATTCAGCTCAATAATTTGAAATAGTGTTCCAGACAATGTATTTAAAACAACTGAAGTTTTATTGTTAGATTTATTTTTAAATACCCACTATAGCTTCAGCTGCTGATACTGTATTATAAACTATCATTACATTTATTTTAAATAAGTAGTAATGCAAAAATGTAAGACTGTTTTTCTTTGCTGTTTATTCTTGCTATATTCCTAGAGATGGAATGTTTATTTTTGGAAACTGCTCTTATAACATAGTTTAAAGTTACAAGAAAAGATCAGTGTTTCATTTCATGACCTAGCAGTTTAACTACAGTTTGAGAACTGCTGTGTGTTTTAAAGTTTAATTGGATGAGTACATGTAAACTACTTGGATTTCCTCCTGGATTTACAGTTTCCTCACACAACTAAAAGATGTTTTGTTAGCTTTGTTGGCAGCTCTAACATAGCCTACTATGGATGGATGGATGAATACGCATACCCTGAAGCAAACAAATGTTTCTTTGATAGTTGTCTTGTGCCCAGTGCTCCTGGGATAGAGTCTGGGTCCATTTTTGTTGGTGGGATTAGGGATTGAGCTTTACGAAACTGGAATAACCCAAGCACATAATTCAGTGCTTCAATAATAATACAAGCTCAAAGGATATATATTGATGTATTCATTTAAAAAAGTGAATATAACTTGCCAAAATCACAAGCCATAATGAAGTAGAATAGACTTCTTACTGTATTTGTGCACTCAGTTTTTAAGAGGTTCTGGCAGGAAGGGCGGTGGTCAACACAATAGTATAGATTACATTGGTTACATGTCATTGTTACACTGACAAGAAGTATGCATTTATTTCCTTTGAGTTTTTTGGTACCATCAATGAAATGCAATGCAGTTTAGTCGTGCCTGCAAAACAAAGTACTGTACTTTGTTTCCAGTACTGCTTCTATGAATATGATACCAAATACTCTGTCCTTGTTCAAGGCAAACATTTACAGGTTTATATTGATTTTTATAGTATAATACACTTTAAAAAGAAAAAGCAGGATATGAAACATGAAATTTGTTATCCCTACAATATCAAAATCAAGTATTCTGGCAACACTGAAATCTAGGGCAGCCTCTCCACAGCAGCCGAAAGGAGCACCAGAAGCCCAACTTTTATGAAATTTCAAATTCTTGATGTGTACTGATATAGCCAAAAAAGTAGTGAAGCACTTATGTTTCACTATGGATCTCTGCCTTCCTGTCACAAACAAAGGATTATGTGAATTTTGTGTAGAAGTAACCTTATCCGAAAATCATATTCTGCTGTGATATTCATCTAAATCCTGCAGACACTTTGTTCAACCCAAAATTTCTGTCCTTTCTGACAAAGTTTGTCTTTGCATGATGTGTAACTCTAACCTGACCACCAATAAAACCTTATAATAATAAAAAGAAAATGGAAGGGTGGAGGAAGCCTCACATATTTTTTTTATTGTAGTTAATTAAAATGAACCTTTTATATGTGTTTTAGAAGTAAACAGAGTTCAACACATTTTCTATGTTCAGTGAGTAGTTTATTATGAAAAAAGCAAGTTGGAGCACTAGTTGCATCAGGAGCGAATAAAGTCTGTTCTGGAGGACCACAATGGCTGCAGGTTTTTGTTCCAACTAAGTTGCTTAATGATAAATCAGTTACAGTTATTGTTCAAGTGACATTTTTCCGCTCACCGTTTAATTTATATACACACACCCAAACACATACATACTATACATACATACACACATATACATTGCAAACAACTGAACTGCTCATGTTTGACAATACATTGTTATACATGCATTAAACTTCTGCATTTTCTCCCCATTTATAAGCTAAAAAGTCCGTATATCAGGGGACAGTTCAGTGTCTTTTTTTTTTCCTTCAAATTCTATGCGATTGTATAAATGAATGTCCTTCTGACAGATAGTTGTATAGCAGGACCAGATGTATGTTTGTACTGAGCTTTCTTTTCTAGGTGTAACAGTAAACAACAGTCATTATCGAGTAGATAAGGCTGGTATTTGTAATATTTTTATCATGTCCAATCCCCCTGTTTATTATAAATGGGTTACACTTTATAAACAAATACTCACTGAACTTTTGGTTTTAATCTCACTTCAGTAGCCTAAAGTAACTGCCCCCACTCGCACTGTTTAGCCATGCACTATTGAATTTTGATATGTAATAATAACTTTAATATACAGTAAATACTAGACTGAGATTATAGGATCATAGGTGATATGTTTTATGGTGCACAAGATAAATGTAACTTCAATATATACAGTATATATATTTTCATACCAGTGGCACCAACATAAGCAGTAACCTATAGTCTGTGTTCCAACTAGCAGGCTTGGTGTCTTGGATTAAGAAGTGATGTTGAAACCAAACCAAAGCAAAACAAAATCAATGTGTTTGCAGAAAATCTTACAGACTTTAACACTAGCCTGATAAGTACAGAAGAGATTGCTTTACTCCCTGTGTAGCTGGCATCACAAGATCTGATGATGTTACCATTTTGCAATCCTGATTTTATATGGAGCAGAGTGGTCACAGAGTCCACGTGGAACTACCCCCATGCCATTGTTATACGTAGTCCATATTGGATCACTGGATTAATAGAAGGTTGCAGTCATTGGTTATAAAATTAAAAAAAAAACATCACTAAAATATTAATATCACAACACCTTGACTAAGTGCTCAGACAGCTCAGAAACCTTGCAGATTGATAATAATGTAAACAACAATAAGTACAAGTAATACACTGAAAAGCCGTCATTGCCAATAATGTGCGCTTTTTGTAAATCACAAAATAAGTTAAGAGCTTTCATTAAATAAGTTATTAAAGAGAAAAATGTTATTTGGAGAAACTAATTCTTATTTCAGTTTTACTATTGCATTTTCAAATTAATGTATTTAGTTTCCTATCCCTGAAATGAGCAGCATCAAGGCAATATAATCCCTAGGAATGCTAAATGAAGTTATGTAAATAACTTTTATATAAAAAAAAAAGAAATATTTGGGTCGATCAAACCTTTGTCACTTATTGGTTGATTAGATCCAATTCTCTTATCATTTTAAAAAATCATTAGGGTATATTAGAGTACAGCAGCCTTAAAATGTATCACGGTAATATCACCACTCAACTGCCTTAATAGTTGCTTGTCGTAGTGTATCCCTTTAAGACTGTTTAGTCGCTGATATTTTCTTAGACTTACCTTCTCACTGCAAATCCAACATGTCGTAGAATGCTCATTTGCATTTATTGTATTGCTGACTAACCTTTCTTTCTCATTTGCTTTCTTTATTGAAATACGGGAAATGATTAAAATAATACCATTCTAATTTTAAATGATAGAAAAAGGAAAACCAATGATATGTTGTATTAAATAAATAAATAAATAAATAATTGATCCAAAAAAAGGTAAATTAAGCAAATGTGATTGTTTCAAAATGCAGATTATAAAAAAAATATGCATTAAAGGTGACAAAGTACCAAAAAGTGTAATGAACCTGAAGCCTGGAGAAACTTCAATGTAAGTTTAAATTGAACGAACATGATTGTAATTTATGATTTCTGCTGACATTAAAATGGCATTGATCATTTTCCTTTTTCTATCATTTAAAAACATGTTCCCATATTTCAGTGAAGAAAATGTGTCCCGAACAAGTTTTAAAATATGTCCAAGCAAATATACTGTATGGGAGGGGGGGGGGTATATTTGTATCATATGATGTTGTATCATATATAGAAAAAACAATCATAAACATTACCCATCACAATTGTGGTCCATATGTTTACAGAAAAGTGCTAAATGAGTAAAAGCTGTTTGATCTAATCCAATTATTAAATTTAGGGTAGCCAGAAAGTAAGTGCCATATTTTAAATTAGCATAAATCACACCTCTCTCAGACTTCCAGAAAACATAAATTTGTGTTATAGAATACTAAATGAATAAGAGTCAATCTATCCGTTTTCTAACCTGATTGTCTACCAGATTCTCACACTATAAATTCTGCGTTGCAGGAGTGTAGGTGTTTGCATGACTGGGCTATACAATGAACAAACACTCTATCCAGGGTAGTGCCTAATGTTCACAATTGGGTAAATTTAGGCAAGAGAATATTATCAGTTGTCACTGTCCCACAACCATGAATTTGATAATTAGCTTAGAAAATGGGTTATTGTAGCACATTGTGAAGGGCATAGTTTAGAATTGTGTTTAATTTTATAAGACTCCACATTAAACATATTCCCACTTACGGTAAGTATTTGCTTAGCTACAGTATATATTTAAACTTGTAGCAGATATGTTTTCTTTTTTGGAATATAGGATTTTTTTCCCCTTCTAAATGATCGAAGTGGTAGAAAAATGCATTATCACCCTAATTTGCACAATGCAATTCTTTCATTTTAAATGATAGGAAAATGAAAATGAACAACGCTTTAAACATCAATGGAGTAAATGTAATCGCCTTCCACTTCCACTTTTCATGTGCAAAAAGAAGACTGCAAAAATACACATTGCAAATGAAGTTGTATTAGCAAATGTAATGAACCATGCACAGATGATTGACAAATAATGCACTCGCCCCTGATAGCAAAAATGCAGTGGGCAATGGCCCACCAGTCGTCCACTGGAATTTTGCACTTTGACTTTTGGGTGGACCCTTGGTGGCCGCAGCTGGTGGCTAACATTTGGTCCTCGGGCAGCAGGTGAGTATTTGCAGACGGAAACCCGCCCTTCAGCCGCTGTATGCCTTTTCATTTTATCTTAATATTAAATTTTGTTGTTGGCAGTTCATTTATTGAACTCCCCCCCCCCATTATGCAACAATAATAATAACAATAGTAATGATAATACTGATAATAATGTATTGTACTCTTTTATACACAGTATTTTCTACAATCTTCTCCTTTCACATGCAACACTGCCTGTACAAAGATAGCAAAAACAAAAAAAAAAGATAATGTAGGATAGTTAAAGAACAAGGACCAAATAAAGCAGCGTTTAGTGTAAAAATAATTAAAACTTATAAAGTAAATGTTTTTCTGCATTCATTCTCCCCCGTTTGCGGACCATGTCTGTCTGACACACCTTTTGGAAACTGAGTCGCCTCCTGCTGAAGTTCCTCTTCATTAGTTTCCTTTGTTGTGGGATTTCTCCTGATTGCCCCAGCCATCACACAAATATTTGTTGTTACACTGTGGCTGATAACAGAAGTTATTAATGAGCACTATTGAAATAATAAAGACAGACTTCTAATACATTGACTCTGGCATCCAGAATGATTGATGCTTGTTAGTGGCTGTAAAAACCTATATGCTGTGGATGATGTTTTTCAGGTTGAGGGCCCTGAAAGAGATTTTCTCTCCCACACCTGTCCAGTTACACAATTGGGCAACAACATTTGTCTTTAGGCAGGGAATCATTCGCCTCACTGATTCTTTGACTGTCCTTCCTTCTTTAAAAGACAGAGATTACCTCTGTTGGAAAACATCAGATATTAGCATGCATGTCTTAGCACAGCTGTTCAAATACCAAAAAGTGTATTGTACAATCTCTGACAATTGTGTAATTACCGATTTCTCTCAAACCTCCTGACTCTCTAAGATCATGGATTCTATATCCTGCAGAGACTTCCCTATGTTGAGGGAAAGAGAAAAAGGAAGCTCCACATCAACATTTACATTATTTGTAATTTACAGGTTCTTTTCTATATTGTTCAGTCTCTGTAAGATGTTAAAGAGCTTGCTGGTAAACTCTTGCTGCGTCTTCCTCATTACTGTCATGGCTGTTCTAAGGTAATCTATAATATAAAAGAGATATATTAAAAAAAATAAAAGTAGATTGCCTCTCTGTCTAGTATTTTTGTTTTAAGAATACTCATCAAGTTTATTCTGATCAGGCAGGTTCTGTGAGTATTTGCCATGGTCCAGACCTACTGCAACTTGTTAAAGCAACACTAAATTAATCTGACAAACTTTGACAATTATAGTAAGGTGAAAGAAAATTTACCAAATGCATACATCAGTGTATTTCCATAGTGATTACACCGGTATTTTATCTCTGTCTTGAGAATGGCTACATCAGTCACAATCCACTTGCTTGGTTTTCATGGTCACTCTAGTGATTCTGGCCCTGAATGCGAAATGATCAAAGTGTCAAGTTAGAATTGGTTTTCTGATGTGTTTTTTGTTAGGAAATTATAAATAAAATTTCAAAAATATTTTGTCACAGCACATGAAAGTGTAATAATATTTGTGTGAGCTTCCATGCATCATTGTAGAAATTACCTTCCAGGTGAATGGTTATTCATTGTTGGTGATGGGGTCCATAAAGCATGACTTAAACCTGAAAAAAGACATGTTCAAGCAGTAGGCTCCACAGAACTGACTGATGTCCAAACTTATGAAAATGGTGCTTGAAAACGGGTATTGTGCATACTTGCATATAGTAAATCACATGTTAACCATTTACGAGTAGTACTTAATAGGTAAAACTGACAAGGCATCTTATTTTTATTAAATCTTGGAGGTTCTGGGTCTACAGCAGGATACCATCATCTTCATCACTTGATGAAAGTGTGGCATTGTGCTTTGGTCTAAAATAAGATTTTCTAGTTAGCACAAAACAATATATCACAGATGATCAACTGATATGAAATTTTATTAAAATTTTGTGAAATTTTATGACTCAGATTCTCTCTTCCTTCTGCTTTCTGGATCTGTGTCCAAGTTAGATCCATTTTCTCGTATGATTCTGAAAAAAAAAAACAAAAAGGGCTTTTCTAATTTCAATGCTAAAAAAATTGACAACAGTTGCACGATATAATACTTACCCAGATTGTTGATGCACAGATGTGAATTTCTGCCTCTGTTCTGTAAATAGTATGGCAATAATAACAGAAAAAGATGCACTTAAGGTCGTTTATATTCTTTCACTATAAATGAAGCTTATTTCATTGTTAGTGTCCACTTCCACCATTCATCTAGACGTGCCTTCACCTCCAAGCCCGCTGGCACAGTTGCTAAACAGTAGCGGCGCTCTCATCTGAAATTGGTTATTCAAAGTTTTGAACTTCTGCACCAAAAAAACAGAACAGCCTATAGCTGAATGATACCTTTTCTGATGCAAGATTCCAAATATTTAGTTGGCTGTAAGTGTAAAGAGGCTTTTCTAGGCATTGAAAACATCCAGACATTGTTTTTCTATTTGACTGTCTTTAAAAAATTAGAATCCTCCCGCCTACCCATTTAACGCTTGTCGCCAGTGCAAAAACTCCACGGAGGAAATACAGCCCCCTCCACCAGTGTGACAACTCTGCGGAAAGTCGAGCGAGTGTAAAACTGCTCCTTTCAGAGTGTGAATAGAAAATTTTGCTTTTCAGCAAAAATACCTGAGTTCTACAAGTGTTGTCTCCAAAAATTAAGAAATGCATCAGTAAGATCCAAGCAACCGAATGGTTTTAATATTGATTTGCATTAAAATACAATATTTTTAAATTGTAGTTAATCTTCAGTTTATCAGAAATGTTTGTTTCACTTAACATTTTCAGTGACTTCATTTTTGCTGATAAGTTGGCCCAATATTTAAGCCTCCCTCCTATCAAAACAATTTGACTAGTTCGCATCAGATTGATACAAAAATATTAATACACCCTTACAGGGATAACATATTGGCCTAAATTGCACAGATGTTTTGTTTTTATTCAAAGTAAATTAGCAGAACTAAAATTGAATTATGTATAGATATTTTTGGTGCAAAATGTAGGCATAGGACTGCTCCCTGGGGAAAAAAAAATCCCACAATCAATGAAAATTTTGTCTGTTGACCTTCCAATTAATAAATGCTGCCAGTGGACCACCGCAGGGCCAACAGCTAGAATAGTGGTCGGCTAGCCACCAGACAACTGATGTTAATCTACTGGATGGTTACCACTAGCATTCTACCTGCCTCAAGCTGCTAATGAACCACTGCCTACTGAGCGGCCAGCCAGCAGCAAGTCAAGAGTGGGCCACTGGCTGAAAACTTTTTCGGCTTGCTGCTGTTCCCCTGTGGTCATACCGCTGCTGGCTGGTGGCGTGCTGCCCCAAAACAGACAGCAAACCGACAGATGCTTGCTTTCTGCCTGTGTTTTTCTTGTTTTTGTGTCTGAGGTAGAATAGAGGAGGTAGGGAAAGGATCATCTCAGGTGGATAGCACTTTGTCGGAAAGCAAAATGTGGATGCAGTTTTTGTCTAAGGTAGTATTCTGCCTTGAAAGTGGGAGGATGGTGTTTTGAATGTAGAATGGTGGGTATTTTTCTGTCCTAAAATGAACATCATATAAACGGTCATTAACACACATGAAATGCAAAAAATAGCCAAAATACACAGATAGTTAATAGTGATTCAATTTTTTATTATTAGTCATTCTACATTCAACACAGATATGTTGTGAATTTTCTGTAATATACTTATAATATTCATCTTTGAGAAAATTGTGTTTGCTTTTAAGCGTTTTCTGTTTAACCTTTATAATTTCTGTTTGTCTCTACAGCCTATATTTTAAATAATTTTGACTTGTTTTGACAGTGTTACCCACTCATGTTTCTCTTCCAGTGTTAACCACTGTGCCACTCAGCTGCCTTTGGCTAAAAATTGTTATTAAAGGCATATAGTATACCAATATGCACCACATGTATTTCTACGAACTGTAAAGGTTCTTCTTTCTTGCTTTATAGTTAAACATTTTTCTTTTTTATTTTACTCTAGGGAATGTATATCAAATCAACCTATGATGGTCTCCATGTAATCACTGGAACTACTGAAGGAGTAAGCATTTATTTTTAATAAAAATGAAAATGTTGCACATTTAAAAACTTTAGACTATGACTAAGCACTTGCCATTTTATTTATTTCAATTGATCACTATGATAGGCATTATCTTTTATTCATGATAAATATAACTAATAAATGTAATTCTACAGATCTGGATTTACCTGTGTTGCCCCCCAGTGGTTTCAACTCCTGAATTAAGTGAAAGACTTCTTTTTGTAAAGGCTAAGATTGTTACTTATTTGTAAATTAACATGGTAATACAGTGTGACCAGTTATAGGCAGATAACATAATTTATTGTAAAAAAAAATAGATACAGTATTTCAGAATGTATACACATTTTCATTTAAATTATTCTTCATTATTACTAATTCCTGTACTGAACAGGATTTTTTTTTAATTGAGGATGTTACTTGAATGATTACTAACTAGCAAAACAATGTCTAATCATCTTTAAAAATGGGTCAGTTTCAAAAATACTATGAGACTTCATTGGTAGGGATTATCTAGAGACAAAATAATACTAAATTATTAGAGCTAAATTATTAGCTCTTTAATAAGACAGTAAAAAAGTAGCTTCCCTAAGTTGTGCCATTTTCATTGTTTCCCAGAATATGCACATATGCTTTAAGCATGTCTCTACAACTCATTTCTTCTTTCTTTTCCATATTTTTTGGCTGGAAAATTGCGCACTTTATATAAAAATGTTTTAAATTGGGTTTAAATCCTATTGTCTACATTCATGTATGTAAGTAATTGGAGCTTCAAGTTTATGTAGCTATACTTGACTTTAATGGATTTCATAATGTGTGTAGTAAAGAACTACATAAAAAATACCATTCAATTTATTCAGAGCTGGTTTCAACCTTTGCTTTACCCTGCAAAGTCGCCTCCACTTCTGTTTTGTTCAGTTTGCCTTGAATAAGTCATGCTCTTACTGTAGGTTCTCCTGAACTATTAATTGTGAGGTTATTCTGAAGAGGCAAAATAATATGCCAGATACTGATTTTTATTTATTTATTTTCGAAAAATATTTCATGATTATTAGTTAGGCTCAACACCTGTTTGCTGCTGTTTAGCACATTTGTAATATTTAAAATAGGTAATGTAGAGAGTTTCAAGTCAAATTTAATTTTAAAATTATGTCTCTTTTGTAGGAAATGATATTGGTTTTATTTATAGTAAATTAATTGTAATCAGTGCTTGCATTATTGTATTTTTGACCTCAGTTTTTTTAAATGTTCTTTTTATTTTTCATCAGATTCCAGTATATAATATCAAAAAGCATATCTTAGATTATACTTCAAGATAATTATTTAAATATATATTTGTGGTTCATGGATAATGGAACACATATCTCTTATTATGATGATAAGCTGATTAATTTCAAAGATGCATATCAAAATAGTTGTTAAACTTGTTAAAGCGAACCAGGGAGGAACAGGTCAAATTAAACCACGTTCTGTGAAAGCCTGCTTTCCTAATCTAATAACAAATAATAAGATTTCCAAGTACATTTCTAAAAAGTATTCAGTGTTTATAAAGTTAGTTGCATGAGAGTTTTTTGATCCACAAAAATGCAGCATAGTTTGTGTTTCACACTTGCTATTTAGTGTTTTACTCCATGCCAGTACACATTTGTTTGTAAATTGAGCCTTGACTATTCATTGAATCAATTGAAGCATGTTATCGTTTTCATTGTTCTAATCTAAAATGCCCAAAGATTTTGGTTATTTAAAAATAATCCTAATAATTTTATCATTGAGAGAGTTTGTGTTATTTTGAAAAATACCATTTTTAATGCAAAGTGCATTTTTTTTAGGTATCATGTCACTAACTTGTCAGTTCCAACAGGGTTTTTGTGTTTTTTAATGCGGTGCACAGTTTAAGCAAAGCTGGTGTGATGCTGATAGAAGGTCCAAAATGTTTTGCTGGATTTCTGACTGGCTGAAGTCATAGAGTAATGTCTTGGGATGAAATTATCTTTGCTGTAATTTCTGGAGCAATTTAAATACTTTTTAAAATAACTTTAAATATATTTTTTCTTCTGCTTCCTTGCTATTGACTTGTAACATTTCATTTTATAAGAACCCAACATTAATCACCTTTAAAATTCAACTGGTAGATCAAACTTTTTAAATGTCTCTTTTGATTATATTATAGTTTTCTTTAGCAAGCAGAACCCAGTAAATTAGACTTATACTCTCAAAACCCTTGGCATTGTGTCATTTATTTGCATTTCAATATCTTGATACACATCAGCTTTGCTGTCAGAAGAAGTATGTGGCTTTCTTTTGCTAAAATTTTCAGTATGTTTTCAAACAGCAGGACAATTATCAAACTTAATGGATGTTGGTCTTCCTCTTAAATTTAATATAAAGTATCTCTTTGCAGTAAAAGACCTTTCATGCAGGACCACACTGGGCAGTGTGCAAGGGGGCACCCTTCACATTATACTTAAATCTTCTCTTCACTCTTGTTATGACATTTTCTATCTCCCTTGTTTGTTTTTAAGCACTTCAGTGCCTACTGTCTGTCTGAATGAGTGCCTGCTTCCTGAAACCACTAGTAGTTTGCCTAGCTGAATGTCATCAATTCATACATCTCTATATCAAATTTTACACAAGATTTGTTTTGCTTTCCAATTCAGTCTAGTTTGTCCATAAGGAATGTGTTTCATTGTGCTTGGGTTTTTATTTTCTTTATTAAAACCATTTCTTTAATTAAAAATTTTGTGAATTATTTTGAATGATGGGTGTGCAGGTTTTCTGGGAAAAAATAATTTTTTATCATGTTAGACTATACGACACAGACATTTGGTGGTTTTGTGTGAAAGAAAGTGATTTGTTTTCGGGAATTTAGATGACACTACAAAATACTGTCTTATGCTAAATCCTTTTAACCCCAATCTTAAAGTTACAATTTACACTTTCAATTGATTAAAACGAAGGCAAATGTACATGATTATAATTGTTTCATTTTCTTTGGCAGTCTCCTGCAGATCGCTGTAAGAAAATCCATGCAGGGGATGAAGTAATCCAAGTTAATCATCAAACAGTGGTGTGTATCTCTCTTGCTCTCACTCTCTCACTGCCTCTTTCTGTCTCTGTCTCTCACCATGTGTAGTTATTTTTATATCATATTTTTAACTTATAAGCATTCCTGCATAATAAAATTTAGCAATTTCTTAAGCTTCTATGCAATCTATATTAAAATCAAATGTAAATCAAATGAATTTGTATGGTTTAAAAACTTAATTAGTAAATGTTTTCAAATGAATATTCTCTTGTAAATGTGAAGTGTAAAGGTGAAGTATGGTGTATAAGAAACTGATTTGTTTTTATGGACACGTCAAATTACAGGTTCATAAGTTGCCGAGCAATTTCTTTGTCCTTGGAAATTCAGCTGTATATAATTTCTAACGTAATCATATTAATTTAAGGTCAAGTTCAATAATTAACTAATTAATAATTAGTTTTTGAGTTTTAATGTAACTAATTTTCAAGAATCACTCTCATTTAATAATCTCTAAGAGACATGAATGAAAATCTGGGTGGTAATACAGTCCCTTGCTGTATGGTTTTTTATTGTTGTTTTTTTTTTTTTCCTTCTAAGTTACTTTTTGTGACCTCACTCTTCTCTAATTAGTTTGTTTAAAGAATATTTCCATTTTGAGTTTTGAGAAAATTCAATGGTGGTTTTCATTTGCTGGTTAGTTCCCTGTAAAAGAAATTAAAACAATTTTTTTTGAGAAATAGGCAAAGGAAATGACTTGAACCAACATGTCATTGCTTGAAATGAAATCAACAACATATCTGCAAGTCTGTTGTGTGTTTCAGTATTATTAGCAGTAAAGTTACACATCTTCTTTAATCCTCTGAAATCATCCAAAATCCCAACATCATGCACTAGCTTCAGAGTAGCTTTATCATATTCTCATTCTCTTATGAAGTCGTTTCAAAGAGAAAAAAATATTCATTCTTATGTGAGAAACATCATCTATAGGTAATGTGGTTTAGACATGTATAAAATAATGAAAAGATCATATGTAGAAAAATGATATATTTTTGCATTATTTAGGCAAGATTAATTGTGTTTGTTACATACAATAGCAAGAATTCAGTTATTTTATTAAAAAAATAATTCCAGAAATTTAAAGTATAGTGATTATGTATTTATAAACATCTCTCCTTACATTTTTTTCCTTTAACCTGGAAGGAAATTTTCAGCTAGTTAAACAAGCACTGAAGTTTTATGTTCCATTCTTTATAAAATATAGCTTCCATATACAGTATTAAGCTAAGCGTGAGCAACAAAGTTACTGAAGACATACTTGTTTGTAATTCTTTGGTGCTCACATGTCAATTTAATTAAAATTTCAAACATCACAAACTTGTGGTGCTGTAATATTTCAAATCTCTCCCTCCTTTTCTTAACTTGTTGCTTTTGCTTAGTCTGTGTACTAAATCAGAATTAGGAATCAAGCTGAACTCACCATACCTGCAGCGATTACTCTTTACATCAGAAGGCATCCCTTTCCTTCCCATACTAATTAAATAGTGGTTCATGTGCTTGCACTTTGTTCACTATGTTTGCCTTCAAAAGCCAAACAAATGACACAAGTATAGTCCTTGCTAATTGAAATATGCTGTTTAAACAGTCCAGCAAATTAGTGTCTCTGCAATTATGCTCTTGCAGCAACACATTCAAGATTGTATCATTAGAGTGATCTACCTTCACTTCAGAGCATTATAAGCTAGGCCAAGTGAATGTCTGGCCAATATAAATATTTTGAAAAATTAACTTGGTCTGAACATATGGAGAGGCAAATTTTTTATTTCTTTTGGACTAGCCAGAGTTATAGATAAGCCCATTGCAGAGTGAATGAATGGTTGGATGAACAACTATAGCCATCTCCATTGCGTTTTGAGGATAAACGTTAAGCCTCCTTTAACAGGCAATGTATGATGCTGCATTAAAATGCAATTGACTTTGCTATCATTTGTAACTCCATTACTCAAATGCATTAAAACTACAACTTACTGCTCATTTGATCACGTTATTTCCCCGTCAAAGCCAACACAAACCATGTATTTTTATTTCTGAATTAATTCCATAATGGAATACATGTGGCAATAACAAAACCCTCTCGACCTTGAAAGAGAAGTGTGGTGTTAATTTTATTAAGTTAATCCATAAAGGATTTTTAAATAACAGCTGTGATACCTGCAATTCCATGTTGAAATTCAAGTGTTGTAGAATCAGGGCAGCAAACCTGAAAATAAATTTAAATTCATACATATATGATATTTAAAGATTTAACATATTTTTAATATAGCTCAAAAAATGTGTTAGATGAGGACAATCTGAGGCCAGATAAATCTTGCAGGCAGGACAGGTCTTACACGAGAGCTGCCAATTGATAATATGTGCTTTACAGTATCTCTGTAAGTAATTATTGAATTAAAAAGATATAGAATACATATTAATTTATTTTGCAGCTATTCAATGCTTTATAGAGTCATTATCATCATGTCATTGCATAGTAAAGTGTTATAAACACTGTACGAACCACACTACACCTTTATATTCATCTGGGCAATCAAAATTCTGAAAATGATGCATATACAATATTAATAAGAAAATCTGGATTATTTTTTAAGACTCTACACAATCATTTTTAAGTTAAACCTATGAGTTTTATAATGTGTCAATGAATTTTGCCAGAGGATTTTGTTGTGATTTTTTTTTTAAATGTGCAATTTGTAGTATTACATCCTCTACCAAGACACTTAAAGTGTAATGCACAGTGATACAGGAATGATGCACGATTAATGGTACTAAAGTGCCTCAGGTGCATTCTCAGCTAAGCAAAAAAATTGCACAATTTCACACATACGTTTAGTTTGTGTAGGAAATAAATATATAGTTATAATCATCAGTAAGCAGTGGAAAATGCTGTAAGAGGTCAGTAAGGCTGAAGTGCTCAGTAGTTTGAGAGATGTACCAGATAAAACAGCTTGTGCAATAGCAGGTGAATATTGCATGGTGACCTACAGTAGTGCTTTTAACACTAGAATTCCTTAAGCCTACGAAAAAGTTCGGATTCCCGGCCCACCTTAAATCCCTTAGTACAGGGCACTCCGTGTTTTAAGTAGTGAGCTGAGCTCCATCAAGGTGGGGAATGGTGACCTGCAGTATGCTTTTAACACTACAATTCCTGATGCCTATGAAAACACTCGTGATCCCGGCCCACCTTAAATTCCTTCTCACCGGGCACTCCTTGTTCTGAGTAGTCAGCTGAGCTCCATCAAGGAGGGGGATGGGACAGCTTGCTGCTTGTGCGGATCAACAGGGATTACAAGTTTTTTCTTAGGCTTCAGGAATTCTTTTGTTAATTCAGTACAGTTGTACTGTCAGACCTGTCTTGTTTGAAAACCATAGCAAGATCAACATGTAATAATTCCAATAACATTTACTTTCAAAGAGGAAGCCAGGCCCAGTTTGTTCTGGATGGCATATCTGACATGACATTACTTCTTAATCAAAACATTGGCCTACACAAGTGTTTTTTCCAAGAGTGATTAAGTGCACACTTAATGTACCATATTCTACTGTCCTAAACCTAGCATCCTTACAGTGCATGACATTACCTCATTATGCAGCCAACAGCCCCTCACCACTGTTGTACAGTACATCCTATATTTGGTCATAGTTTCAGATCAATTGGACCAGGATTTCATGCGCCTAAGTTAATGATTTTGGCCCAACATGGCCACTCTCTAATACCATGTGACTTACCAAGTTTGTTGAGTTCAAATTGATGATATTGCAAAATTTACATCTCATTAAGAAAATACTATAACCAAATGTAACTGTCAGGATGGTGCTGTGGTTGATACTACTAATTTACCTGCATAGTGATGTGGGTTCAGTTGCAGCTTGGATCGCAGTTTTGTGTCCTGTAGTTTTCGCTCACATCCCAAATACCCACAGGATATTTTATAATTGGGTGAGGGGATGTGTATGAATAAATCAGTGTAAACTTCCATTCTGTTCAAAATTAGCTCTAGCCAACTGATTGTTGTTGTTACGATAGATTCTGTTTCAATGACAAAGCTGATTGACATTAAATGATCTGTGGTGCAATTTTTTTTAATGTGTCACTTTTATATCATTGGCTTACATTTCATGAAAAACATTTGAGTCATGTCTAATTCTAGGTATTTTCTTCACATCTGGCAGGATAAGTGGTATTACAAAAATAAATAAGCAAACTTACAGTGGCAGTAGTTGTCCAGCTGCCAAGATGCTTAAAAACCTAAACTTTTTTGAAGATATGGTTTATTGTTACATTGTTTTTTACAGTTATATGAAAAAGTAAATACATGAAAATGTTTGACTTTTTACATTTTGAATGAAAGTATACTTAATCTTTATTTCATTAGTATTGATAGGTAAAAGTGATGTTATTATACACAACATATAATTAAAAAGTCACATGTTTAAATTAACAGAAATGTAGTTTCTTTTATCAGTGCATCACTTGCCTAAATATAGAATCAGGTGCACCTTAACAATGAATAAATGACAGCTTTGCTTAATATAAACACCAGAAACCTGAACTGTAGTTTGATTATATAAATTGAGAGGTCAGTGGCTACGTCAGTTTAAGATCAAAAGATTTCTCTGATACCCTCGCAAGAAAGGATTGTTGATGTTTGTGAGTCTTGGGGTGGGTTAGAGCCATTTCTAAATGGTCTGTGGTCACTCCATTGTCCGAAAGATCATGTACAAATGCAAAAAAGTAACAAACTACAGGAAATCTATGTAGTCCACGTTTTCCCACCAAAGGCAAAGCTTAATATGTAATCAAAAATGGCTACAGAAAGTCTAATAGAACCCTTTGGAGATTGTTTTATCTTGGTAGGGTAATATATATTGCTCTACTTTCCCCTATTGTATTATTAATATGTAGCCTTAGAATGCCTAATCTCACAGACTTACCACTGTTTATAAGGTATTATTGTTTATAACTTATCCTCACCTTCCCTTCTATATCTATAACCTCAGGCAATTAGATGTAGTAAAAAGACAAGCAGGAGTTTAGTTATACATAAAATAATGTATTACAGATAATATTCATAAATAATAACAAAATGCAAAGTACATTTGAATATTGGCAACCATACAACCTGATAAAATGGTGATGTGTAACTCAGGTGGCACACAGACTTGTAGTTACTTAAATTGTCTCTAGTTAAGGCATCATTAGTGCTCAGCTTTTTTTCATAACAGGCCTCAAGCCTGTCTCAATATGGCTGAAGCTGTGCTCTTCATTGTGCTGTTCTTGTCAGTTCATGGTGTGAAGGTCAGTTGTTAACAAGAGAAAGATACTTCTACATCATCACAGGTTAACAAGAGAGAGAGAATGTGGTTGAGCAAGCAAATTTATAGGTTTTCTGTCCAACCCCTACAGCCAATAGGACATAATGGTACTAAAAGGCCTCTGAGACAAGCCAATTCCATACAGCCATATCTCAGACCAATGGGGGGAAATAGTACATCTTAACACCTGCAACCCCTGCAAGACCATATGTTAAACTAACCTGGCTTTGTGTGGGGGATGAAAGAAAGACTTTAGCAAAGAAACACTTGCCAAACTGGTTTAAGACACATCCCCCAAATCCTGTTGTAAAATTACAAAGAGACTCAGTCGTAAAAGGGGGGCAAACACGAATGCCTCTCACCAAAGTAACACTAAATTACATTGCTTTGCCTAAATTATAAATAAAGACATACAAAGCATTTATCAAGTTATATGCAAAATCTTACATCACAACAGGGGTCATCAAAAGATTTACCTGCAAATCTTGGTTGGTGCGGCAACGCTGAATCAGCATGTGCCCCCAACCTTGCCTGAATTAGTTTCAAAGTGCACAAGTCAACCATTTGATAAAAACTGCATAACTTTGACCTACATATCGAGGACATAAAGGAAGAAGCTTCTGCTTTAAAAAAAAAAAAATCTTGATGAAAAACAATCTTAGGTGCTGACCCCATATGCCCCTGAATTAGATTAAGTGAGAGAGATCATTTTTGTTTCAATAAAATTAAATTGTCATAATTACAACATTCATTTTGTATTTAATGACACCAAAGAAAATTGACACATTTCAGTAGAAAATAAAATTTTTTGTTATATAAGTATTTTGTAATCCACATATTTAAATATTGTTTCTTACTTAAAGTATCTTTAAAGAATAATAATCCCATATTACCACAATGGAGTATACAAGTAAGGTATAAAAAGCACAATGGCTGCCCCAGCTGATACAAAGTTTTTATTATCTGTTTAGGCAAATTTATAATGGGACAAGTCACTTTAAAAAAAGTGCTAAGGCCAATAATTATCTCCTAATTTTAGTAGATGTTATAATTCTAATAAAATTTTTTGATTTATGAACCATTGTTCCCCAGCTTTACAGTCTTTTTGAAATATGTCCTTTTACAGAGGACGTTGGTTTCTTGAAGTAATAATTTCTAATCCATGTCCATCCTTCAAATAATTTAGATATTCTCTACTGAATGTAGTTAGAGGTATATAATCTGAGAAATTATGCTTTCAATGTTTATTAAAAAGGCAGACTGTAAAAGTAACGACATATGTACATTATTTCTTGTCTGTCCCGTTATTATAATTTTTCCCTTTAATTTTATAGTCATGTATTTATATTTTTAAATATACATCCATATCATAAAAGAAATCATTCTAAGTGATAATGTCTCATTTCAAAGAGACAATTAATGAAAATGTAATGTTGTTTAAAGATGGAACAGTAAAAGTGGGCATTATGTTAGTATAGTGATTAGACTGCTACTTTGCAGCCATAGGTGACATTCTATAGTTTGGAATCTCACCAAGTGACATAAAGCACTGTTTGCTCATAGGTCCAGGAGACAGGATTCGTATTTTGGCCAGTCTGTTTTCACATTTTTTTTGTTTACATAGATTTTTCTCCAAACGTTCTTGATTTCCTGCTACTCTGTGCGTTAGATTGATGAGTGTCTCTAAACTGACCCCATAGGATTTGAGTTCCGATATCTACTGTCCTTGAGTGTGCCTTGTGATGGACAAACACTTTGTCCAGGAAGTATTCCTGTCTTGTTGCCCAAAAGAGGCTAAGAAGGCTACAAAGATTTAAGGACAGATATTTTAAATAATAAATGGAAGAGCAAAATACTGTGACTATACAAGTAATAGAATAGTGGTGAGTATTCACAATATAGGATTATAATATTACTGTAGGATATATTAATGAAAAATAATGCCTGTCATGTATTTGTACTTTTCTGTTTACTGAGCATTTGGATTCCTGCTTCAGCGTAATATGTTGCACTGACTTTCTAAATCATATTTTTTCAGTTCATTTTGTGAAAGCAAATTTGAGATTGGCTACAACAAGCCTTTTAAGAATTTTCTGGTTTAACTAACTGAAAGTTTACTACAAAGAACTATTTTTAAATGACCTATAATGCATCTCACTGTTAAAAAGTGTTAAGCAAGCCCTATGTTTAATTTGCCTGTTATAATGTACTTTATCTGATGGATAATAACAGAGGAAAGAAAGGAAATGTTTTACTTTTCTGGAAGTATAATTGAGCAATGCATGTTTTTTGGCTACAACTGATTAAGTATCCATGTGAAATGTGGTAGATTGTGGTATTTTTGAAGATTGTATGTTTCATTCCTCTTTCAAGAATAAAGTAATTTTTGAGGAAAAACAATAAATAAAATCATAGAAAGACAGTTGTTGCTATCAGAAAAGCTATGTATTGCATATCTTCCATTCCAAATACAATTTGTTGGTTTCTGCTCTTGCTGTTAAGAGGGTAGCACAGTTTCAAATCTCTGTTTTACTCCCTCATAACTATAAATTGAGCAGGTTATAATGAGTGTGGGTATAGCTTGTCATAGACTAATATCCCTTTGAGGACTGGTTCCTGCCTTGCCACTATTTTTACAGAACATCCTACTGTATAATAAAAAAAGAAGTTCCAGAATGTAGAAGGATTCAAAAATGGCTGAAGGAACCTTTCCAAGAGGACACCACCAGAACTACAGTTCTATAGGGTGGTCCAGATCTAATTATGCAATTTTCATTATGCTATAACTTATGAAGTTTATTACATAGAACATCACCCGAAAAATCCCGGACCATCGAGAAGTGTGTGAACTGACGACATGAAGAATCGTTTTCTTACCGAACTGGAATCGTCCCCGCATAAATCAAAGTCATCCAGACGATCTCGATCTGCATAATTAGATCTGGACCACCCTGTAGATATAATATATGGAAAATGAAGTGTTTTTTTTTCAGTAAGCATAAAGTCCTACAAATAGAATGTAAATATTTCTCCTGCATGCTAATTACACAATGAGAGTGTCCTTAGACTGGAAGATATACATTAGGTGTACTTCTGGTCAAGGGAAGTTACGATTTAACCATGTAAAACAGTTGGGATACTGCCTCTGGAAAATTAAGTGCTGTATGCCTCCCATAGTGTAGCATACAAAAAAACTTATCTTCACTAGAGAAAGTCTGGAAAATAAGGCAAGGGTTTAATCATTTAATCATCAGTGTCCAATGTGTTTTGGAAGAGTCGCAAAATTTTTTATCATGGCTATATAATCATTTTGTTTTTGTATTAGCAAAATCATGAAAATGTTACTGCATGACTGTTGCTAACATTACCCATTACGGCATTGTCAGGTCTTGTCTCCAGAATTTTAACGTGAGCCATGAGCTAGTATCCATGTCAGAGTGGCTAGTAAATCTATTTTCATTAACTTCTACAACCAATGAATATAGTCTATGGCTCTAAAATGAAGAAACCCCAAGGACATGTAAAATGCAAGTTATTTTGGAAAATGTCTGGTAGGAAGAATATAGATGAAGTTGTGCTAGCAAGTCAAACAAATGGTTAAAAAAAACACACACACAATGATGATGAGAAGGCTTTGAGTAAACAACTGGAATGAGCACCTTTTGTAACTCTCCTGCAGCTAGCACAAAAAAAGTTAGCAAAATCACCTCCCATAATAAGCTAGCCAGGCAAACAGATATCCATATTCAATACCAATTTACTACCTGCTGGTTTTGTGGGCACTGAAAGTAACTCATTCGCATTATTCATAGAAAGTGTCCACTAAAGTTGGCCAGCTGTTTAAAACATTATTTCCTGGCAGCAAAATGTTCCTGTATTGAAACAAAATGTGCATATTACACGACTTTCACTATTTCTCCTTATCGGTGTTTGTCAGGAAAGGGCCACAAAAAGCAGGGTATGCCCTACATTTTCATGAGACGTTTAGTCATGCACTGCAACTTAGACAAATGGATTTGTATGTACGAATTTGGAATTCCAGAGAAGTGACAACTAGATATGTGAACTTTTAGTTTATGGAGCATGCATCTCCTTGGAACATAGTGAAGTTACAGAACACACTTGCAAAGATGGGCAGTTATCTATGGGGAGATCTATTGTTTGGAAAGTGTTTGACTTGTTGCAGCCTGAGCTTTTGCATGATATGAATAACACATTGATCAGTGTTAGTTTATGTAGCTTGCACAAAAGGCCGTCTGGGCAGTTGCCCAGTGGCCCCATGAGCATAGGGGCCCCATGCTAATTTATGTATGTTGTGACTTGCTGAGTGGTTGTGTAGGTAGGGGCCCCAGGGGCCTATAATGCTGTTAAGATGGCTCTGCCTGCATATTCTTTCCAACACATTTCACAGTGGTTTTAAATCAAGCAGGTGGAAATGGACCATACCCTCTCTAGACTGCACTGGCCATTCAGTGACAGTCCTACACGCAGACTTGACTTTGTCATATTCAAAGATTACAGCAGTTCCATGTGTAATTTTTTCAACATTATTGGATCAAATGTTTGACAGTATGTGAAAGAGCACTTCTGCTTTGGCCTCATGTAAAACAGTATGTGAGCTAGTTTCTAAAAGACGATGTAGATAAGCTGAAAATAAAATCTCTTCAAAAAAAAAAAAAAAAGCTGCATACGTCCTCTGTTCCCTGTGAAATTTTTAGTGTTTAACAGCATCACCAAGCAAGTTAGTCCCTTCCTTACTGAATATCGTGTGGTCAAATGAGTCTGCCTTTCATGAGCAAGGAACTACACAATCTCATTAAAGGTAAGCTATAGATTTCATATTTGATTAAATAATTAATAAACTATTTAAACACTAATTTTAATGTGCGTGCCCTATCTGCAGGGCGCATGGAATGGTTTGTTATAGAAAAGACCCGGAAAGAAGAAACCTCAACATTGAAGATTCTCCAGGTCCTTTTTCAGAAAACATGTGAGCACAAGGATACTTCTGTGGTGAACACTGGATTTTTATGACAGTCATTGTTGTGTGTTAGTTTAGGGATTAAAAGGAAATTTCAGAGAGGCAGGTGGTTCTAATAAAAATGAAATGTAAAAATCTGATAATTGCTTTTTTTAAGTAGGATCCTTAAGGAGGCTCTAGTAAAACCAACCTCAGAAATGTAAGTGTCTGGACCAAAGAAAGGTGCTCTCAAACAAGAAGCAGTGTGCTCAGAAAACAAAATGAAGAAATGAAAAATAGTGACCTGCACACTTTTGTCACAGTGAATCCAATGAATGAGGCAGTGTGTTCTGATTTGATGAGGGATTTCGTGGAATTTTGTAATTTTGCTGTAACCACAACAGGCTTCAGTGATTTATACCACCCATTTGGAAAGGCTGAATACTCCATTTAATGGAATCATGGACTCTAAACCACAGTTCAGGAGGCAGTGGAATGTAATGAAGGTACCCTCTGGTTTTGTTTCATTTATAGACATGCCTATCTTAAAAAATAGAAGTGAGAGTGACAAGATGAGCAACCTCAAGGACAAGCTTAAGAACTTAAAAAAGATGGACAGAGTGAAGGCTGATGCAAAAGCACTGGAGCATGCAGCAGATGAGTGTGCACTCAAAGCAGAAACTACTAACAAACTGATTTTTTTTTAAGCAGTAGCACTACAAAAAGAACAAGCAATGTGAATGGCATCAAGCAAATTGATCTGATGCACGAGTAACATCTTACAATATTAATACTGCACTTGCTGTGTTCAGTTTGATAAAATGTTATTCATGAAGAATAGTTTTTGTTTATTCAAGAATTGGAAAATCAATATAACAGTCATAATAGCTTATGTTGTCTAAGGTACTAGGAGTAAACAAGTTGAACAATTAAAGCAAAAGTAATCAATGCAAGAATGTAACTCTGACTTTGAAAAATCTATAGGAAGTGTAGAGCATTTTATCTATTAGCCATGGGACCTATCGAAGACAAGCAATAGACTTAAGTAAAAAAAATGTTTTCTATCTCTTGCCATATACAGTATGTATCTTCAGTGCCTTTCCTCTATATTTGTGTGTGAATGTATCTTTACTGGCTCTTCCTCTGTTGAACATGTTTCCGTAAAGCCTAATCCTCAGACTCATTATTTTCAAGATGCCTTTCTTGTCTTCTGTCCAGTTTTATATGTTGCGTCTTTGAAGGTGCTTCTCTCAGTGTGCCTCATACACCTTTTACTCCTCCTCGTGTGGTTCACACTTGTACTTCCTCTTTTGTTACACAGCCAAAGCTAAACAGAACAATCACATTGCTCAGATGGACTAGACATACAGACCTTTAGTGTTGTATTAAACAGTAGATTGATTTTTTTTTCCCATAAAGTAAATCATACAATTGGCCTTAAACTGTCAGATATATTTGTCTTTCTGTAAATGGTAGTCCACATTTGTGGTCAATGCTGTTGAACATTTGCACAACATGAAAGAACTAATAATCAAATTATGAAACCAGCTGAATAAAGTTTGCAGAAGACGGATTATAAGAAAAGTGTTCAAATTTAGGGTTCCAAGGAAGTAACTCAGATGCACTATTACAAATACCTCAAACTTATTACATTTGAATTATTTTTGTAGAGGTTGTTAAGGCCTAATTTTTCATGAAAGTGAAAAGACAAATTCATGTAAATATAGTTTAAAGGTATGTGTATTATTGTCAACTTTTTGATACATGCCATGTATGGATGGATAGATGGATGGGTGTAGCTGTTCTTGCCCTTGAAGATTAACACACACACAGATATACACACACACAAAGTCTCAAGTGGTGGAGTCTTTTGGTTATATGCCACTTACCAGCCATACAATGTCTTACTTTTACTGCAGTTGTTCTTAGAAAAGCTTAATGGAAATCAGAAGTGTCGAAAGGTGGATGTTGTCCCTGGAAGCTTTTGGTTTAGTGATCATTCCTGTTACATTTTCTGATGTCTAAATCCTATAATCTCTTGAAAAAACTTTGCTCATCTGTGGTTGTTTTTACTCTTTTCCTTTTTGGTTCATCAGATAAGATATTTATGGTAATATGCACACATGGGGTTTCTGAACATATAACATTGCACACATTTAATTGGCGATCTCATCCTGATGACAAATAACCCTGATCAAAGTGCTCCGTACTCCTTTGTTTCCCAAGCTGTAAACTAATGCGGTAGTACCTAGCTTTATGGGACCATCCATTCCCAGGTTATAAATTAATTAAAACAGGCTCTGTGGCATCTATATTTGCCGTCTTGTCTCTCCATGTTTAAGCTGTAAACCGATTAACACAGACTAGTTGTATCCAGCAGGGGGCGCTAGCTCCCTTGATGGAATAAGTTCTTTTGTAATTGTGGCATGTTACATAACCCGAAACTATCTTTATATAAAATACACTACTGTGGCTGTTCGTTTGTCAGTTCAGGATTTTAAATCACCTGTAGCTCATAAACCGTTTGAACTACTGACCTGAAAGTTGGTGTACACATACTACGCAACGTCTACTGTCCGCTTTCAGGGTGATGATTGACCTCCAAGGTTATTCCTCTTTGTATTTTTGTTTTATTTTATTGTAGAATCAACTCTCGACAGCGGCCAGCAGGGCGGCCATGCGGCGCATGCGTACAGGCGCCGTTCTCATCCCTACCACCTTCGCAGACACTTTCCCTACCTCTTCAATTCTTAAATCATTCTTGAGACAGATTAAAGACTTAAGTGCCAGCTTAAGTGAAAAATTAAGGAGAGTGTACTAAGTAATTGCAACACAAACACTGACAGTCAGTTTTAACGAGAAAAGATGCCAACAAAAGAAGAGAAGTAGCGGGCCTCTAGGATGGAGAAAAGAAGAGCTGCTCAGGGAGTAGCAAGCGCATCAACCTCTGAGCAAACGATTGCTAAACATACAGAGAAAGAGTATGAAAACTTTGAATGCTCAAGTCAAGTTTATTCACTGCACGTTATCGTACAGTGCACCGTTACTGGTATAGATATAATATAAAAAGGTGATACCCCTCCTTTAGTGATATGGTAGTAAGAAAACTCATAGCAGAAATAACTTAGCTTTCTTTAATGACGTTTTATGTGGCATAATAGACGAGGAAGCCATGACAAAAACCCAGTTCCAGTAGTGGGAGCCCGATGTATAAAGTCTGCCATTTTCATTGCTGTATTGGAAGGATTTTCCGGATCGAATGACGGTATCTGCCATCCGTCCATCGGCTTCAACGGTGTGCTGGCCAATGTTGCAAGGTTTTATACTTTTTCTCATTGTGCAGGCCCCCACTTAGGTGAATAATACAATTCCAAACAAGGCAAAGAGAGGATACAATTTCATGCTGAGTTTGACACACAGAAATAGTGTACGTTGCCCATTTCTCAGTTGTTCTTAACTTGTCTTAAAATGCTTTGCCTTGCAGTTCTAAATGCTGAGCCCCTGTACTAAATCTGGCTCAGCTGTACATGTGAGTAGAAATAAAAGAAAAGCAGATTTAAAATATTTGCACAGAGCACAGTGACATATTAAACTTATGTTCTGATTGCTCTAGTAAAACATAGGAGAAATGTTTGCAATCCCTGTAATTAAAGTCAGTTCAACCTGGTTTGTTTGCACAAAATAACTAAAATATAAGCAGTTTGTATTGAAAATTGAATATTTTCCACACCAGAACAGTTTGGAAACATTTTGGAATTTTGCTGGTAAAAATGAGTAGTAATCCTGAAACCGGAATAAAGAGAAAATGTAAGAAAGTACTTTTAATTATGAAGGAAGAAGATAAGGTATTACACTTCAGCAATAAAATTGATTCACAGTTTCAAGTTGGTTATATGTATAAATGGTCCTGGGCAGTATCTGCGAAGAACAATTCTAGGCAATATGCATAAAGAACTATTTTAGACTTATTGAATCAAAAATCCGAAGAATCTTCCAAATAGTCTGAGAAGTTAATGTAATCAATGTTTTTTTGAAAATAGAGGGTTTCTTTTGGCAGACTTTCCATGAATGGTATTGCTATTTAGCTGGCATCCTAATATTGTGATTTTAATTTTTCTGTCAATTGTATGTCCTCCCACAGAATCATGGGTATTCTTCTTTTTTAACATGCTTTTATGGTAAACGTGTATATGGTGCCAAATGGTCAAAAATGTTTCTGTATTGTATATCCATCAGTTTTCTGAATAATTTTTATCATGGGGGTTCAGAGAATATTCTAGGAACATTAGATGTAGGCAGGGCACTGGACAAATCAATAATCCTTCAAAGAAATAGTCAGGCAATCTTTGATTGCACAGTAAAGTAGAATATGACTTCCTGCTTTGTTAATGTTGTATTACTGTGTTCCTTTGATGTTTGCTTATTATGCTGACACTTGTAAGAGCAGTCAATAGTTGTTTAAAATAGCTTTGGAATATATTGTAGTTTACTGTATGGTGAGCTACACTCAGTATATATTTAAATTTGCATCTAATGCAAAATCCTCATTCTAGAGCAGGGGTGCCCACACTTTTTCGGCTTGCGAGCTACTTTTAAAATGAACAGGTCAAAATGATCTACCTACATTAAAAATTATATATATATATATATGTGTGTGTGTGTATATTGTGACAGCTTTGTCGCCCCCTTGAACCCTCAGACTATACTTCAGATACCAGATAAAAGTCCAAATTATGAATTTATTATAATAATAATGCGCACAAAATACAATACAATACAGTTTATTTTTGTATATCCCAAAATCACACAGGAAGTGCCGCAATGGGCTTTAACAGGCCCTGCCTCTTAACAGCCCCCCAGCCTTGACTCTCTGAGAAGACAAGGAAAAACTCCCAAAAAAACCTTGTAGGGAAAAATGGAAGAAACCTTGGGAAGGCAGTTCAAAGAGAGACCCCTTTACAGGTAGGTTGGGCGTGCAGTGGGTGTCAAAACACCCTCCTCTCCACAATATTCATATAAATAGATACAAAACACAATAATCCATAATCCTCCTCTCTCCCACATGCGTTGCCACCCAGCTCAGCTCGTCGTCTGGGCTTTCCCACAATCCTTTATAGTCCCTGACCCGGAAGTGTTTCACTTCTCTCAGTCCATGTGATTGGTAATACTTCCGGGTCAGATAAAAACTCTTCTTTTTCATCCCGGAAGTACGTCATTCCCTCTGTCCCTGTGACCAGGATGTACTTCCGGGGTATAGGGCAAATAGAAGTTTCTGAGCCTCCCTGCAGCGTCCCCTTGTGTATATGTGTATATGTATATATATATATATATATATATATATGTGTATATATATGTATAATATGTATAATATATATATATATATATATATATATATATACTGAATATCAGAGGTGGGTAGTAACGAGTTACATTTACTTGAGTAACTTTTTAAAAAAATTGTACTTCTAAGAGTAGTTTTACTGCACCATATGTTTTACTTTTACTTAAGTACATTTGTGAAGAAGAAACGCTAATCTTACTCCGCTACATTGGGCAACACTCGAATCGTTACTTTTTTTCCATTAGATAAAGTCTGACAGACAATCATCAACCTGCTCTGTGTAGCATATGCTGTCAAGTTGCGCACACGCCTTCCATTGCGTCTCCAACTCTGACGTGAGGTTTTGAATGTTCCCCAAATCAAGGCGCTGCAGCTTTG
Organism: Polypterus bichir lapradei; assembly: GCA_026402145.1. Classification (NCBI taxonomy): domain Eukaryota; kingdom Metazoa; phylum Chordata; class Cladistia; order Polypteriformes; family Polypteridae; genus Polypterus; species Polypterus bichir. Next base: position 14,380,710 of record JANRMT010062834.1, read on the forward strand.
AGGACAGGTGTTGCATTTTTCGTTTGAAAGCATTAACTGAGCTAATTATATTGACCATGGTTTTCTCTTTTCCTTTCTGCTATAAATTAAGCTCATTCAACATGTTGGTCAGATCGGAAAAAAAATGCCAAGTCTAGTGGCCATTGATCGTTATTAAGTTGCTTGTATTCTGCATGTTTAATGACAAGGAGAAACTCCTTTTTCTCCGGCCAGGGGTCTTGAAATCTCAGCAGGAATTTCTCCCTAGCCATCTGCCTCAACGAAGGCATCTTTTATCATCTGTCCATCATGGAAGGACTTCTTATGCTTAATGATCGAGTGACTCACCCGGAACGATGCTTCGGTGTGCCTGCCTTTGCTTTTGAATTCAGCCGAGTGAAAAATGACGGCAGTCCGATTAACTGCGATTTTAGTTCCCTCTCCTTTCTCTTTCTCAGATCGCTTTTCGGAAGGAAGTCAGTTTTGTAGTTTTTATGAACAGTTCGAAAGTGCCTTTCCACATTTTCCTCCTTTGGAATAGCAATGATAGATTGACAGATCAGACAAACGCACTTCAATTGTGATATTGTGAGAGAGAAAAATCATCTTCCAATTCCACATCCAGCCCATAACCAACAAATTTTTTTTTTAAATCCATTCATTAGTCGATATAAATTGGAAGGCTAACTAGATCACTTAGGTAGCCAGAGTTTTACAGTAGCTCGCATGTTTGATCATGCATGTAGGATGACCAGTGTGTTAGAAGAAAAGAGATCTCAGACTGGCCGCCCTGTTTGTCAATCCAGTGGCAAATGCCATAGGAAGGATATATGATAGACTAACATTTAAAAAAAAAATTTTTTTTGAAAGCAACTCGATCACGATCGACATATTGGACACCCCTGTTCTAGAGTATAAATTTCTCTGAGGTGATTTTCTGCATTAATGTACTATTTAAAACTGAAACTGCAAAAATGGCTAAAAATGTAATAGTTTTTCATGAACTAATAAAACAGGAGGTAAAAATAAGCATTTTCGACATATTGACTATATGTAAACAACAGGCGGGCTCTGTGTTTTGGTAATGAACCTTACTGAGCTCTGTCAACCAAATCAGCAGAGGTTTTGGGTTCTGTGGGGGCTCCAGCAGTCTGGCATATAGCATACTAGGCATTTTCAGAAAGAAAGGAAAAAAGGTTTACTGTCTTAACTGTTTTTTTCTCTGTTGCTTATGTAATATCAAAGCAATATGAACCATGCATCACCTTTGCACTTGGTGTACAGTTATGAGTTAACAAACCAGAAGGTTTCTATGTTAACATCTCCTTTCTTGTGAATCATTTTCTTATGGGCTTATAAACACATGGGGGGAGGGCATTTGGAAGGGGTAAACGTTGCACCTGGAGATGTCTGATTAACGAATATAGAGCTTTACTAGAGCTTTAAGAAATGACTGTCTCGGGGGTACCTTTTTTGCTGGAAACATTGCTTTAGTTAAGTGCCCACTCCCCTCTTAATTTCTGAGCTAAATCGAGCAACAACACGGGTGATAAACTGCAGCAGCACATTGTGTTTCATTTCAGTGTTGTTTGATTAGGAAGAGTGTGAGCTTGGGTTCCCACTTTTTCAAAGTCTCAATTCACAAAATATTCTAGATTTGTGTGGTGATGTTTTAATTGTGCCAAAAACTTTGTGTTGTCTAGGGTTGTAGACATAATGACTAAACAAACTTTTCTTCAGCACCCTCATGTAATTAATAAAATCGCTTTATAGCCAGATGATTTTTTTCATTTAATTTATATATTTTTTCTCTTTATTCCCCCTTTTTAAGTATACATCTCTTGAGTTGTCCCCTCTTTAAAGTAGCCCAGTGTAGATAAAAAAATTGTGAGTTTCTGTTAGTAGTTCATTGTGTAACATCTGAGTGGCCAGCTGCTCCATAACGCAACCTCCACATGTCAGCACATTCTATTCTGTTGTCTTGGCACTCTAAAATTTATAAAGTACAAATACAGTGTACAGGAGGGAATAGCAGTTATTGACCAATTTCATTATCATGACAAACTTCTGTACATTTCCTTAAATATAATTTTTGTCTTATGAGAAATAAGTTGGCTTTGGTAACAACTCCTCACAACTCTCTAATGGAATAAACAGGCTCAGAAAATGGATGGATTGAAGGATGAAAGAAATAATAGGCAACCTGTAGGTATGACTGCATTTAAACACATTTAAAAAAAATCACATCATAGCATACTGATTAAAATAAACCACTTTTTTGTGACTCAAAAAGGTTCAATTAGCATTTCTGTTTTTACTTAAGCCCTGAGTTATAAGGACTTTTCCCACTACTTGGCACTTTTGCCAAATTTCCAATTTTATTTTTCTAATCTTTGTCATCTTCTAAGTTACCTGAAGCACACAGATCTGTTGAATTAATGGGTTAGAAGGAAAATTTTCAGTAGTGGTTTGTTTGTAGATTAGAAATTAAGATGCATTGAACCTAATTCTGCTTTCACAGATGTACTCTAAAACAATAAAGATAAATGTAGAATCTGAACAAATGTAATTATTAATTTGTATGTTGGTAATCATACATATGAGATTAATATATTATCGGCAATATTAGATTGAAACACTTTTGAGCTGACTTTATTACTATAAATACTGTATATTACTATAAATAACAACATGTAAATGTCCCTATACATAATTAATTTAACTTCTGCAATAACCATTACAGAATATATTCTCATATCATATTTTAAATCTAACAGTTTTTAAGTGCAATTTGTCTGTCCTTTCATAAGTCACCACTTTCTTTTAAAAGTGTATTTTAACAATGTATGCTCTCTTCCTTCTCGTATTTTTTTCTTCCATATAACATTTTACCTGTAACTTTGTTTCTGCATAAGTACTGCCTAGAAAGCACATATTATGTGTGTGCTGTCGATAGAATACTTTGCACATATAGTGAATTTACAGACTGGTTAATTAAAATGTTCTATTTCATTTTATTTGATTAATGTATTTGTTGGTTACTAGGTGGGGTGGCAGTTGAAAAACTTGGTTAATGCACTACGTGAAGATCCCAGTGGTGTGATCTTGACTTTGAAAAAGAGACCTCAAAGCATGCTAACATCAGCTCCTGCTTTACTAAAGAACATGAGATGGAAGCCTCTTGCATTGCAGGTGAGGAAGTAAGCCATTCTTGCAGCCAGACAAATTAGGACAAGGGCTTGTGACAATGTCAGTGATTAGTTTCATTTTTACCATTTACTGTTTTAGTAATTAAACACCCTTTTTCTAAGATATGCACTTCTGCTCATCACGACAGTCATTTCATTAGCTGCATGTGTTGCTTGGTCATCACCCATTTTCAAACAGACTCAGTCTTTACACACTTTCATTCAACTGGATCTGTACCTGCTCACGTCGGTATGGCAACATTCTTCTGTCTGTTATACAACAACATCATTTAAAAAGAGTCGCTTTGTTAACAACGCAAAAATATGTTCACTTCATTATTTCTTAATTATAATATACATGAGAAGTGTTGTTAAAAATAACATTTTATTTGTCACATTTCCTACATAATAAAATGGATCTGTAAATTGTATCATGGATAGCAACGTATGTAAGTATAATTTCACGTAAATAATGCATCCAGCATAGCAATATAGCAAATACAGATTGGGTAGGCATGCTGACTTTTGAAAGATCATTCTGATTCATTGCCATGTTTTTGGTGGCAGGAGGAGGTGGTGAATTTATGTACTTGGCCAAATTCCAGGCAAACTGCCTACTCATTGCACTGATGCTGTCATAACCAAGCTACAGTCCTGTTCAAAGGTAGAAGTAAAAACTGCAAATTGTAGATACATTTTCTCTTTCATTCAGTATCAAAATCTGGAGTTCATTTGTCTTCCTATGCACAGTATAACTTTAGTCAACTTAGCAAATAATATAAAGATTCCCTGATGAATTTTGAGTAGATTTGGAGTAATTTCCTTAAAGCAGACCGAACAATGAAAGTGTAATTGTTTAAATAAAGTAAGACTTTATTTGATTAGTTTTATAGTGCAAAGGAAGATAATGAATTATTCTTATTGAATATTTGGCTGAGACCTTATTCCATGGCAATTTTAAAGATAAGGATATATGATTGTTTTTGTACTTTTTTTAGAACATTAGAAAGATTTAGATGAGAACAAGCTACTCAGCCCAACAAAGCTTGCCGGTCCTATCCATTTAATTCCTCCATAATAACACCAAGTCGAGTTTTAAATGTCCATAAAGTCCAGCAGCACTACTCGGTAACTTATTCCACGTGTCTGTGGCTCTAGGAGTGAATAAAAAACATATTAATGTTTGTGTTTCACCTGTTAAAAAAAAAAAAAAGTAAGGGTAATTTTCACACATAGAGTTTAACTGTCTTGCTAGGGTGAAAATGAGGCTGGAACTGAATCAGTAGTCATATTGTGTCCCGTATACCACATTGCCTGATGGAATTTTTATTTTGCTATATTGATAACTTAGTACTGAATAGAGAGGAAGCTTGGTAGAAAATTCAAGTTTTATTTCATCTCCATAACCAGAAACCAGGGGATGATTAACCTCACATACCATGTCTTTAGCGGTTTTATGATCCATTATGTAAATTCAGTGCTACTGAGGAGATTATTACAGATTAATATCTTGTGTTGGAATCTATGAGTTTATAGATTTAATAAAAATTATATGTACGGTATATGCATGTCATAGAATGCTAAGTAGCTATACTTTGTAACATGTTTATCAAATGAAATATCAAGAAAAGAGATTTTATTGTAAACTCTGTAAAATATTATATACTAATATTGTCTGTACATTTTGAAACTTTAATTTGATGGCTGTAGTACATAAAAACAAATGCCCTGGAATGAGGGGTTGCCTGTGTTTCTAAAAAAAAATGGTTCCCATTATCCAACCCATTATTGAAATATTTGACTAAAGTTTGCTATCCAAAAGGAGTGTTGTAGCTTAGTCTGTCATCTCATCTCCTTTAATTTATTTTACTTTCTATGCCTGTTTTGAGTCCTGTATTGTTTATTAGGTTTAACAGAGTTCTACTTCCTATTGAGGGGGCTTACCAAACAGAGTTGTCCCTTGTCAGAGTTAATTCTCAGGGCTAATCTTAGATGAAGAGGTGACATTCTTTTAATATCAAAATAAACATCAGGTTACCAAATTCAACTTAAAATAAGGCTGTCAATATTAGTAACTCTTTATAATACCTTTTAATTATTTAATGCTTCCTTAAATTTTTATAAATCATTTATTATTTAGTTATACATAATTTTGTGGTAATTAATCTAAAGTTAATCAATGTTTGTAAAGATTTATTAATGAAAGTATTGACAGTTACTAATATGTGTTACCTACAGTAAATACTTTAGTAAATGTGATTTTTAAATATTTGAACTGTTATGAGACATTTAAAGGAAACTGATTAAATTCTACCTAATGTGCAAGAACATTGACTAGGAATAGTATGCTCTTAGTCAAATTAATCTTAAATCTAGAAATGCTATGCAGTTACTTTAATATGTCTAATTTATTTGTTGATGATAAATATAACGTATTATGTCATCTGTTCAAGTCCATCATTTAAAATCCCCCAAGTAACTACTTGTTTATGAATATGGATAGTGAGAGTTCAATAACCATGACAAACAGCACTTTTGGTAAATGTCAGCCCACCCTCCATGTGCTTTGAAGCTAAATGTTTTTCTATACCCAGACATAAGACGCAAAAAGTGAAGTGACTGCAGTTGTATATATTATATTGAACATTTTGTCAAAGATTTTACAGTATTTCTTTTTTCTTTAACAATTCCAGATTGATCTGGAGCAGCATAGGTGGTATAGCTTTTTCCCTCTTTTTCACTATGGCTTTCATCAAAATTCTAGCATCATTGTTTAGTAGTAAAATTGGTCCGTAGATTACACATTTTTGTAATTTTTATTTTTATGAGGGAAAACTGTGACTGATGTATGATAATTTTTATGGTAAGAAGGCTTTCTTTTTTTAGCTTCATTTATCATAGCTGATATTAATGGACCTAATTTAGCAGATGGTTTTCGCTGTACTAAATTCTGTTGGATAGCAGTTTGGGCCTGCGGCTTTCTCTCTGTGTAGCAGTGTGACATGGTCTTCAGTCTCAAAATCCCTCAGAGATCTACGGGGCTCTTATATGATATGTCCTGAGATTTTCTTTTTCATGAAAAGAAAGTTTTTGTGAGAGCCTCACTTTCAATGTTTTGGACATATTTAACATTTTATAGTACTCTGTAAATATTTTCATTATTTTTACTTTACGTGCATAAAAATTAGTGACTCCTGTGAGTTTTCCTAGTGTGTAGTTGCGGATTCAGCATCTTATTATCCCTTTCTTCATAAACACAATAAGTTTCCAGACTTAATGATTAGTTGTTATCAGTGGCTTTTTTGCATTAAGGGCCAGTGTGGCACTGCCCAACCAGACGTTGTCCAAAGTTAGTAATAAGCATCCCTCACTAATTTATCCTAGTATTAAAATGTTATCAACAATTTTCAGCTGATTTGTGTTAAGTATTTTTTTTTCGGTTTTCTATGACATGCTCAGTACAATTATCTAGAAAAGTATTAATTCTTATAGTATGTGAAACTGCCTTTGTGCTGGATGCTGGAAGCTTGTTTCCAGGTCAGGTGCTGAACCAGCTGGTGCGGCAGTGTTGTTTATTCTCTTGAATTTGGGTGTGTGCATGTGGAATTTGCACGTTCTACTTTAACAATAAGGCTTAAAGGTCATCATCTGAATTTGCTCTTCAAGCTTTTTCCAGTCAAGGTTATGCAACACATGACTGAAAAGAGGTACTAAAATAAGGTACCACTTCCTCCATTAAAGGTAGCCACAGTAGTTTGGGAACAAAAAAGATTATCATAAGACATTTTGCTGCATCTTGAAAAGTCAGCCCTCGAGAACTGAGTTTGACTTAGTCTCATGTTACTTTGTGTTATGTCACTTTACTGTATAACACTTAATTAGCCTTATTTACCAAATTTTATATCTCTTACACAAAAACTTATTGTGATCACCCATGTTTTTAGAAAAAAGCTCAGTCATTGTTTTGCTTGCAATGGTTGGTGATGTATCTGTGTAACTGAATAAAAATCTAACATAGCCTAAAGTACCCATCACCAAGTTAAATGCAATTCTTTAAATTAGAGCTAAAGCTTTTGCCTATTTTTCATACTAGCAAGGTCATGTGTTTAGGCTGTTCGCGTTCATCCTGTATAAAGGTTAACAGAATTGTACTCAGCAGAGCAATTAATTCCACCTAATATCAGAATCAGAATTCACTTTATTGGCCGGGTACTCTAATGTGTACTAGGAATTTGTCTTGATAGTACTGTTGCAACATAAAAGGCCAACACAGAATACAAAAGATAAATATAAGAAGATAAAATATAAAATTGTTAAAATATGATGCAGCATACAAGGATAAACCGTCCAAACAGTCTAGTGTGCAGGCATAGCTACTGAGTAGAAGCTCAGACCTGATTAATAAGTGTAACTGCACATGGGAAAAAATGTTTGGGTGACAAGTTGTTTTAGCTTTCACAGCACAAAGACTTTTGCCGGAGGGAAATCTTTGGAACAGGTGATGCCCAGGGTGAGTCAGATCAACGTTGATCTTTGCGGCCCTCCTGGAGTACCCTGGAGTCATATAGGACTTCAGGGTGTAGCAAGTTGCAGCCTATGATCCTTTCACAGGATTTGAGGATGTGTTGCAGATTGGCCTTAGACTGAATATAGGCAGCACCAAACCAGACAGTTATAGATGAGGTCAGAATGGACTGTGTGATAGCCGTATGGAATTGAAACAATATTTTTTTTGAGGGAGATTGAATTTACTGAGCTGATGCAAAAAGCCCATTTTCTGATGGGCTTTTTTAATAATGCATATGATGTTATTGTCTCACTTAAGGTTTTGTGACAGCACAGTGCCCAGAAACTTAAATGATTTGGTCATCCCAATGGCTGAGCCAGTTATGGCAAGTGATAGGTGAACAGGTGATGGTTTCCAGAAATATGTGATCATCGCCTGAGTTTTTTGAATGTTAAGAACCAAATTATTATAGCTGCACCACCTCTTGTCTGTGTGTAGACTCTTCGTTGTTTGAAATGAGGCCTATTAGTGTTATATCATCTGCAAATTTAAAACATTTGACAGATAAATCACCAGAGGTACAGTCATTTGTGTAAAGTAGTGGACATATCCTTGTACCAGTACTACGTGTTAATATGTCAGACATGTGTTTCCTGTCTGTAAGAAAGTCTGTGATCCAATAGCAGATTGAACTACATAGGTTGAACTAGGTGAGCTTCTTAATTAGTAGCTGTGGTATTATTTTATTGAAAGTAGAGGTAAAGTCCACAAAGAAAGTCCTCATATATGCCCCTGGCTTATCATGGTGTTGGTAAATAAAACTCAGACCTAAATTCATTGCATCATCCACAGACCGTTTGGCTCTGTGTGCAAATTGAAATGGGTCCAGGAAGTATTTTGTAGAATTCTTGAGGTAATTCAGAATGAGGAGTTCAAATGTCTTCATTACCACAGAGGTTAAAGCTACTGTTTGTAGTCATTTAGGCCTATGATCTTTGATTTTTGGCTACTAGAATAACTTTAGAGGTCTTGAAGCAGACTGGAACAGTACACAGATCCAGAAATTGGTTGAAAATGTCTGCAAATACTGTATACAACTGGTCTGCACAGTGCCTGAGTGTGAAAGGGGAAATAAGGTCTGGGCCTGCAGCCATGTACATATTTTGCTAAATGAATAAGTTGCAGACATTTTTTGCAGTGATGACAGGAGGGGGAGCTGAGAAGAAGAGGAGTGTTGAGTAGTAACAGCGAGACCATCAGGTAGAATTATGTCCCATTGTCTTTCATAGTAACCATAAAACTGAGTCAAATGATTAGCCAGACTGGGATCAGAAGAACTATTTGATGTCTGTTTCTTATATTTGACCTGTTGAAGGCCTCTCCAGACCGATGTGCTGTTATTTGCAGACAATTGTTTCTGCAGCTTACCCGAGTATCTTTTTTGAACCTTTGATCCCTTTCTCCAAGGTATAATTGGCTTTCCTGTATTCCTCAGAATTGCCAGATCTGAAAGCACACTCTTTGTCCTGGCGCAGTCGTCTGAGGATAGATTAACACTAGAATTACCAAAGCATACGAAAAAACTCGCAATCCTGGCCCACCTTAAATCTGTTTGCACCTCTCCATCAGCGTCTTTTATGTTGTAAATGTATCAATAAGCACAAGCAGCAAGCCATCCCATCCCCCCGCCCACTGCCGCTGTTTAATTCGCAAAGAAGGTTCTCAGTGCTCAGTGTTTATGTTGGAATGAAGTTCTGGAGTTGTAGAAGGTAAATAATATATCGTTACTTGGAATACATACATTTCAAGTGTACTCCATGTCTGCAACAATCTATGTAAACCATTAAAACAGAAACTTTTTCATGTTTTAGTAATAATTGACAAAATGTAAACATGAAATGTATAATGTGTGAAGCCTGAAGTCTAAATATCAAACATACACTTTCACAAAAGATACACTTGTAACAAAACAAGTGTGCTTTTATTGAAGAATATTACTGCAGAAAAGTAACTTGCATTAGGGTGCGACATTGACATGCCCCTAATATGACTGCTTTGGTGGTGTCATGGTAAAAACTACTGACTCCTAATGAAGACATTTGTTGTTCGATTCTGGGTGTCTCCATTTTTATTGTTACTATTATAGAATAAAAACATACATTTGATTTGAGTCTGTAACAGCCAGTGTAAATTTATGGTACTTGTAAAGGTTAGCTTTTTTTTTTTTTTTTTTATTCAGTTTTATTCTCTCAGTCACATTCACGCTCAACCCAATCTGACACTGCTGTTTTCAAATAAAGATGTTTTATAGCAGAGGTGAACTCAGATGAGGACGAGGGTTCTACATCGGAGAAAGAGAACAGAAGCCCTCCCCGCAAGAGACGTCCACTCACACACAAAAACAACACAGCTGCACCAGGCATTAAGGGGGAAGATGGCACCATTTGGATGCAGCAACAGGCCAGGCATCATCCTGCCAGTCAGTCTGCTCCATACGTGCCCTTTTAAGAAAAAAAGCAGGGTTTACAGAGCTTGCCAACATATTGTGCAATGTCCTGTTTCTGATTATGTTTTGTGATGGTGTTTACATAAAATATGTATATGTTACTTATATAAAAGCCAGATCAAATGTTATTTACATATAATTATTTGTTTATCTTCATACAGCGTAAAGTCACAAGTAGACTGCAGCGCTTCCTGTGTTTGATCGATATGGGCATGCTCACAAACTATATGTGTACTGAAGTGACTTCAGCTGCAGGCGGCTTATCATTGCTAAACTTCACAGTTGTTTTTGTTGAAATGCAAACATTTTCACAAAAACTAATATACTGTATGAAGTTAAAGCATCAGTATATTCGTGTATGTTGGAGGTGGCAGTTTTGAAGACACTCCAGTCTGTACAGGCAAAGCATTCCTGAAACACCTCTGTTGCCTTGCTGGTCCTCTTTCTAATTGTCCTTTTTACTGACTTTACAGTTTTCAGCTTTTGTTTGTAAGCAGGAATAAAGTGAATCATAGAATGGTCAGAATTATCAAGGGAGTTACGGGAGAAAGCATGATGTTTCCATCTCTGGTATGGCATTTTATTTGGTGTTGATATTTATGGGAACGACCAGTTAAAATTGACATCATTAAAATCACCCAAAATAATGAATTGCAAGTCTGTGGTGTCTTTTTCAATGTAGTGATTACATCAGCAAGTGGCCACTGCACTTCGTGAGCATTAGCACTATGGCAAATGTAATTACCAGCTAGAATTACAGAGAAACTACCACTTGTGTGGTAAATAAAGTTACTTACAGTTTATAATAATTCTAGATCATAAAACCATGCTTTAAAAAGAACTGTCAGATTGTTACACTAACCTTAATTAATATAGAAACACACTCCTCCCTTTGTTTTGTTGGAAAGTTCGGTAACGAGGTCCACTCAGTACAGTGTGAAGTTGGTTAAGTCCAGTTCAGAGCTGAGAACAGAGTCATTCAGTAATGTTTCAGTAAAGCACAGAGAGCAGATAAAGAAAATTCAGTTTTAGTGCGTATTAACAGCTGCAGTGTGTTGATTTTGTTTACCAGCGAGTGCACGTTAAGTGGACTTATTCCAGGCAGTGGTTGCCATAGTCCTCGCTTCCTGAATTGAACCGGGATGCCAGCTCTTCTGCCTCTGTTCTTCTGTCATTAGGCTACCTGTTTAGCTGCATGAGCACCTGTGATCAACAATTTGTGAGATCCATGTATGTAGTTGTAATACTTGGAGTCTCGTCAGGTGGCACGCTGCGACTGATATTCAGGAGCTGTTTCCGTGTTTGTATTTTATCATCATCAAGTCCTTCTGTGAGAACCCTAAATACAAAGAGGACTGTTTCGTTTATGTGTGGTAGAATGCCCAGAGGGGACTGGGCGGTCTCATGGTCTGGAATCCCCGCAGATTTTTTTTTTTTTTTTAGTTTTCTCTGTCCTCCCTGGCCATCGGACCTTACTCTAATTCTATGTTAATTAATGTTGACTTATTTTAATTTCTTACTATGTCTTTTATTTTTCTATTCTTCATTATGTAAAGCAC
>JANRMT010062834.1:14402448-14439071 GCA_026402145.1 Polypterus bichir lapradei
ATATATATATATATATATATATATATATATATATATATATATATAGAGAGAGAGAGAGAGAGAGAGAGAGAGAGAGAGAGAGAGAGAGAGAGAGAGAGAGAGAGAGATATGACAACACTCATATCAATGACAAAACAATTACATTAACAATCATGTTACGTTATTTTTAAAATATTTCCTTTTCTTTTTCATAACTTCTTTAACACACTACTTCTCCGCTGCAAAGCGCGGGTATTCTGATAGTTTACATATAGATTTAGGTATGTGTACACATACTATGCAAAACTATATTTTGCTAGAAAAAAAATGTTTCATTGAGTGTAGGAGGCTACATGAACATGGCTTTTAATGAAATATATACTGTACTGTATATATTATAATGATATTGAAGTATAATATTTCAAGAAATAAACCCTCTAAAGCAAAGAAGGTACTAGAGTAGTGCAGGTAAAAAGGTGAAATGGCCAAAATATACATTCAGAATAACTGCATCTTTTAAAGAGAGCAATCTCATAAAAAAGATATGCATAAGTTGATGAAAAGAGCAGCTAGCATACTCTGCTGGCTGTCTATCAAAATGGTATAATAACTGCGTGCTGTCTTGTTGGAATTCACGAAGCCATTCAACTCTTGGACCTTTTTTTTTGCAAACCAAATTACCTGGGTGCAGCTGAAGACTGAAGAACTTGTACAATCAATGTTGGACCAGAGACTCTTCTCATGGTAATGTGCTGCCTTGCTGTGCCTTAACAGCTGCTTGTTTCAAAAACTCCTCTTTAAACATCAAGCTAAGTGATGTTTTTTTCTGATGTTCAATTGCTTGTACTTCAGCTGTCTATTAGGAGTGTTAAGTTGTGGAAGTATTACACGGTATCTTGAGGCTATGAAAATGAAAGAACCATTTTTTACAGGGAGCCTATGCCCCATGCAAATACAGATGATTAATTATTTTGGTATGTTATGTTTTATTTATTTTTAGTGACCCGAGGAAATATAACTTTACTTTCTGAAGTAAAGATAAATGACTGTGAATTAGCAAGAACATTTTAGTTGCTGCTTGCAGATATTTTCATTGTGGCATAATTTTTTTTTTGGCAGCTTTTTATCATGTGTAATTTAAATCCCTTTAGGTGTTAGAGATGATTTTTCAGAAAATAGGTTTTAAACCTCTTAATCTTTATATTACCAGAAATTTGTTATAAATTGTTGTTACGTGCATTGTCCTCTTTAAAGCCTCAAGTGTGCTGGTAGGATGTATAGTACGTAGGGTTTAGATCAAGAAGTAGTGTCAAAATTATATTAAAAAAATTGCATTTTAAAAAAAAGTAATTTATATTCAAGATATATTCCCAAAAATCCACAAAAGCATAGATTCCCCAGGTGTATTCTCATTGCAGTTAGCTTGTCTCTGTGAATTATTTGTGCTCTTTGCATAGCTGAGTTTATTTTTAAGTTGAAGTCTTTTAAATTTAAATCAACGTCTGTTTTTATAGTAGCTGTCCAGGGAATCAAAACGTTTTGTCCAATGTTTTTTATTGTTGTAGCACTCATCTCATATTTATTTAGAATTGTCAATTATGTAACATTACAAACTAATTAATTAAATTTGTGGAGACGTATAAGAGGTTTCATAATTGTTGTGATATCTCTCTGACTTCCAAAGAAGTAAAAAAAAAAAGGGAAAAAAAAATTAATAGCAATTAACTTTGTCATCCTCTGCAGTATCAACAGATTAATATTCTCTGCAAACCCAAAGTTTTTGTTGGATAATTTTACATAAGAAGTTACACCTAATTGCTGAATTTGGGCTTTTTATATGGAAGACGGACATAATTAAAAACTCCTTTATATGAGATAGTCACCAAATGAGACAACTATGTAGTAAAATGAAATTAAAACATGAGTTGAATATATATTATACTAGGGGGCTTTGCTCGCCAACCCCCATTTTTGTTTTTCCGAATACACACTTTTAAGATTTTTTTTTTGTTGAATTGTTGCTATTTCATTAGTTTCACTTTTATTTTAGAACTTCTGTAAAAACAATATTTGGAATCTTTCGAGGCCCAATGTGTGGAATCTTTTTAATGAGGTCAGTGAGATGTGTGTTTAATGACTTTGTACCATAATTCAGGATAGGTTTCTGTGTTTGGAATTTCAGCACAGACAAAGCGATCTATATCATCAGCAGTTAATAATTTTTCTTGCAAAGTAACCAATAAATGCATGTGATGTAAACTCCGTTTTTGAAAATCTCTTGACTTAAACTTCAAAGCCTTGCAATATTTACAAGCTGCTGACATATCACCTATGTCCATATATTTGATCTCTATTCGCCTTTTCAGAGTATCAATTTCTCTTTCTTTGCGCTAATGCGATGTTTACTTTCTTTGTTTTGACACTGTCGTGTTTTTCTTCTTTCATATTCTGTATCTTGCTCTGCATGTGTTTCGCGCCTATGTTTTTATCCGAGTCTTTTGAATTCCACTTTTCATCATCTCTAACCTGCTCTGCATGTGTATAGCACCAACGTCCAGATTGGACGTGCTTTTTTTTTCAATTCTACTTGTTCCGGGCTGATAATTACTTTCCTTATTTTCTGATTTTTCTTATTTTCTTATTTTTCAAGAAATAAAACATCAAATACTATATTGTTTCAAATATCAATAATCTTTTCAGAGTAAGTATGCCAGTAATTCCCACCATTGCCTAGATATATTTATCAAGTAATTGATGGACAGATTGTGCTGGGCTCTATTTATTTTAATTGGTTTCAAAGTTGTTTTCTTATGTCTTTAAACAAATCTGTGTCTTTTTTGTGTACTAATTTTGTATATAGTATTTTAAAATTTCTATTTGCATTTTACCTTTGAATTTGCCACAGTGTCTTGCACCTGCACTCAGTGAAGAGCGCCATACAAAACTAAACTGAATTAAATATATTTAAAAACCTGATTTTTCTTTTAGTCATTAGATGTACATCTTTGGTTATGAACTTCTGAACACATCACATCCTAGTGAAACAAAGCACAATTAAAACAACTGCGTATTTATTCTGGTATTCTAAAACCACATTCATTTGAAAGTTTCTTTGACCAATATTGCTGATGTTATTAAAAAAAGGAAAAAAAAAGATTAAGCACAGTAAACAGCCACCAAAAATGGAAAATTTAGTCACCAACACATTTTGTATAAGAAAATTAGGCAAGATTATATTTTTAAGATTACTAGCACTCTAGTTAACTGCTTACTTTAAAGACTCACCCAGCCTCCTTAGAAGAGGTTATATTAAAGATAGAATACAAAACAAAATGAATTCCGTACAAGTGGTTTAGAAGCCACATATATGTTTCTCAAGTGTGACATAAGAAACTATTTAAGTCTTTGATGTCATTATTACAGATATCAGGAACTAATTTCAAGTATGCAGGACCTTTAGTGTAATGCTGGTTCAAGGCCAAGTCTCATCTAGATAACTACAAGAAAATATATGTGAAAATTCCCAATTTGCTTTCTGCTTGTGAAGAATAATTAAAGCTGTGATGCATGGGTGGGAAGAAATTTAAATGTCATCATCTGGTCTATGGAACTGTTTTAACACATTTTAATATTCAATCTAAAATACCAGGTATGAATGACAAAGTGACAACCTTTGTTCTTTGAACAAAACGTTACTATTCATGACAAGTGATTGCCAAGTTGTCAAATGCGATAAATGCACTAATGCTTGACAGGAAATTACATCTTATTATCTAAGATGGGCAGTAAACAACCCAGGTCTTTGGTGTAAACAGTTATTAGGTACAGATCTCAATGGCTACTGTTGTTTTGATGGTATCACATGAAAGGCTAAATTAGTGGATTAATCTTATATATGTTTACAATGCTAGTCTTCAAAGAATTGCTTGGAAAATACATACAGATGAAATAGTGAAGCACTAAATTTGAGAACAAATGCCCAGGAATACTATTGCTAGGTATTCTTATTGTACTGGGAGTACTAAAGGAGATTGTGTTTAGGTATTTGGAATATAAGTGACATCTCACACAGAAGTCTTGTCTGACTACATTGTATTTTTCCATGTTATTTAAATAGATTTTTATGCCACTACTGCAATATAACCAAATTCAGAAAAAGTGAAGGAAAGGATGGGAAAATGGATGGCTGTATTAATGAATGGATATGCAATATCATCTGTTTGCGTTATATGGGTAATTGGTGCTAGGCTGAATACTGTATGTTGTCTTTCCTTTACTACGTTGCATTTTTGTATGTCTTGGTTTAGAAATAAACATTCTATGCAATGTAGGCTGATCAAAGAAAAGGTCATTTATTCATCATTTTTCACTATGCCTTTATCATCAGCCAATGCAGATATGTTAAAATGACTGTTTTTTCCTTGAGTTTTTCATATAAACTACATGGTATTCACAGTAATAGTTGCACATCTGTCAGTGAATTTATAAGCAGGATTCTATATTGATTCAATGTGCTTTATACTAGACATATGTGACCTAAAGATAAGTACTGTATATTTTCTACTGTCTATTTTTGTGTACAAAAGTAAGTAAATGAATAAATAGACATACATAATTGTATGAATGAGTTGAGAAAATGTAGCCAGTGTAATGCTCATTCATGGTCATATCCTGACATTTCCCAGAATAATAGTACCTACTACTAGCTTCACATTTAGTTTCCAACCCCCCCAAGATCCCCTGCTAGAAACATCCTCATTTTATTTTGCCACAGGTGTCAGTTGCAAGTGAAAGTATTGAATATATGTATATGATATTTAAAAAAATGTATATTGTATGTAAAAATATTAATTAGCCATAATTATTGAGAGCAAATATTTCCCTGGAAGGTCCCTTAAAATCAGCTCTTAACAAATCTGTTTTATCTATCTTTATTTTAATCATGATCAGTTTCAAATTGTAATTACTTATGCTGGTACAATACTTTGCATGATTTTGCTTCTGTGTTAGTTGCATCTTGGTACAGTGCATTCAGTCACCATTTGCATCGATTCTGTTCAAAATATACAGGCTGATTAGATGATGTTTAATTTTGGTGGTCTCACAGATGATAACATTCACTGTGGCGGGCATGTACCACAAAAAAGGGTCCTTTAAGTGATAAGCAAAGCAATCGCATATAGAACAATCAATGTAGGCAGTCTAGCTAAAATATTTGTTTTTTAAATTATGTTTTTATCTTCTTATATAATACGCTACTGTGGCTGTTTGTCTGTCTGTCCATGATTTTAAATCACCTGTATCTTGCAAACTATTGAACTGAAATGTGGTACACATATAATATGTGACATTTACTATCTGCTTTCAGGGTAATGATTGACCTCCAAGGTTATTCTTCTTTTTATTTTTATTTTATTTTATTGTATAATCAACTGTCGGCAGTGGCCAGCAGGTTGGTCGCGTGGCGCATGCATATGGGCGCCGTTCTCATTCCTTACCACCTTCGCCATCGCTTCCCCTACCTCTTCGTATCTTAAATCATTCTTGATGCAGATTGAAGACTTAAGTGCCAGCTTTAGTGAAAAATTAAGGAAAACATACTAAGGAATTGCAACACAAACCCTGACTTACTCAGTATTAACGTGAAAAGATACCGATGAAAGAAGGGAAGGAAGAAGCGGGCTGCTAGGGTGGAGAAAAGAAGTGCTGCTCAAGAAGCAGCAAGCGCATCAACCTCTGAGCAAACGAATGCTAAACGTACAGAGAAAGAGTATGAAAACTATTAATGCTCAAGTCAAGTGTAATCACTGCACGTTATCATGCAGTGCGCTGGTACTGGTAAATAATAAGATAACTTTTTTGGTGGTTATTGTTGGTTTACATGTGCAATTTGTAGTTTGCAGTGTAATGAAACACATTTGATTTGAGTGCCAGTTTAGGGCTTTGTCACTGGCTTGTGAAATTATCATATTTACAAAAATTATTGGTGCAGACTAAAGCTGAGAATTTGAAAATATGTTTAAAAAAATATATATCTTATTGTATCTTGGGCTGTGCTGCTCCTCTCTGCACCCCGTGTTAGGTCCAGAAGAACCCTATCCCTGATCCATCCTGAATTGAGATTCTGTTGTAATTTTTTTTTCTTTGTAATTTATTTTTAATTTCCATGTCGACATTTATTTTAAGATATATCATGTTTAAAAATTGTAAAAATTTGACAACTGTGTGCATCTCTTTTTGTTTCATAATTTGGAATTCTATACAACAAACAAGCTTCTATACATTTTTTGCAGATTTTGCTTTTAGACTTGACTCTTTGTTTCATGATTTTGTAAGGTTTTTCATTATCAGATCTATTTATCCTAGTAAATCGTTCTTAATGGCAGTATCCTGAAACAACTGGCTGAACCAAGCATGTCAATTACAACATGGATTACTAAAGAACATTTTGCTTTTATTGGCAATGTTTTTAAGGAGTACTTTTAGGTTTTCCTGTGTTGAATCTTGTGCTTCATGTGTCTACATGACTTCTCGTTATGCTGGTTGTATTTATATTTCTTTTCCTATTTCATAGTAATTATGAAAAGGTACCAATCAGATTAAAAATATTTGGTTTGGTTTTTTCAGTGTAAACAGAAGTCTTATGTTTCCTTGAAAAAGCTGGCATCTTGCTTCACAGGTGCAACCGTCTTTTTGGTAAAAGCTTCTGGTTTCTGCATTTCATGAATATCTGCCTAAAGTATAAACAAGTTATGAGTAGAGGATATTTCGCTGGCATAAGATTACGTTACAACTTAGATATAACAGCGTTACAACTTAGATATAACAAAATAAATGGGCGTTTTTCTCCCATATGTTTAGAAATCGACTCACAAAATATTTAATTTGTATGCAACCTTAGAGAAGTTAATGTTGTATTTTAAAAAAATCTCCCCTAGTGAACTGCATTATTTGCTTATGGCCAGCTGTCCAGAATTATATTACAAAGTGAATTACTCCATTTAAATCAATGCCTCATTTTCTGCATTTGTGCTTATGCATAATTTTGTAAAGTAAATATATATTTTAATGAGTCTTTTGCCCTAATGTTTCTTCCAACAATTTCTAATACTAATGTTTTTCCCACCAATTTCTTTTTCTCACAATTTTTTAAATTCCTAGTAAATGTTAATTTTTCACCACAGGAGCAAAACAACAGTATTTAAGTAAGTAAAGAAATAATATGAAGGTCTTCTGTAAATATATTGTATCATTTGACTTTTAATTTAGGTATTGTTCCATTTTCATATGCTTTGTCCATTTTTGCTCTTCTGGTTGCAATTAATGAATTATTCTTATTATTTAATACTACATTTATTGATATTTAAACTTCACATAACATCATGCTAATGGCTTAGTTTTTTCACTTAGTAATATTATGCTAATTGAACACATTATGTACATTTGACAGCAGTAAGCCAATATTTTATCAGTGGTTTGTCTGTAGCATACTGGGTCTGAAACAACTAAAAGAGCATCAGTTTGGCAGACGTGTTTATCCATTGCACTAGGCTTGAAGACTCTAGATGAACTGGCTGTTCAAAAGGAACAACTGGAAAGAAAAAGTAGACTGAGCACAGAATCTTAAAGTATCCTCTGTTGTTAAACAAATTTCTGGTTCAATTAATTGCCAAACTAATACTAATTCTACTTAAGTAAAAATCCGTTAGAATCTTGAGTTAAGAGGACAGAAGTAACATTATTGAAACTAAAGAAAAGAAAACAAGAAAAATGAAAAAAAAAAAAAAGTATTTCATATTAACATTACAGTCTCCCAGAGTTTGGACATCTGTGATTTCCTGACTTATTTCTGTATTCTGTATTGTAAGCATGATGATTGAAAGAAAAACATAAACATAATTTGCAAAGGATGTAGGTTTTGTTTCCTTTCATTTTACTGGACATACTGAAAATTCTGCTTTAAGGGCCCTTGTTAAATGTATGATTTGGAATACAAAAATAGTATTGATTGAATCCTTTTTTATTCACTGCAATTGTATTTATAAAATTAATTTAAAAAAATAGCTTTTGTTTAATGGTAAACAGTTTATCTAAAGTGTGTTTCGTTTCTCACTAATCTGTGAGTTGGTTAATGACATTTATATAGCTAGTTCAAAATATTGCTAGATGATAGTCTAAAATGGTTTAATTAGCAGGTTGGATAATTTACATTTCACACTATAATTAACAATAAGATCTAACATTTAAATGTGTCAAACTTCCCAATTTCATAAACCCTACAAAATCAAACCACAGCTAAAACATTATTCTGCAGTAAATGTCCTTGTATGTCTTTATTAAAATGCATTTTTAAAACAATATAATGATAGTGAATAACTAAATTGTAAAGCATTTTGTCAACCTTGGGCTATGTGTAGAAAACTCAAACTTGCTTACTGCACTGGAATGCAAAAAAAATGCATGAAAATGAAGAATAGTCTGTAATCTCGATATGTTGTTTATGAATTAGACAAAATAGATATGAGGTATTTACTTATTTTTATTTTAGGCATTTACTTAGTTTAGGTATTACTTAGTTAGGTATTACCATTACTTAGTTGTCTAAAGATGAGGCATTTAAAAAAAAAAGAGAAATTCCCTAAAATAAATTTACTTTAAGTTTTTTACTGTTATTATTACGTTTGCGATTTTCATTTGTTTGTGTAGTTCACCCAAGCGTTAATATAACAATAAATCACGTTTATAGCTTCTGTATGAAATACTCACATGATCAGCTACTTGTTCTGCAGTCACGAGTGCCTAAGCACCTTAGTTTCACTTTGCCGCAGGACCTATTTGTCCAAAGGGCAAAAAGGTTTCAGGACTGGTCTACCATCTATTGTAATGGGAAATGTTTGATCTCTGTCAAGTGAAGTGGATGAACTCTCTGTGCTTATAGCAGGTCTTGGAGCATACAAGTACAGTGGTGTTTTATGGAGAGCTGACACTGTTTTAATGCTGGACGGCTTTCATCTTATTTGAACAGAAAGAGACCCATTGCAGTGAGGAAAAAAGACAGAAGGGAGAATGGTCATCTCTGTGAATGAGGGATGGTGTTAAAGGGAGCATATTACAGTTAAAACTACAGTTCATAATTCAGATATTGAAATTCTGGCTGTCAGAATTTGTCAATGTTATTTGCCCAGGGAGGAAAATCATGATCCTTATTAATATTTTTATTCCTCGCTCCACAAATGGGGACTTGGCAACAGAAATAATCATTTTTGTCACCAAAAGTTTATTGATGTAATTGCAGGGTTTCAGTGACACAATATGTGGTGATTTCAACCATGTGTCTTTGGAAGGAACTGTGGTATAGCTTAAGGAGGGGGCATGGTAGTGTGGCTGGAGCGGTTCCTGGGCGCAATGTAGACGTGGGCGTTTCCACACTGAAGTGCATAGGTGTGGGATCACCTGTGTCCATATTTGATGCCGGTAGCTGCTAATTGCCACACCTGTGCCACGTCACAGTTATAAATAGGACAAGCACGTGTGCGGAGGGAAGAAAGAAAAAGATTGGAGAACAGAGGTTAGTGGAGAGAGGAAGGCGGGAAGAAAAAAAACGACTCGCTGGAAAGCAGGCAGCTGGAAGGAGAGCTCCTCAGGAGGAGTGTTAGGGCTCGTTCATACTTTACACTTAGAACGCGTACGCGAACGCATCATGTTTGCCACGCGTTCCCAGCATTCATTTCACTCGTCCTCTGAGCAGGTCCTCAGAAATTAATGCGACGCGTGCGCGAGTTTCTGTACCAGCAAAAAGTCAGGGGTGTAGTGTTCTAAAAGTTGGAATGTGACGTCAGAGTCTCTGTATACTATCTACATGTGACAGAACGCCGTTCTGTTACATTTTATAGATGAATTGTTAATTTCGTTTAAATAATGAACACTGTTAATAATTACACACATGGGGGTAACACGGTGGCAGAGCAGTAGCGCTGCTGTCTCGCAGGAAGTCACGTTGCTGGTATTCTCTGCCTGGAGTTTGTATGTTTTCCTGCTGGGTTTCCACAGTGTGCTCCGGTTTCCTTCCAAAGATATGCAGATTTGGTGACGCTAAAATTAGGCTAGTGTATGTGAGTGCTTGTATTCACTTTGCGATGAGCTGATGCCTCATCCAGGGATTGTTTCTGCCTTGTGCCCAATACAAGCTGGAATGGACACATCCCTGGATTGATGGATTTAATCATTAAACATCCTTTTCAGAGATATTTTGGTAAGGTGTCATCAGAATTTAATGGTTGTTCCAGGCAATTCACAACACAGCAAAGCCAAACCTGTTCTCACCATGATAATATCTCGCATTGCCCCCTGGTGGATTCCTCCAGATTTACATAAAGTACACGCGCAAGTATAAACAGTACAACGCTTGCGTAGCAGGATCGTCCGCTGCAGCATGCGTCACGTGAAGTATAACCCGGCCTTAGGCTGACACTCGGTGAGAGTAGTAGGAAGCGGTTACTCCAGCTGAGCGATCTCAAGGAGCTGTAGTGTCCCAGAAGGTGGTTGGCTCTGGGAGTCAGTGAGGCTTAGGAGAGTGAGCCCCAGTGTGAGTGCCCTGGCTGCTGGGTAACCAGAGTCTCGGTCTGGCGGGAGCATACGTAGCCAGGGTATGAAGACTACCAGAACAGGTAGGGCAACTCCCCTGTTGTATGGCCTGTTTGGGAGAAGCAGGGGAGCCGCCTGCTTAACGAAGAAGGCGCTGGGCTTTTAAAAAAAGACAGCTTCCAGTCTGTTGGATTTTAACCTCATTTTTGCACCTTTTTTTTTTAATGGATTATTTATTTATTGAAACATTCTTGAGCACTGCTTTAAGGCACTGTATTGGTTTTGTTTGGTTTTTCTTTTTAATAAAAGCAGTTTTGCACTTTTATACCATCTTCTTGCTACAAGGGCAGAGTGGTGGCTCTAAGGTAGGGATCTGCACTGGTAACAGGAAGGTTGCTGGTTCAAATCCCATAACCGTCAGAAGTGACTCTACTCCATTGAGCCCTTGAGCAATGCCCTTAACCTGCAATTGCTTCATCCTGGGTATGACGTTAATCTGCCTCCAGCCCTGCAAGTAGGCCCTCCAACCTGCAGGGAAAAACCTGGGGGATGGTGGCAGAATTGGCACTCCAGCCGCCATAAAAAACTCACACTGTTCCATTCCACCTGAACTAGTGTGGTGCTGAGTTGTCACCCGTTGCATAGCTGCACTTGGGTCTTAACCTGGGATCCTGAGTTGGTTTGTAATGTTATGGGTGCACAATGCACTGTATAAGTTCGTGCTCCTAACCCTCTCTTGCTACAAGTGTGATTTGTCCCCATCTGCCAGTTCATCTGGTTACATTACTGACAGTGTTGGATTCAAGAGGCTCCCAAAATTGGAAGAGGGAGCATGGAGCAGGACACGCACGGTCACAAATAGTGTCAGTGGTGGGATTTGAACCCATGCCCCCTCCTTAAGCTGCGAGTATGGCAATTATTTATTTTAAAAACTGGCCTTTCATTTAGAGCCACAGACCCGCCATACCACAGGAACAATGACACATTTCTATCAGTTTGTGGCTGAAATGGCAGTGAATAGCTACTTACAAATGATAGTCAAGTCACATGGGAACTTCTAAGGTTACGCAGTTGTACCCTCAAAAACAGCATGTTGCTTTCCAAACAACAAGCCCTGGATTACTACTGTAAGTCAATTTTATAACTTACTAAATCTCATGTTCATTATCAACATTCATCACTTGCTCTGAGTGAGGTGTGTATTTCTGTTATTGAAGCTATCATAGGTAACGCTAGAAGCACACAATGTGTTTTACACCTTGATATGGACACCCTTTATTAGCATCAGAAATTGGAAAGCAATTGGTAGCAATCACTAAATAATATAATGCAGTGGAATTTGAAACAATAAGTGTAATACAGTAGCAAATTTTTGGTTTCCAATAAATACTGCTGTGTTGTGTTGTCGGTTAAGACGTAGATCATTGTGCAGGAATAGGGTTTTTTGAAGAAGACATGAGTTTTGCAGATTTCTAAATTACAGCTATAACAATGTCATAAATCAGATAGGAATTTGTAACCTGTCACCCTAACCAGAATTCAAAGGCAAGGCAGAAAGTTCATCCAAGTGACCAAGCTTAAATCAAGAGTACCAAAACTTGAAGAAAGAAGTGCAAATTGATAAGACAAACATGCACAGGCAAATAAAGATAATTTTGTTCAAATAGGTGAGTTGTTGAACAAAATTTCATGTGACCAATGTAATAGCAGTAGCTGCACAGCTTTTGAATGTGAGACCTAAGGGGCTGAACTTCATTCGTGGCAGAGATGGTTGTTCAGCATAGCATTTGTAAAAAATCAGCATGCACTACCTGATTTATCTTATCACGTTCATGTACAATGACATTTTATTGGCTAACTGAACAGATTACAATATGCAAGCTTTTGACACAGCTCAGGCTCAGGTAGAAACCTTGCATATTATAATCTGTTCAGTTAGCCAATAAAAAGTGTAATTTTGCTTCCCTTCTCATTGTATCCATAATGGCTAACATGGTACATCACCCTGCTACTTTTTCATGTACTAAATGCATTCACTATAATTTCCTGCTCAGTAACCAAGTGCTTAAATAAATACTAAAGTATAGAAAATCAAACAATGTAAGATCTGTGTGAAATAAACTGGTGAATAGATTATTTAGGATTACTCAGGGTATTTTTATTTACGCAAAATATTTAAAGCTGTTTTTGTAACAACACATTTTTCAAATCAGGATTGTGCCATTTGCTGTTGTCACATTTACAATATGTTTGCATTAGCATTTGGAGACTTTAGTGGATCAATAAAGATTAATGTTTAATTGACATCATATACTGTATATACATTTTTATTTTTTTTACTATTGTTATCTTGGTTCCATTTGTTGTATTTTGTTTGTGGTTAAGCTTCTGCCTGTATCCTTTGTTGTTTCAGGCAAGTTGGTGCGGTGGTTTGCACTGCTGCCTCGCAACTCAGGACACATACAGTAGTTGGAAGATGTTTTCCTAGTCCTCATGGACACTTAAAAAACAGTTGCACCATTATAATCACCCTGAAAAATATTTCAGTTATAACTTCCCCAAATTACTCAAGTGCATTTTGTGGATTTGGGCAGAGTTCCTAAAAATTTCCATGACTTTGCCAAACTCACAGCAACCATATTACTTAACCAATTTACAAAACCAGAATTAAGCATTTTGATCATGGAAAAGGCACTATTTGCAAAGAAAATGTATTAGAATTACCTAGTAAACTAGACTGATAATACATGCCATAATTACTCTTAACTGTAAGACAATAACAAATTCTCTGTCATACCAATCAAATATGTGTAAATTACGCTTTTGCTACATTCATCACATGTCATTTGTTGTATTAAAGGAAGTTACTTTGGCTTCATAAGCCCAGCAACAGAAACATAGTATTTGCTGATTGAAGTATACTGTTTTAATAGCCTAGCAGTAACACATACAAGATCGGATCACCAGCAGCAAGTAGTTTGTTTCATTTATAGCCCAACATCACACAAGGAACACCTCAGTGGGCTTAAACAAGCCCTGTTTTTTGACAGG
This sequence comes from Polypterus bichir lapradei, assembly GCA_026402145.1. Lineage (NCBI taxonomy): Eukaryota > Metazoa > Chordata > Cladistia > Polypteriformes > Polypteridae > Polypterus > Polypterus bichir. The sequence goes on from JANRMT010062834.1 coordinate 14,416,063, forward strand.
CCCCCAGCCTTGACCCTTTAAGAAGATGAGAAAAAAACTTCCAATTAAGTAAGAAATCTTGGGAAGTGCAATTCAGAGAGAAAGAGACCCCCTTCCAGGTAAGTTGGGTATGCAATGGTTGTCAAAAATGGTGTAAATGCAATTCAACACACAAAGCAAAACATAAGTAATGCTCTTCATAGACAATGCATGAGCGCCAATCTATCATTGACACTTCAGACATACAATACAATGCTTTCAAAGCATCATGAGCTGAGCTTCATGAATTTCTGACCAATGCGGATGTATTGAAAAATCTAATTTATGGATTCTTCATAGTTTTGATATTGTTGAAAAAAACATATTTGAGGCGGAAGACTTGGGGTGAGAGTAAGCTTGCACATTAATTTTTTTTTTTTTTTTTTTTACATTTTTTTTATATACTGTATTTATTTTTAATTCACCTATACCGCCTTCCCTATGCCTTCATCCCCACTATGCTGACTTTGTGTACAATTTATTTAGGGATGAAAGAAACATTTGGTGGATCTGGTACACATACTTATTATCTATAATGAAGAAGAGAAAAATATCTGATATTTTTCATCATTTTACATTTTAAAAATGCTACCATGAAAATAATAAAAAGTGCCAACTGACCTGAAGAATGAACAACATGTTCAACAAAGGGAAAGAGAAATTACACCACAAGTCATGGCAAGGCAACACAGTCTAGTCAGTGACTGGTAAAAATGTCACTCAAGAAAAAAAAAAAACAGCCTTTAGACTGGTCTATGATTCATGAAAAGATGGAAAAAAAAAACGCAGAGAAAGAATTCAAAGAGTTAAAAATACAGTTCATTGTGGCATATATGATTACAGATGAAGAATTTCCACTTCCTAAATTTATTTTTCTGATTGTGCTAATTAAAACAAAAAATGGGTTGAATGTTTCAAAGACCTATAACAGTGGGACAATGTGCACAGTAGAGGAATGAAAAAGCCATTATAAGAGACTGTAGCACAGATGTATTTGTAAAAGAGAACATGATTGTGTATAGCAGGGTAGCAGTACACCTGAGCCATCAGATGGCTGGTACAATGGAGGAGGCCAGAATCTCTCTATCTTCTCTATAAAGAAAAGTCTCTATTTGTTCTTTGTGCACAGCTTTATTTTTTGAGCCACTAATTTGAAAATTGAGAATAAGGTATTTCACACTGTAATTCTTGTTTTTCAAATAAAATCTTAAGAGTGTTTGTTACAAGCAAGTGACTAGCAAGAAATACAACAGCAAACCTTTTCGTCAAAGAAACCACACCAAACAGGTTTTGATGCTTAACATGCTTGCCTTTCAAGTAAGAAATCTATGTTCGATTGAGTGAATTATATTTAACTTTTTCTTTAGTTAACACGTTCTTCAATAATTTTGTTATATCCCCAAGCTATGCCAGATGGAGCCATCTTGTCTCTATAGAGTTAGTTACTGTAATTCTTTGCATCAGAAGGAAAAGCCAAGAATATTCAATACAAAGTAGCTTTCCAATGCTGACATAATTTATGAAGTAATCAAGATTACAGGAAAATTTTGCTAATATATATTTATAGTTACAGTTTACCTTTCCACCTCACCTGGACAACAACAGGCAATTCAGCTAGTCAGAAAGTAAACAGCAGGGCAGACCCACAGATACAGAAGAATGGAATTTATACTAATGTGAACTATTTTTATACTGTAATATGGCAACTCAGAAAAAGTTGTTTGTATTTTAGGATCCACTAGCTTCCAATTACAATATTATTATTTTTTGTTTAAGATTTTCAGGGGTGCTAACTGAAAGAAAGCCACAGATGATATTTTCAGTGATAGTCAAGCAAGCAAAAGTCAACCAACTACTTGTACAGTTGGTCACTAAGAACATGTGGTTACAGGTTTTTAGTGTATTTTGATGGGTCTTTGGCATAACCAGTGTAGTGGTTGTGAATTAGATTCATCACTCATGACTTTTCCTGAAAATATTAGTTTCTTTAGTTTAGAAATCAATAATATGTAGCCAAAGTTTGGCATATCCCATTTATTGTGGCAAAAAATAAATCTGAGATAATGTTCAATTGGTTTGAAAAAAAAAATGAATACATAAGCTGGCTAACTGCATTAAATTACAAGAAGGTCCTGACTTCTGGGCAATTTGCAGGTGTCAGCCTTTTACAGAAACTCTGTATTCTGGCTCTGTCTTTTCTTTGTAGTTACTACTGTAGTTATTTTTTAACAAATTATTAATGTTAAGATTGGATGTGATCTGGACTCTGGCATACCACTATACATTTATAAATGGATTTTAAATTGATGATATGTTTCTTCCACCACAAACCCAAGTATCAGCTCATCTCAACTGCGTTTTGGACACGCTGCAAACTTGGGAGAAGTCATAGGGAGAGTGAAATGGATCTGAAGGCTGCCTTATGTTTGCAACATATGAAAATCTGAGAGAGTCTGAAGAATGTAAAGTGGAGTATTTTAAACGTTCTCATACTCCACTAGTAGCACTGCGACCGCTAGTGCCAAAGGAGCTTGCATCTTGTCCTAAGGCAGAAAGGGCAAAGAAACAAATCGAGGATAAAAGAAGGTGGAAAGATTTCAGAACCAGCTTTCCTCCACATAATGAGGATTGTTTGATCACTTTTAAATAAGATTTATTATTGTCACATCTGATGGCATGTTCAGGTATTTGTGTATTACAGAGAATTTCTTTAACTTCATACTCTATATTCAGTTTTAATACTGGATGAATTTGTTTTGATATGATCAGATGGAGTGGGAAATGAAGAGGAGAAGGACTGGACATCTATGTGAATGAGTAATACCAAAAAAACAAACCCATTACAATTAAAATGAAAATGCAATATCCAGATACTGAAATACTTTCTGTCAGAATTAGTTCATATTATTTTCTAGAGAGAAGTTACATCATCCTTGTTAATGTTTATATTCCTTCCTCTGCAAACAGGGACTCTGCAAAAGAAACTTTTCACTCTGTTACCAACACTCTAATGGTGAATTATTTTGACATTGGAATAGTGGTGACTTCAACCAGAGGAACTTTGAAAAGAATGTTGACAAGCTTTCATCATTATATCCTATTCCATTCATGAACATAACTAGCTGGACCTGCTTGATTTAAATTTTAAATGCCTTTAAATGTAAGCCTCTGGCGCCACTAGGTAGGTTTGACCAAAGTCTGACCTAACTTACTCTCACCTACAAGACCGTTATTCAAGTGCAACAGCTCTTTTATAATTATCCAAGCCAAAGTACTTGTGCGTGTTTGGAGATGGGTTGTTGTTTTTGTCTTTTTTTCCTCTTTCTTCATCCTGTAAAGCACTTTGAGCTACATCATTTGTACGAATATGTGCTATATAAATAAGTATTGTTGTTATTTATCTCTTTCTCTGTTGCTCATACCAAAATACACTTTTCTAGCAAGTAAAATGTTAAATCTATTTCATAAAAGTAAAAAGCAAATTAAAACAGAAAAACAAAAGCTATTGTTTGAAGTCCATTATATGTCCTTGGTCTATTGATAAGCACACATGTTTATACTGTACACAGTGGAAAGGGGAATTTATGAAGGGAATGATTTAAGGGATTAGCAGTATTGTAATAAGCAAATTCAGAAAGTAGATGAGTAAAAGGAGAGTCGCTTTTATCACATTTTGTTTGTTGAATTTAAGGTAAACTGAAACACATTATTCAGTGAATTATCTTTTTTTCTTCAGAAAGATAGATAGCACTTTGTTTGTTCCCATGGGGAAATGTGTTTTTTTACAGAAGCTAAACAAATTAAATTATGACAAATAACAAAACCCATTTCAAATACACATCAGAATGAGTATAATACATACACAGTTCTTTAAGGTGCACTTAATTCTCTGCCTTGATAATTTTTACAAACAAGCAATGATTTTTTCAGACCTCCTGATGTGCTCCTTCATTATATGTATGTGATAAAAATACACAAAATTAGTAAACTAAGTTTCTGGATGCATGAAATTACTGGGATTTTTACTTTGTCCAATTTATATATTGCTTATATGAATAATCTTTTAATGTGATGCACATGCTACATATGAAAGCACAAAAATAACCTCCAAGATGTACAGCTAGGAAGCCATGTGGTCTTTTTCCCAGACTGACTGCGGTTGACTGCTGGGACTATGTATTATAGAGCACTGTTCTGATATTACAAGAAGGAAAGCCAGGAGATGCACATTTCTCTAAGGACCAAAGTAATACTGAACCCAAAAAGTAAACTTTTCTGAGCAGTTAAATTTGCTATTCTAAACTGGAGCAATTAACCATAATGATTATCAGGAAAGAATTGTCAAGAATAGGCATACTTAATAAACATCTGTCTTAATAAAAGGTAAAATAAAGGTGTGTTTAGGCATACTTAATAAAAAGTCAAAAGCACACTTCAAAAACATTTCTGTAAAAATGAAAGTAGCATCGTACCCGAAACTTGCATTGTTACACAGTGGTTGGCATTGGAATTTACCACTATAGGCATCACATTTGAACCCAGAACAAGATCATTATGTGGATTTGCACCTTCTCTTTGTGTCACCATAGATTTTCTTTGGGCACTTGAGCTTCCACATCCCAAAGAAGTGGCATTTCCAAATTATCCCTTTGTGAGTGCGTGTTTCCCTTGATGTAGTGATGTCAGATCCAGGGTTGTTTCCTGCATTGTGCTCAGTGCTTTAGATGCAGGTTCACATTCAGAATTAAATGAATTTGGAAAAAGATTAGGAAATTCATTCTTCTTATTATTACTTCGCATCTGATCTCTTTTCTCATTAGATTGTCAATCTAAATGTTATGGGCTCTTTCCATTTTCACAAGAGTCTCATTATACAGTCACCAGTAGCAAAACTTTCACTGTTTTGCATTTTTTCTGCGGACTTGTTAATGTCATGCCTGCCACCCACAGACACAAGATAATATCCAGCTATTATCACCTCCAAAAGTAAAGCTTTCTCCACTAAAGACATTTAGATTCCTGGGCAGTTTATCTCCAGGGTCACTTGCAAATAAACTGAGAACACATTTGAGCCCCATACTTAATATAAGTTGTTGATAATTCCATTGCAAAAAATAGTCATAAAATGCTGAATGCATGTAGCCAGGTTATGTAGAAGATGCTAAGACTTATAGGTGTAGAGTGTGGACTGTAGAACTGGGAGGCTCATCTGTGCACCAGGTACATTAAGCATGTGCTGTGTGTTGGTGTATTTTACATAAGCTGTAGGGGGAGAATTGGGCCTCTGGGGAGTGGCGCCATAGTGGTTAGGCATGCCAATAAAAACTGCATTGTGTTCCATGTACGTAACAGAAAGTCTGACCTAAATTGATTACACTACTTGAAGTATTTGTCAAATCAAAGCCTTACATTTTCTTTAAAGATTCAATGCTATTATCCAAAGAACAATGGGCATTGTGTGCTTTTTGTGGGCACTACAAAAAAAAATATTGAGAAAATAGAGTAAACTTGTAAAACTGATTATGCATCATAGTTAAGCCAAGGATGACATGTTTGAGTGAGTAAATCGGAGCGATTTAAGTGTGGCATGTTTAAGCAAACATATCTAATAACGTTCACTGTTGCTTGCTAGTAGAAATGTACTTAAATTCTTAATTTGATGATACAAGTTTGTTTTTGTGTACTCATGCCAATGTGGAGTTGTGATTCATAACATGTAAATCAACTGAATGATTTTTTTATCATCTTTATAACCTGAATGAACCTCAATCAAAACTTTTTCATAATGTCACTCATTATATAGTCCAGCAGCAGTCTTTGAGTATTCACGTTGCCTGTTGAATAGGAACAGTTACTTATTTATTTATTTTGGGCTAATCTGCAAAGAATGAGAAATGAGTATTTTTTTATATAAAACATTAATAAAATCACTATATGAAAAAGGTTACAGGCAACCTTGCAAAATTAACCTTAACATTGCAGTTAAACATGTTGCCATTGATATCATTCCCGAGACAACCACTGACTGAAATTAAGACAGTTGTAACCAATTTTTAAATGCAGAAAATCATTTTAGAGTTCTCTGATTTATGAATAAATTAAATGTTCTGTAAGGTTGGAGTATTCTGGGCCTTTCAATGAATCATTTTTCTATGTTACAGCTTTATGCTAAAGTAATTTAAATTCATTTTTCTTTACATCAAACATCACTTAGTACCAAAGAATGACCAATCAAAAACAGTATATTAAAATGTTTTGCAGATTTATTCCAAATAAAAAACCAAAGTATCAGTATTCAAGCCCTTTACTATGACACTTAAAAGTCTGGCTCATGTGCATCCCATTTTATTGAGTATCACTGAGATAGTTGTACATCTTCTTTGGAGCTTTTGTGTGGTCAATTCAATTGATTGCACATAAGCAAATGCACACACCCATCCACATACAGTTCTACAGTTGGCAATGTGTATCAGAGCTTAAAAAAAAAAAAAAAGCCATGAGGTCAAAGAATTTGCCTTGCAAAGCTTAGAGAATGGATTTTTAGGAGAAGGCTACAAAAAATTCCAGCAGAATTCCCAAAAGCACAGTGGCCTTCATAATTCTTCAATAGAAGAAGTTTAGAACAACCATGTCTCTTCTTAGAGCTTAGAGCTGATCATCTGGTCACACTGAGTAATTATGGGAGAAAGACCTCGGTAAGACTGGTGACTAAAAATCTAAACTCCAGTGCACCTGTTTGCAAATGGGAGAAACTTTCAGAAGGATGACCATCCCTGTAACACTCCAGCAATCTGAGCTTTATTACATATTTTACATAAACTTTGAATCAATCAGCTAATTCCTAATGTCTAATACTACAGAGCTTGGAATTCTAAAGTAAAGGGCCCCCATTCTGTAATAATGTATTGGGATATTATGCTGTTAGAGTAAGATGAACTCCCTGCTCCCAACTATCTCTGAGTGCCTGAAATAATTACCTCTGGAACATATCTTGAATATAACATATACGCTCTCTTGGCATTATTCTACTCATCATCCTTGCATGATATTTTTTCCAGCAAATTTCTATGTCCATGTTTCAGTCAGGACTCTATTGAACTCAGCCTTTACCAGCCACATCTGCCTGCCATGTGTAGACCCAGCATACATTACACTCATGTATGAGTTCAGTAAGTCTTCCCAGTGCTTTCTGAATCTTCGGACTCCATGTTCCATGACTGTAGCTATTTGTTTAATCTATATTTTGCTTAGCTTGTCAAAGACATTATGCTATAAGTTTGAAATGCATTTCATGTTTATTTTTTATTATCTGTTAAAATTTTTATTTTCTTTAGGTCCATCTATATTGATTTTATTGATTCTAGGGCCCCAACTGGTTCATCTAGGTTAGTGTCATCTGAAAATTAAGTAACTTATAACATAAACTCTCAGATTCATTTAATATAATTCAGATTTACTAGGAGCCAGAGCGTATCTCAGGGCATCAAGACTGGAAACAACCCTGTGAAGGTGTATGGACATATCTAGTATGAACCATGTACATATATGCTGTCTATTACCATGCCAGCTAAGGAAGTATTAAGTGTATAATCCAGGTGATTTTTATATTTTGGTTTTCTGTCTAATAACATTGGAGTTAGTCTTACAGCATTTGAAAAAGATTAATGACTAGAGAAAACATGTTTCAAGTGAGAAGCACAAAAGGAGTGATGAATCCTATAATAAGATGGTACTATTAATATATCGATTTAAAAGTTCTACTTTATTTTATTATTTTATAAGGATGATCCAAAACTCAACTGAACATCTCTCATATGCATCCAAACCCCCTGACAGCCCCTTATATCTTGATGCTTTCTTATGTTAATATCCAGAAAGATTCTCCCATATTTTAGCCCAAACTCTTCTGGTCATGTCTAAGGTTTTGAAAAACTGGGAGCCAGAGATGCTGGTGAAAAATCTGATAATAAAGGCTTTTTATTGCCATATATGCATTGGGGAAATTCCCTTGGAACCAGTTTCCTAGATATTTCTGGAAAGACCTTTCAAAATAAAGTATTTTCTGATTTGATTGGATTTAATTAATATTAAATATTAACATTTTTTTCTTTCATATCTAACCAGTTACATCTAACACAGTCCTTTACCTAATCCTTCCCATCTTGATGTAGTGAAGGTATCAAAAATATCTCAAAATAAGATCTCCCTAGTCCTTTAACATTTTTTTAAAGGGACAACACTAAACAAGCAGGGTTATGCAGAATACTCTAAAGAAGTTTTTAAATACTGAATACTAAATATACAGTCATTAATGTACTCAGATTTGTATTCTTGAGTACTCAAAATTTGCAACTTTTTCTGAAGGCTTTATGAATACTTTCCAAATACTTCCAGGAATTGATATACGAGAACCTAGATGATAAAAATAGTATAACAATTTAAACCTATTTAAATTGTTTTGTTACTTAAAAATGTACTTTATTCAGTGCAAATTGAAACCCCTTTGGAGTACTAGACAGTGTGGACAGATATCATCCTTTATTGTCCATAGCAGGTAGTCAGTATTAGACTTTGATGTTGGGTGTTTCCCCCTGAGTGTCCAGGGTGCACACCTCTTCAGTAGCATAAAGCACCCCTTTGTGTATATACTGCTGACTTTAAGGAGTGTATACCTCTTGGTGTATGAAGCATACACATGTTTACATTTTTAAACATCATCCAGTGAGTAACACCACCCACTAAGTGTCACCAGAGTTTGATTCCTTTCCCCCTTCAAGTCCAGAGTGTGCACCCATTAACTTTAATGGATGACAGCATCCAAGGCGGCCACCTATGTCACCTAATGAATTGACCTGTTTGGACTTCTTTTATGTGACAGTCTCACATAAAATAGTTTTGTAGTTCATCAAAAGCAAGAGAAACCAACTTTGAAAAGTAAAAAAAAAAAAAAAAAAATGACTGTAGCTCAGAGTGTGTTTCTACTGACACATTCAGTTGCTCTGCTTCCCAGCTCTGGAACTCACAACCATCTGAGCTTAGAAATATTAAATCATTCTCACTTTTCAAATCTAAACTTAAAACTCATTTCTTTAAGACTGCTTTTTCTCTTTGACTACAATTGCTATGTCTGATTTTAAATTTTGTATTTTAGTTTTGTTTATAATGTGTGTTTCATCTATTGTTCAGTGTCCTTGAGTCTTTAGAAAGGTGCCTACGAATAAATAAAATATATTATTGACACTCAATATATAACATTGATCCTTGTGTGTTTGCAGCATAGCACCTCATGGTTAATTTGCATGTATAACTAGCCATGTGCTGCAACTCCTAGTAAAACAAGTCTTAAATTGGCACTCCCCTTTATCTCCCCAGACCCTGTGAAATAATAACAAATAAAGATTTATTGCTGTTTGCAAGGAGTTTCTTTCTTCTTGGAATTAGTATGACATATCTGCTCCTATACATGTGAATCAAAAAGGGTGCTCTAGATGTGCCTGGAGCCGTGGCTTAAAATAGTGGAATTAACCAGTCCCAGCTGCTTCATGGCACGGCCAATATGTGCCCCAATACTGGAACTCTGTGAGCACAATAATATATGTTTTTTTTCCTTATTGCTAGCTTGTGGCCATTTGCTGTATTTTTTTGTGGTTATTGTTCCATCTGTGCCTTTTGTTTAAGACATGGTGGTGCAGTGGTTAGCACTGTTACCTCACTGTGATGACCACATTTTTGACCTCAATAATTGGTCTAGCAGAGTTGGCAGACATTTCACTAGCTCTCATGGACAAATAAAAGACCACTGCGCAATTATAATTCACCCAAAACTAATCCAGTCCACCCTTCCCCATTGACTTCAATGCATTTTGCTGAGTTTGGTGAATTCCTGAACATGTCTGTGCTATTGCCAAATTCATGGTGAAGCAAATTGTTTCACTTATCAATAATTAAGAAATAAATCACTGATGCACCTTTCAGAAGACAGCATAAATCTGTCCACTTTAGAACTGAGGCTCTAATGTCTGTATAAGCAGATGTTCTTGTCTACCTGGCTGGTTAAAAAAACAAAACTGCATTTAATACATGCTTTACAAGCTTTAATAAACTAACAATATCAGTGCTTTTTAAAGCTTTTGTGTTAATCTGGTTCGGAGTGTTTTTAATTGAAATGTTTTGAAAGTCAGGTTACTATTGCCACTTATTAATGTTTCCAAAGAATGTAAAAATCTTAGTATGGTTGGTTTTGCTGGTGGTAACATTGCATTTGTTTACATTTATTTATATTGCTTCTTCTTGCTAGTGAATTACTGTTTTTACCATAGAGCTCAAAAATGCAAGATTTATGAATGGGCTGGGCTAGGCTGGTATGCCCAACTTAATCTGTTATTTTGCAAATGGTTACAATGCTGCTTATGTGTTGTATTTCACCAGTGTAGGATTTATTAAACTTTTTTTATGTCTTTAGATCTTAGTTCTTTCTATCAGAATTGGTTCTTATTTCTTTTTTCAGTGATACACTGAACCACCATTACCACATCTGCTATCTTGTGCAATCAGGCATTGATCCCTCAGTCTCTGGTCATCTCTGTTAAGCTGTCCAGAACTTTGTTTTTGATTCACAGACAACTGAGAATTGGAAGAGGAGATTAGGATATACAGTATCTCACAAAAGTGAGTACACCCCTCACATTTTTGTTAATATTTTATTATATCTTTTCATGGGACAACACTAAAGATATGACACTTGAATACAATGTAAAGTAGTCGGTGTACAGCTTGTATAACATTGTAAATTTGCTGTCCCCTCAAAATAACTCAACACACAGCCATTAATATCTAAACCACTGGCAACAAAAGTGAGTACACCCCTAAGTGAAAAATGTCCAAATTGTGCCCAAAGTGTCAATATTTTGTGTGACCAACATTATTTTCCAGTACTGCCTTTACTCTCTTGGGTATGGAGTTCACTAGAGCTTCACAGGTTGCCACTGGAATCCTCTTCCACTCCTCCATGATGACATCATGGAGCTGGTGGATGTTAGAGACCTTGCACTCCTCCACCTTCCGTTTGAGGATGCCCCACAGATGCTCAATAGGGTTTAGGTCTGGAGACATGCTTGGCCAGTCCAGCACCTTTACCCTCAGTTTCTTTAGCAAGGCAGTGGTCGTCTTGGAGGTGTGTTTGGGGTCATTATCATGTTGGAATACTGCCTGGCGGCCCAGTTTCCGAAGGGAGGAGATCATGCTCTGCTTCAGTATGTCACAGTACATGTTGGCATTCATGGTTCCCTCAATGAACTGCAGCTCCCCAGTGCCGGCAGCACTCATGCAGCCCCAAACCATGACACTCCCACCACCATGCTGGCAGCAGTCATACATCTATTTTCGAAAGACAATCTCTGGATATGATGCTGAGCACGTGCACCCAACTTCTTTGGTGGACCATGGCGAGGCCTGTTCTGAGTGGAACCTGTCCTGTTAAACCGCTGTATGGTCTTGGCCACCGTGCTGCAGCTCACTTTCAGGGTGTTGGCAATCTTCTTATAGCCTAGGCCATCTTTATGTAGAGCAACAATTCTTTTTTTCAGATCCTCAGAGAGTTCTTTGCCATGAGGTGCCATGTTGAACTTTCAGAGACCAGTATGGGAGAATGTGAGAGCGAGAACACCAAATTTAACACACCCGCTCCCCATTCACACCCGAGACCTTGTAACACTAACGAGTCACATGACACCGGGGAGGAAAAATAGCTACTTGGGCACAATTTGGACATTTTTCACTTAGGGGTGTACTCACTTTTGTTGCCAGCGGTTTAGACTTTAATGGCTGTGTGTTGAGTTATTTTGAGGAGACAGCAAATTTACACTGTTATACAAGCTGTACACTGACTACTTTACATTGTATCAAAGTGTTATATCTTCAGTGTTGTCCCATGAAAAGATATAATAAAATATTTACAAAAATGTGAGGGGTGTACTCACTTTTGTGAGATACTGTATACCACTCTTTGTGATTGTGCCAGTTCACTTTTCATTTTTGCTGGTCTACGTTTTGTCTGTCTGCAGTATAATTTGTATAATATGTTTGTATTTAATCAGAATTCCTTTATTTATATCATACTGCACTGGTTAAAATATTTGTACAGCCCTTAAAATGCATTTGTTTACTTGATTTTCTTGGAGTGCCAGTTTCTGGAAGATCCCAAGAACAAGCATTTATAACAAGAGTTTCCAAAACATTATTCTTTTTCAACCTTGAAACAATTGATACTTCAGCTTTGCCTCGAGTGCTGTTGTAGCCTAAAGAGGATGTCTGGAAATAGGTCAAAGAAAAGTAAAGAAAACAATGAACGATGTCTTCATAATAAACACTGCTTTCAAAAATTCAAGACCATAACTCGCTCTGTTAACAAATTTCTCTCTGGGATACTAAAGTGTATCTAACATAGCCTACTGTACATGTCTCACTGTAAACAACTTCTGCAGCTCTTATCCATACTTATTGCTGCCCAATTAATTGTGATTGAGATTATGGCTGCTGCAATATACTTAATAGAAAAAGTGATGATTACTATGTTCCATTTAGTACTCCTGCTGTGGTGTGAAAGATCAAGTTTCCCAAACTGCTCTCAAGAGCAAATGAACACAGCAAACAATCACAGACAAAATCCATTAAGCATGCAAGTGTGTTTGATGAATCAAAGACATTCACATCATATGACAAATTAGTAGTAAGCAGATTTTTGAGTCTGTAACATTTTTTAAAAAAGGTTGGATTTCTTTTCCTTTTGTGGAACCCTACTAAAAATTTCAATAAAACACTAAATCTAGATCATCTAACTCTGAAGAAGTTGTTCTAGTACAATGAAAGAGCATCATCTGTAATTATAATCTTGTTTGCTTTCAAGAATTATGATGCCACTCAGTTATGTAAATAGAGTAAAGTACTATAACAGTGCTGCACTAATAAAGAAGGAACCATATAATATTTATCTACGTGGTGCAATATGAGAATCGTGTGAAAGCCAAGCACAGCACCAATTCCCATATCTGTATCCAGTCTCTCAAAGGCAAATGGAGATAGTAGATGCCAGTGCATTTTTATGTAGCATTTACCATAGTTTAGATCAACAGTGTGCACAGCAAAGGTTTTTAAAACAAAAATCAAAATCCTGGATAAAAATTAAGAAATTGAAATTGACCTGAAACAAAAGGCATTTTTGCAAGCACAAATTATTTGTGATTGAATACAACTATGGAACAATGCTTGATGAGGAATTTAAACTGAAAAGCAGGTGCTTATAAACAGTATATTCACCCCTAAGAACATAACAGGAATGTAATTGCTCAAGGACTGAGAGCCAACTAGGCTGTCTGGGGCTTGCAGGAGAGGCACAAAGTTTATATCACCGCAGATAACCTGGAAAATATGGTGAGTGGTGTAGCTATGAATGACTGGAACACTCCAGTAATTTGGCCATTGGCTGTACTTGGTGATTACTACGTAATCTAATGTTATGGCATTTATAATAAAACTAAACACTGTGCATACAGTGATAACAATGCTCTTACAATTTTTCTATGTCATTTGTATGATGCATTATTTTCTAATATGTAAATACCAGGTGAACATACAGTGAACTTAAATAGTGACATTCTTTTTGTTTGAATGGTACTATATTTATGGTACCATTAGTACTATTATACTGCATTTATATTGTAGCATATTACTTAAATGACAGAATTGCAACATTATACAACAAAATTGCTACTTTCCAAATGCTTCTAGCATTTCCTTTAAAATAATATTGATACTTATAAGGATATTGCATATATATGTGGCTGGGATGAGCTGAAAAGGAATTGAGACGAGGATTAGGAACCTGTAAACAACAACATTTATTTATATAGCATAGCATTTTCATACAAAACAGTGTAGCTAAAAGTGCTTTACAATATGTCAAAAAGAAAGTTATATGAAAAGAAAATCAAATAAGATTAGGCAAGAGTGTCCTCTTTAATAAAACCCCTGTGTGCGTCCAGGTGTCCGTGTGTGTGTGTGTCTTCTGGTGAAGTGCGCATGTGCGGGGCCGCGACACGCATCACACTGTGCCCCGCCCATGCGCACCGCACTATGGACGCACACACACTGGAAGCTGGGCACACAGTGAACGGCCTAGCCGTGACCGCGCATGATAAGCAAATAAAGCACACAAACACTGGAAGCTGGGCACACAGTGAATGGCCTAGCTGGGGCCACACATGATAAGCAAATAAAGGACATCATTGCTAGGGAGAGTGCTGATTGGGTAGTCGCGACCACGCACATAAAATCCATTGCTGGGGAGACGCCACACATACAATAATCAGCTCCACGCCACCACAGATTAAAATACTTCCTGGGAAACTGCACATTACTTGCTGGGGAGACGCCACAGGCACGATTATCAACTGCACGCCACACATTACATCAGTTGCTGGGGACACTCTGCTGATTGCCGGCTGTTGTGACAGAAAATTAAAGTCATATTACGGACATCAAAGCCAGTATTACTGTCAGAGAAAAGGCATTTTACGGAAATACAAACCAATATTACTTTGAGAGAAAATTAAAAGCACACAATACAGTGACGTATATTACAGCCACATACAAGCCAGTATTACTGTAAGAGAAAATATTACGGACGTATCTACTAACAACATGCCACCCAAAAAAAAAAAGGACACGTCAAGTAGGACAAAAGACACAGACAATCAAATCCTATATAAGCAACATCTCCTAGAAGAACGGTCAGCTCAACAAGTAAACATCAACAAAAGAAAGGCTGAAAGACAAAGAAAAATACAAATAGATCGATTGAAGAAAAAGAAAATGAGAATCAGAAAAACACTAGATAAGCAAACCTTAGAAAAAGTTGTCATTTACTTGCCAGAACCAGTATTCACCCATGGTCAGTTATATGTTGCATTATCAAGAGTTAGAAGTTTTCCAGATGTTGTTGTCAAGGTTGTAGATGGTCATGAACAAGGCAAACTGTTGCCAAACTCAGACAGAATATTGACAAGAAATGTTGTCTATAATGAAATTTTATAGAAACATTTCATGAGGTAAAAAAATTGAAAATATTTCCTAAATATCTTCTTCAGATATTGTGTATTACAGATTGTTACAAGGTTTTACACTAATGCAATATTAATTATACTTACTGTATTGTCATATACATTTCTATTTTATTTTTATTATTATTTTACTTTAGGCTTCTTGCAAAAATATTTTTGACAAAAAAAAATTAAGACAACAAACAGAATGAGATCAAGGTCCCTTGCCATTTAATATAGACTGTTCCTACTAATGTTTATGCACTACTGTTCTAGTGCCCGTTATTGTAACAGGCTTAATATCTAGTTAAAGAATAAGTAACAAAGAAAAATGTATGGTCAGATGGCCACGTGGAGAGAAAAAACAAACAAACAAAAACTCCATTTAGGCTTGAGGAAAAAATAAAATGTGTAGTGGTTCCAAGGCCAAAAAGACCTCCAGGCCCCTACTGGGCATTGTACCTTAAATAAATGTTCTTAAATCAGTTCTCTTGGTTTTCAGGCTTCATATGATAGTATTTGATGATGTTTTTCTTGTGGACAGCTGGGACACCTGCCTTCAATCCCATCAACACAGAGCGTGGTGGTGGTGGTGGCAGTGCAGATCACCAGCACAGAAGAACCAGAAAAGACAGCAGAGAATAGTAGAGATTTTTACAGATTGCAGATCCCTGAAGAATATGATAATTCTATGCCCATATAGTCTATTAGGAATACAACTGAAATGTAGATATAAAAAGCCATATTAAAATAATGAGATTTTGCCAGTATTTTTAAAATGTTAAAGAGCCCAGATTTTGTACTATGTGGTATTAAAGGTATCACTTAAATTGTATGAAGATTCAGCAAAAATAATGTGTTGAACTCAGACTTTGTGTTTAATTATGTGTTGAACTCGGGCATTTTGTTACAGCAGTTAGTGTCTCCCACTCTGCCTTTAGTACAACAATTTTCTAATAATTAATAATTTTTTGATACATTTTCGGACATATAATTGACTTGATTAAGAAGTGCAGCTGAGCATCATCTGCATATGACTGAAACTGAATATTATGATTTTAAGCAGTATCTTATAGTCATTTCATATAAAGAGAGTAAACTGTGACAGCCCTGGGCTGAGCTCTCTTGGATGATGTATCAAAATGAAGACCGCAATTATGATTTACTGCCATTAGATTTCTCTATATAAAAGAAATATGATAAGTATTATAAAAGAAATATAAGTATTAGCTAAAGCACCTAAGAACCATCCATTTAACATATTTTTCACCAGCCTGATTATTGATGACTTAGAACCAAATGTCAGATGTTATTGAGTAACCACTATTTTGACTTTCCTGCTGTCAAAATCCAATAGACAGTACTAGTGAAAGTCTTATTGTTTTAGGAATATTGCTTTGCCTGATAAAAACAGCAAGAAGCAAGTAAATGGTGGCATGTGTCACTGAAAAGACAATAGTAAGAACCTAGGCACTTCATATATGAGTGGTGGTAGATGGATAAAATACAATATTCAGTTCAGTGGTGTGCAAAAGTACTCAATCCCATTTAAAGACATTGTAATTTTCTGTATGAAAAAAGATTTGTACAAATATTTATCAATTCAGTATTTTTAAAGTGAACTCTTATGCTGTAACAATACATTTCCAAAGACAAAATAAATAATTTTCTCTAGATATTTAACTGAAGAAGAAAAACTCAAAGGTTAGTGTTTGTGTGTTTGCTTAAGTATTTAATCCTCTGTGCTTTGGAAGCTTCAGGTTTACAAAAATGACAAATCAATCACAAATGACACAAAGGTAACAGTCATTTGATCATAATCTCTCTCTCTCTCTCTAATATATATATATATACTAGCAAAATACCCGCGCTTCGCAGCGGAGAAGTAGTGTGTTAAAGAAGTTATGAAAAAGAAAAGGGAACATTTTAAAAATAACCTAACATAATTGTCAATGTAATTGTTTTGTGACTGTTATGAGTGTTGCTGTCATCAAGGATTTGATTATCATTATTTCTTTCGATGAGGTTTGTATTTGGAGGATGTGTCATGTTCAAGTTACATTCCGTGTTTGTCAACCGTTTTAAAGATAACAGGTTTCATTCATCGATTATTTTCTTACTGCATCAATAAACAGCTCGTCTTCCTCTTTATTTGAGACATCACACACTGCATGCACGTTTTTTTTTTTTTACACTGTCTTCCTTTAGCTGGACATTGACTTTTTCCACCGTGTGCTTTGTCTCCGCAGTAGCTGCACTTATGAATATGCTTGTATGCGTCACTCGCTTCATATTCTTTTGCTGCCTTCTCAATTGTGTAATGTGTTTTTTGTTCAGCGCTCTTTGGAGCTGTTGCTTTTTGTCTGCGTACTGCGTTCACAGTCAGTTCACGTGAGGCGCTCGGAGTACATGCATCGAAGGTTCTCAACTGTGCTTGTGCTATCTCGTGCGATGTTGCAATGTTAGCTCAGACCCGGCAATGCGTCTTCTCATTAAACTTGTATCTCGCTAATATCGTATTCGTCATAGGTATGACAAACACCAGCGGCAGCGTGTCTATGAACTTAATTTAAACTTAAGGTTTACACCGTGCTTTGTTTCCGCAGTAGCTGCACTTATGAATATGCTTGTATGCGTCACTCGCTTCATATTCTTTTGCTGCCTTCT
Organism: Polypterus bichir lapradei; assembly: GCA_026402145.1. Taxonomy (NCBI): domain Eukaryota; kingdom Metazoa; phylum Chordata; class Cladistia; order Polypteriformes; family Polypteridae; genus Polypterus; species Polypterus bichir. The sequence continues at coordinate 14,433,843 of JANRMT010062834.1, forward strand.
CAATTGTGTAATGCGTTTTTTGTTCAGCGCTCTTTGGAGCTCTTCCTCGTTCTCTGCGTACTGCATTCACAGTCAGTTCACGTGAGTCGCTCGGAGTACATGCATCGAAGGTTCTCAGCTGTGCTTGTGCTATCTCGTGCGATGTCCACGGCTTTATTTAATGTCAGCTAAGACCCGGCACTTAAAAGTTTCTCTCGCAGTTTCGCTGAGTTTGTGCTAAACACCACCCTGGCTATCTCATCTTTGTTTGCATAAGCACAGTCCTTCACCCGCGAATATTTAGCAGCATAGTGTTTCTATTGGATTGCCGCTGACGGACGGTCTTATATGGGCAGGCACTCAATTACATGGGAGGCGTGACGATGAGGAACACAATTCCGCCTCACACGGCAAACAAGCTGCAGGCTATGGCCAGTATATCTATACTAATAAAAGGCAAAGCCCTCACTGACTCACTCACTCACTCACTCACTCACTCACTCACTCATCACTAATTCTCCAACTTCCCGTGTGGGTGGAAGACTGAAATTTGGCAGGCTCATTCCTTACAGCTTACTTACAAAAGTTGGGCAGGTTTCATTTCGAAATTCGAAATGGTCATAACTGGAACCTATTTTTCTCCATATAATGTAATGGAGTTGAGTTCGATGGCCGTGGGGGGCAGAGTTTCGTGTGACATTATCACGCCTCCCACATAATCACGTGAATTGATTATCCATGCAGTACCTAGAAAACAAGGAAGAGCTCCAAAAAGCGCTGAAGAAAACATGCATTATACAATTGAGAAGGCAGCGAAACAATAAGAAGCGAGCGAGTCACACATAGAACCATATTCATGAGTGCAGCTACTTCGGAAACAAAGCACGGTGTAAACCTAAAGTTTAAATTAAGTTCATAGACAGGCTGCCGCTGCCGTTTGTCATGCCCACGGCTAATGCGGGATACAAGTTTAATGAGAGGACGCAGGATATAAACGAGAGTTTTGATCACTTTGTAAGTAAGTTAAAATTACTGGTGAAGGGCTGTGCTTATGCAAATTCCGAGAGACTGTCTTTGTGGGGGGATTGACAGTTAAGACGGGTGGGAGAGTCACGTCATCATCTCCCCTCCCATTCACCTCATTTCGCTGTGAGCTGAGCTCCGCAACTCAGTCTTGCGGAACCAAATATGTGACGCTGCCACCAAATACTCACAGAAAAATCCACAAGTTCATACACACGCTGTCTCTACAGTTTCTCCACACTCTGAATTCTCCAGGCACTACTTACAAAAGGTTACATTGACAATCATGTTACGTTATTTTTAAAATGTTTCTTTTTCTTAGCACAAGCACAGCTGAGAAGCTTCGATGCATGTGCTCCATAACGCGTTAAAAAATAACGCATTTAATCACACTTTCCATTCCAAGCAAAGGGAAACTTCTGTCAATGCATGATTTCGTGGTACACTGATTACATTGATGCACACATCAGAGCTACAAAAATGTAACAGTCAGAAGAAAGCGCGTTGCTACGACTGATTGGAGGAAAATTTCATTTCAAAAGACTACCCGACGGAAGCCTTGATAAAAGCGTGGTTTTCTGCACACATATATATATGTGTATATATATGTATATGTATATGTATATATACTGTATATATGTGTGTATATGTATATATATGTTTATGTATGTGTGTATATTTATGTATATATATATATATATACAGTATATATATATGACAGCATCACTCATGACAATGTCAATCATGTTACGTTATTATTAAAATGTTTCCTTTTCTTTTTCATTACTTCTTTAACACACTACTTCTCCGCTGAGAGACGCGGGTATTTTGCTATATATATATATATATATATATATATATATATATGAATGACCTCCAAAGAGCGCGGAGACTTTTGATCATGTGAACGTGTCTGCAAAAAGTGCCGTCTCCTGCCCAGCAAAAGTCGAGCAGCCGGCGCGCACGCATAGCTGTGCCGGCCTTTGAGACGCTGACTGCGCTTCTGCCTTAAGTCAAAGTGAGCACTTTTAATTTTATTTCATCCTCCCCCTGAGCTATAGCCCAGACAAGTGCAAACACGGGACCCCTTTTCTACACCGCGGCAAAATAATATTAAGGCACTTCGCACTTTATTTTGCACGTATACGATTATGAGGTCGTCAGCTCGGATTATGAAGACACGCACAGGAGTGGAGGACTGACAGTGCCCTCACAGCCGATTAATAGCTGGGACGTCTCACCAGTCTACACAAGACCCACCGCGACTATCCCCAAAAGGCGATCATATCGTCAGCGAAAACATCTCTCTACACTATATAAAAGAAAAAGGCAACTTTCCTTTCTTTACACCTTTTTTCCTTTTATCCCAAACCAAAGCCTTTCTCTCTTAACACTGCAGAGGACACAAAACTAATTTTCTTTAATTGCTGGTAATGCCGGTAAGGCACATTACCAGAGGCAGAAATTTGGACATTCACATAGAAAATGTAATTTCTATACCACAGCCGTCGTGTAGCGCCTTTCAAAAGGAATCTACTACCGAGAGATGATCCATATACATTTTAGCTGCTGTTAGTACTACTTACCTGTTCTGTTACACCGTCTTTAAAATGTAGTTTACGCGCAACCACTCCAGTAGTGCTCAATGTACCTTTACTTCTTAAAATGTTAATGTTTTACTGTTTAATAACTTATAGACTACATTTTATTATTTTTCCCTTGCACTCAGTGACCAAAGCTATACACACACATATAGACAAATACATATATATACACATATATATATATACCTGTGTGTATGTTTGTATGTATGTGTATATATATATATACACACACACCTATCTACATTGTATATATATATATATATACACACACACACATACATACATACATACATACATACATACATACACACACAAATTATATATATGTGTGTGTATGTATGTGTGTGTATATATGATGTAGATAGGTATGTATATATATGTGTGTGTATATGTATATAGATATGAAGATATGTACTGTATGTGTATATGTATGTATACTGTATATATATATATATATATATACTCAGCAAAAAAAGAAATGTCCCCTGACTTTCAACTGTTTTTACTTTCAGTAGACTTAATGTGTAAATATTTGTATGAACACTAAAAGAGTCAACACCATAAGACATAAACTAAAAATGTTTCACAATGTGTCCCTGAATGAAGGGAGGGTCAAAATCAAAAGTACCAGTCAGTATCTGGTGTGGCCACCAGCTGCTTGAAGTACTGCAGTGCATCTCCTCCTCATGGACTGGACCAGATTTGTCAGTTCTTGCTGTGAGATGTTACCCCATTCTTCCACCAAGGCACCTGCAAGTTCCTGGACATTTCTGGGGGGAATGGCCCTAGCCCTCACCCTGCGATCCAACAGGTCCCAGACGTGCTCAATGGGATTGAGATCTGGGCTCTTCGCTGGCCATGGCAGAACACTGACATTGCTGTCATGCAGAAACTCACACACTTTTTGCCACTCCTGTCTGGTCCAGCGAAGGTGGGTTTGTGCCCATAGGCGGCGTTGTTGCTGGTGATGTCTGGTAAGGACCTGCCTTACAACAGGCCTGCAAGCCCTCAGTCCAGCCTCTCTCAGCCTATTGCGGACAGTCTGAGCACTGATGGAGGGATTGTGTGTTCCTGGTGTGACTCGGGCAGTTGTTGTGGCCATCCTGTACCTGTCACGCAGGTGTGATATTCGGATGTACCGATCCTGTGCAGGTGTTGTTACACGTGGTCTTCCACTGCGAGGATGATCAGCTGTCCTTCCTGTCTCCCTGTAGCGCTGTCTTAAGCGTCTCACAGTGTGGACATGGCAATTTATTGCCCTAGCCACATCAGCAGTCCTCATGCCTCCCTGCAGCATGCCTAATGCACGTTCACGCAGATGAGCAGGGACCCTGGGCATCTTTCTTTGGGTGTTTTTCACAGTCGGTAGACAAGTCTCTTTAGTGTCCTGCGTTTTTAGAACTGTGACCTTAAATGCTTACTTTCTGTAAGCTGTTAAGGTCTTAACGACCATTCCACAGGTGCATGATAATTAATTGATTATGGTTAATTGAACATGCATGGAAAACATTGTTTAAACAATTTACAATGAAGATCTGTAAAGTTATTTGGATTTTTAAAACATTATTGTTGAAATACACAGTCCTGAAAAAGGGACGTTTCTTTTTTTGCTGAGTATATATATATATTGTCGTCCCCGGCCGGGGCTGGAGCCCGGCCGGGACGCCCAGGAGGACCAGAGGAGGGCTTGTGCCTCCTCCAGACCGAGAGGGGGCGTCCGTCCTGGTTATGCTGGAGGCCTCGGGTAGAGGGCTTGGAAGCCCAGCCCTGTAGGGACCCGTGGCCACCGCCAGGCGGCGCCCCAGTGCCTGATTATCCCGGGAGCCCGGCACTTCCGCCACACCAGGAAGTGCCGGGGGGAAGACGACAGGGGACACCCGGACAGCTTCCGGGTGCGCAGCCGGCACTTCCGCCACACGGGGGTGTGTCCGCGGGAGATTGCCGGGAAGCAGCTGGAGCCCATCCGGGTTCCTATAAAAGGGGCCGCCTCCCTCCAGTCATTGGCGAGAGTCGGGAGGAAGCGGACAGAGCTGGAGAGAGGACAGGAGACGGCTAAGAGAAAGGCAGTGGAACTGTGTGGCCTGGACTTTGGGGGATCGGTGCTGGAGGCACTGGGGTTGGTAGTGCACGATAAAGACTGGTGAAATTATGATGTCCGTCTGTCTGTGTCCGGGCCAGCGTTCACAATATGTAGACTCAAACCCATTATGACAGCAGCAATCCAAGCTGTGAGAAAACAGTAAAAAGGAGGCATGTCAGACGTCGTGGTAAATTTTCTGATGCAGCTAGACGAAAACAACTTCGTGACGCTGCTGCAAAATACACAAAACAATTACTTTGACAATCATGTTACGTTATTTTTAAAATGTTTCCTTTTCTTTTTCATAACTTCTTTAACACACGACATCGCTGCGAAGCGCGGGTATTTTGCTATATATATATAATATAACCGCAACACTCATAACAGTGAGAAAACAATTACATTGACAATCATGTTACGTTATTTTTAAAATGTTTCCTTTTCTTTTTCATAACTTCTTTAACACACGACATCGCTGCGAATCGCGGGTATTTTGCTATATATATATATATATATATATATATATATATATATATATATATA
>JANRMT010062834.1:14439171-14487246 GCA_026402145.1 Polypterus bichir lapradei
GCAACACTCATAACAGTGACAAAACAATTACATTGACTATCATGTTACGTTATTTTTAAAATGTTTCCTTTTCTTTTTCTTTCCTTCTTTAACACACTACTTCTCCGCTGCGAAGCGCGGATATTTTGCTAGTATATACATAAGTAGGTTCCCGTTATGACCGTTACGCGTAGAATTTCGAAATAAAACCTGTCTAACTTTTGTAAGTAAGCTGTAAGGAATGAGCCTGCCAAATTTCAGCCTTCTAACTACACGGGAAGTTGGAGAATTAGTGATGAGTCAGTCAGTGAGTGAGTGAGTCAGTCAGTCAGTCAGTGAGGGCTTTGCCTTTTATTAGTATAGATAATATAAAAAAAAAATCCAACATCTGTCTTTCTGTCTGTATGTCTGTCTGCTTTTCACGTGAGACCTACTTTTTTCAATAATTTGGTTGCGATTGATTTTGTGACTTCTTCCATCACGTGAAGTATTATATTTCAGTTGTGGCACCAATGTATTCTCACGAATCTGAGAGACAGGCTGCAGGCCGAGGGGAGGGGGAGGTGGGGCCATCCTCACTCACGTGCCAGCCTTCGTTCGAGTTGCTCTATCCCATGCCACATGTTGGAGTGTACCTTGCCTCTGCTTAGCTAGCTATACCAGTTTGTTCAGCAGACATTATCATCTAGAGATTGTTAAAGAGTAACGTTTGACGTTTTTTGAGAGAGAGATCACAGCTACATGTGTTTTAGAGGGTAGCCGCTTATTGGCAGAGATATCACGGCCACATGCTTTTGTCCTCATGTGGGGGACACTGTCTCATCAGAGCTGAACACGATCAGATACAATGGCAATGTCTGATGTTGGAGCGTACCTACTTTCCCCTTGGCCAGAGATACCTTGCCAACTTTTTACATATTTGGCAAAGAGATCACATCTACATTCTCGCCCCGATAACAAAACCAAAACTATTGTATATCAAGAGGCCCTCGGATACGAAAGCTATCAATATAAATTCTTCTCAATACAAATTACATTTTTTTTTAAATTGATTTTTAAAGTTTGTCCTGTTTCATTACTACGTGGGCAAAGCCATGGAAGACAGCTAGTTAAATATATTCTGCTGAAGTGAGAACAAAGTCATTGAAATGCCCAAGGCAGGAAATGGCTGCAAAAAATAAGAGTTTGAATGTCCTGTTAAACACGTTGGATCCATCATCAGAAAGTGGAAAGTTTATCACAGTACCCAGATTCTTATTAGAACAGGCCATCCCCCAAAGCTAACTATTAGAGCAAGACTTTGACTAGTGAGAGTGGCTACTAAAAATCTAAGCATTACATTTAGAAGTCTGCAATGCCCTTTGGCTGAAACTGGAGTGAACGTGCAGTGGTCCACAATTTCAAGAGCTCTCTATCAAACAAGCCTTTATGGGGACAGCATGAAAGAAGCCTCTCCTTAAGAAGTTCTACATAAAAACATGTATGGCATTTGCTGTAAAACATGAGAAAGACCCCAGTTAAGATGTGGGAGTAGGTTTCATGGTCAGACGAGACCAAAATAGAACTTTTTGGCCAGACTTCAAAGAGGTATGTGTGTCATAAAACTTACACTGCCCATTCCTCAAGAAACACAATACCTACTGTGAAATGTGGTGGTAGCAGCCTCATGCTCCGAGTATGCTTTTCATGTGCTGGGACTGGGTTATCTTGTCAGAGCTGAACGGGCAAGGGATGGACACAAATACTGCACAATATTGCAGGAGACCTTGGTCTAGTCTATGCTATGAACCTATGGCTCTGGAGCAGATTTCCTAAGCATAAGGCAAAAGTGACACTGGAATGGCTCAAAAGCAGAAAGGTGAATGTTTTGGAATGGCCCAGTCAAAGCCCTGATCTTAACAGTACTGAGAATCTATGGCACTGTCTGAAAAGAACTGTCCAGAGGTGCCACCCCTCCAGCCCAGAGGATCTCTATAAAGAATGGGGAAGAATCACTTCTGAAAAATGTGCAAAACTGGTACATACATACCTGAAAGGAATTATTTTACTGTACTGTTTTGCAGCAAAAAGGTTCTCAACAAAGTATTAATGTGTAGGGCTTAAGTATTTATCCAAGTTTTGAGTTTTTCTTCTTCAGTTAAATATCTAAAGAAAACAGTTTATTTTGACTTTGGAAATGTATTGTTACAGTATAAGAGTTAACATTAAAAATACTGAATGGATAACTGTGTACAAATCTTTTGTCACGCTGAAAATTATTGTGACTTTTAAGGGGATTGAATACTTTCGCACAACTCTGTCTGAGAGTGGTGGGAGGCAGATAAAATACAATGCTGAGCTCATATTTATAGATATGCATAGACCCCTCTATAGCAAAGCAGTTCAGCATGGAAAGAACTAGGCAGTGTTTTTTTTTTTTTTTTTTTAATGGAGATAGCTTACAGGTAAATGAAATATAGGGTGGTCCAGATCTAATTATGCAATTTTCATTACGCTATAACTTATTAAGAATTCACAAAAAATTATTTTTGTTACCGATAGATGGCAGTACCTGCCCCTGCATTCCAAAATGGCGGGGAGACGGTTGTCAGTCGAACAGCGGGTGCAATGTGTTCACCTTTTCATAATTGCATAATTAGATCTGGACCACCCTGTAGTTATCTACAGACACCTCTTTTGAAAGCGAAGACTGATTTTAGATAATATTAAATAAATTACATTAATAGTAATAATTAATGTAACAACAGCATAGTTAAGACCAATATAACTTAAATACTGCTGTACTTCACCTTTTTTTTAATTTGCTAATCATTGTACCAACTTACACAGAGCATGTATTATTGCAACATGGTTTATATTTCACAAATGAATGTTAACTAATTGAAACAACTTTACTAAAGAAAATAGTAACTTTACTAAGTAACTGACTGAACAAAACCACAAAACATTTGTGCTGTTAACATATCAAGAAAACTGTATTCAGTGCCACATCAATTTAAGCTGAGTTCAAACAGGGAGAATTAAAATTGCAGCTATTTAAAAGTGTTGTGGGAATCTTGGAAACAAACAAGCTTTGAAAAGTCGAGGATGTATTAGGATTGTATCTAAAGAGCATTTGAACATGGGAAAATGCTTGCACAGTCTGGCATTCCATATTATCAGGCATAGTTTGTTCCTCATATCCTTCAGGTTTCTTCCAACAAGAATAAGATACTAGATATTTTTGTTTTGTGTTATCAACAAAGGAGCAAGACCATGTTTGAGCTGTCGATAATTTTCACAAATAGAACAGTTATTTTACCAGTAATGCTTAAATGCGCAATTTTAAATTTATTTAGACTGGTTTTAAAATTTGCCGTTCAATAGATTTACATAAGTATACAGTAACGTTAATGTTTTTTATTTGAATTTTTAGGTCATTCTGTATAAATTATCACTTACACTATCCCCTAGCTGGAAACCAGTATCAAATTTATATACAAAGCTTTTAGTACTAGGGTGTTGTACCGTGTTAGCCATTATGAATGTAGAGAAAAGCCAAGCAAAATGACACCTTTTATTGGCTAACTAAAAAGATTACAATATGCAAGCATGAGTTGCCTCGAAAGCTTGCATATTGTATACAAATGCTTTGAAAAGTATTGCATCACTTCACATTTTTCAATTAAGTCCATTTACATCATGATTTTTGCTCTACTTCTGTTTCTTGGAATTAAGTTTTTAAAAATATCTTTATGGCATCAATACATTTTGTTCATCGAGAAACCTAAGCTAAATTTTGCTCATTGTTTTATATTTTATACTATGTAAACAATATCCTGGAGATGGTCTTCTGACCTACCTGTCCCATGACTTCTTTTAAGCAGTTTTCATTCTGGTGTGTCTGATTTTCTTAAATCTGTTCTCTGTATTAACATTCCTTTGCTTCCCCATATTTTTCAAATTCCAGTTTTTTTTCACTTTATCTGTTATCCATCAGGGGCTTTTTGCTTTAGGAACTATTGCAGCAAGGGTTGCCCCTGTCACTAGCGGAAAATCCCCTGATTCCTTTTCTTTTTCTGTTTGGAAATCCACTTTATTTTATTTTGACCCTTTTGGGAACACTCAGCAGCGAGGATCAATTTGGCATCTGGCCCTTACATTGGTAAATCATCTGATATAGCCAGTCTGGGTATGGGTTCCTCATGGTCCTGGACACAGCTCTAATCCTTAGCTTCTCATAATGGACTCAATGCAGTGCTGTTCATTCACTTGCTGGTATGCACAGACTCCATTTATTTCTTCATAGTTGTTTTCAGTTTTGAATGTGGTAGAATGGGCGGCACGGTGGCACAGTGGGTAGCGCTGTTTTCTCACAGTTAGGAGACCTGGGTTCACTTCCCGGGTCCTCTCTGCGTGGAGTTGGCATGTTCTCCCTGTGTCTGCGTGGGTTTCCTCCGGGCGCTCCGGTTTCCTCCCACAGTCCAAAGACATGCAGGTTAGGTGCATTGGCGATCCTAAATTGTCCCTAGTGTGTGCTTGGGGGGTGTGTGTGTGTTTGTGCCCTGTGGTGGGCTGGCGCTCTGCCTGGGGTTTGTTTCCTGCCTTGCACCCTGTGTTGGCTGGGATTGACTCCAGCAGACCCCCCCCCCATGACCCTGTAGTTAGGATATAGCGGGTTGGATAAAGGATGAATGGATGTAGTAGAATTTTTTTGTGGTGGAGGTCAAACATAGAGTTTTCATTTTAATGCTTGTTATAATAAACTAGCTGTGTATGCCCGTGCTGTAAAAAACCCAGGCTCCTAGAAACTAGTGAAATCGTCAGAAAAAAAATTGAAATGTATAGTCGGTGGTTTTGTTTTGTGGACATGCTTGCCCCCCTTGTCTATCAGCAGCTAAGCGAGTTTCTCTCTCCTCGGAGGTTTCATTTTGCCGATGTGCTCACCTCGGTTGTGTATTACCGTCTAAGCGAGGTTTGTCTTTCGTCAGCGGTTTCACTTTGTTGACGGGGTCACTTTCTTTTAGCTTCATGCTGTAGCCTTGTACTACTTTCTTCTTCTGACTCGTTAACTTGGGACTGCCTTGCTGGCTGTCTGAGCTTCTTGCTGTAACCTTGCACTTCCCGGCCGGACAGATAGACAAACACTCTTCCACGCGTAGACATTTATATATAAGATTACTTTTCTCTTAAAAATTTTCCCTCTTGTATTTCAATAAAAAATGTTCATCCTTTATTAGGTGGAATGGTGGCTTTGAGACTAGGGATCTGCACTGGAAATTGGAAGGTTGCCGGTTCGGATCCCGTAAATGCCAAAAGGGACTCTGCTCTGTTGGGCCCTTGAGCAAGGCCCTTAACCTGCAATTGCTGAGCGCTTTGAGTAGTAAGAAAAGTGCTGTATAAATGCAAAGAATTATTATTTTCATTTTGAAACAGCAAGAAGCCAAGGTTTTATCAAGGCCAAGAACAGTGTTTAGGATAAGTACAAAGCATTTTTTAGATCCATATGACATGGCACAGTCAGACTAGAGTGAAACATGTTGAGTATATCAAAATGTCATGCAAGGGATACAATATGAACAAGTTAAACAACAAATTCAAATGAGAATTATTTAAAAGAATAAGTACTCTTTGATAATAAAATTTGCATTTGAAAGACATGTTGTTTTATCTGTCTGATGTCCATGCACACAATTCTCAGCCAGTGTCTGTTATTTTTTCGAGAGTGGGGCATATTTCTTTGCATCCTGAGCAAGTATTGGAATGAATTTTGTTCTAATTGGATGAATGGGGTTCAGAAAATAACTCAAATGATAGAGAAGTGCTATCTGCACAAACAAAATATCAGCAAGTTGGTCAAATGTGTTGTGTAAAAAGTGTGTGTTTATTGAGAAGGGAAGTAAAATCACAAACTAGAATGTTAAAGAGAAGAATATAAAATCTGCTATCACTCCAACCTCATCTCAACAGGTCTTAAACTCCAGAAGGATTGCTGACTTCTTGACTTGCCAACCTATAAAGTATAAAGAGTTCCGTTCCTCCTCACTGATCTGTTTTTCTCTGACTCTCTTATTCAAGGTTTAGGCAATTTAGAAACCTAAAGGATATAAGGAACAAACTATGCCTGATGATATGGAATGCAAGACCGTGCAAGTGTTTTCCATGTTCAAATGCTCTTTACATACTATCCTAATACATCCCCGACTGTTACTCCTGCCTATGGTGTTTCTGGGGCATCTAGCAGCATACATACAGGACTTGCCTCACCTAGCAGTCCTTTCAGTTCCATAATGACATGTAGAGGACCTCTCCTGCTCCCATGTACCTCTCTCTCTCTCTCATGATATTTTTATTCCATGACTTTACTCTGGTGATGGAAAATAAATAGCTTTGCCTTAGAACACAGAAAACTAAACAAGCAAACTACTTATGAAGTCTCCTTTATAGTTTGTGTAACTGAGCAGTAATGTGACTTGAAATATTCTTCATATGCTTAAAGCTTAGATACTTAGGCATGTCATTTTCAATGTTCCACTGACATATTATTTGCTGATGAGTTTTTGATGGAAATAAATTTGTAGTTTTTTTTTATTCCTTATATTGTTTTATTTAAGCTAACTGGCTTATAACTAATTACAAAAATACATAATACTGAGCCATCTACTCCCAAACTTGGCCTCTTAAGCCATGCTCAACCCCTTCTGTGCCTAATTGCTTATTTTATTCTTAAAACTGGGACAAAGGCTTGCATCATTTCACACACAGCCCATAATGAGCTGCTAGTGTTCCAGTTGAGTATAGTATGACTCGCTTATGAGGAAATTTTGTTGGTGTTGTATATGTTTCAGTCTATTCCTCACTCCAATGTAAAGGTGAGATTGAATAGGTTTTTAATTTTATATCAGGCATGGAATAAAATACCAAATCACATAGTAGTAGTAAATGTGTTAAAGTTGCTTCTTTCTGAAACATAGGCAGTTATGTGGACTTGCTCGAGGTCATGTTGTAAGATGGTATGAAGGTGCAACCTTATGGTATCTGCTCTGATTTAATATTAATGCATATTGTTTGTCTAAGTTAACATAATAATGAACGTGTATAGCAATAAAACTGTAGTTACTTAAGAAGTCTGAATTCATAGAGACCAGCCTTTCACAGAAAAGTATCAATGGAAGTCTAATGTCTAATATACAGTACATATATTCATATTATTAAATAAAATTTGAAGCCTTTCTCAGATTAATCAGGAAATCTCCAACACTACCCAAAAGTATGCATGCAGCTCATTATAGTATATGCTTATGTAACTCTTTTGCCTGTGCAAGAATTGTATGAGACATTGGTTTAAGAACATCAGACACTTTTGCCTTTAAATACTGTAGTTTATTTCTGATGTTAAAACATCAGTTTAGGGTACTAATATCAAATCTCAGCAGACAAAGTCTTGAAATTCCTAACGCTTTTAGCATCAACATCTGCTATTTCATTTTTCTTAGGTTTAACTGGTCATCTGTTAGGGATTAGGTACAAAATGTGGAAAAGGTTAATGTAGTTTGCTTCTGTCAGTGTTTGTGTTGTTAGAGGAACGTTAACCTTTTCACTTTCAAGTTTCAGTCCTCAATGTATCACTAAGATCTATGTATTTTTCAAGAAATGTTTTCTATTGGAAATATAGTGTTTTGTTTTCCACTTATAAGGACATTACTGTTACACGTACAGTGAAATTATAATATACTGTATGCTCCTCAGCCTCTTTGATTAGGCTACAGTTGCTGTATAATCATTTTTTTCTTAATATGCTTGAATATTGAACTTCAAGTATTAAAATTGAAAAATAACATAAGAACTTAATCACAAGCATTCCACCACGGATTTACAGGTATTGTTGTTTTACATAATTCTATCTTCTATCTTATTCTTTGCTTTCTAAGATACAGTATTATATGTGGTCTCCTTCATTTTTCCTTTGTAAAAGAGATATGATTAATTCCAAGCATTATGAAATACGGTGGAAAAATCATTGTTGAAATATATTCACTTTTAACTTATTATTCACAGTATTATTTATTACTTGCTTAGATTTTGCTGGCAGTACTGCAAAATAAATATTCCCATAATAATCATCACATTTTTTTTTTTTATTTCTTTAGCCAATTATTCCTAAAAGCCCTACAAGTAGTGTGGCTACTCCCTCAAGTACAATCAGCACGCCTTCTAAGCGAGAGACTTCTGCACTTCAAGATCTTTACATCCCACCACCTCCTTCTGAGCCTTATACTCCCAGGTAACTACTGAGTTGCACTGTGGCTTTAATTTTAAAATATGGGATAGGTGGGCTTCATTACTGTTACAGCCTGGCAGAGCACTACCAAACAGGTAGGAGAGTGTGGAACTGTTTTTAAAGATTAGATGATCTCTTTCAATCCCCATTGTAGACACAAAAAAAATCATGCAATATCTTTATACCATTTTCCGATTCTCTTCTGCATGGTTCTTTTTTGTTTTTCAAAGTTTCCACTTAGTCATTTCAGCATATTTAGTACAAAAATAAAAAACATTAAATTTTTTGGCAAAGGCTAAAAGACAGGTCTCAGTAAATTTTATCAGTACCGTGGCACGTTGGATAAATAAGTCCTGCTGATAGACCTCCATATTCTGCTTCCCTTCATTCTGTGTTCTTAATATTGATTATGTTTTCCCATTTTAGTTCAGTTAAATTTTACTTTACCATATACAGGTAGTACAGTGGCAGGCATTTGTGTTTAGTGTCCCTGGTGCAGAAACATGCAGTAACAATATAATATAGGAGACTCAAATTACTAATCACAACATTTACATTTTTAAATAGATATGATTTTATTCCATATGAAAAATAAATGCCTAAATTAGATTTCAAATATAAACATATAGCAGACAGAAAAAGTAATACAAATTCTAAAATTGTACAATAAGATTATAGCCAAAATTATTCTTAAGGCACAATAATTACACATTATTTTTCAAAGTCTTCCAAAAAGAGATACATGATTTTAAATTGTAATGCCTTTTTATTTACAGACTCTAAAAAAAAAAAAACCTCCACGTTTAACGTAACACTTAAATTGGCCTCAATATAAGTTCAACACGCAGTGTCATTGCTAAACCTCAAGTGTGTGTGTAGCTTTAAACTGTTTTTGGGGAGAGAAAAAAGTGTTTCTAGTGTTATGCAGCCATTTTCCTATATCTGCAGCTGCTAGTTGAACAGATGCTTTCTCACTGACTGGTGTCTGGCAGCTAACAGAAGTCCCACTGTGTAGCCATTAATTCTCAAAGGCACTAAGACTCTTACAAGCCCTGGATGAAAAAGCTAACAAAAAATACTTAAAGTGCATGTCTTAAACTTACTGATAACTATTATTATGTCTTTTATAAGTTTTGTGGCCAGTTTTAGACAATAGTATGGAATATATGTATATTATCAGCAAGTGACAGTGCGGGTCGGCCCCACCCTACCGGGTCCCGCCAGGAACCTCTGAACCCGACACCGTTGATAGTCTTGACCAGGTTGGCAAATGAGGACAAACACGCACAAAGCAAGAGGTAGGTGAAATAGAGCCATGGTTATTTTATTAAAACAAAATACAAATAAACAGTGTTCAAAAGTGCAGTGCGACCCTTCAATAAATAAATATTCCATAAAAGGTCCATGATAGTTGAGATTGAAAATCCATTAAAGAAATAATCCATTAAAAAAGTGCAGGATGCAGGAGTCTTCTTTAAAATTCTCAGTCCCTAATGCTTACACGGTGTTCCAAGGGGACCCACTGGATCCTGCAGTGCTCTGCACTGACCACTGCCATAGGGAACCACCCGGCGAAAGCATACCATCCTCCCACTGCTGCCTATCACTGGCTCCACCCAGTGAGAGGACTCTCCTGAGCATGATGATCACTCCCACTCCCAAGTTACTCAACAGGAGTGATCCCCAACCCCACTCCTGAGCGCAGGACACAACTGCTCCTCCCTGGGGTACTCTCACTCCTGCATTTCTTCTTCCTTTCGTAAACCTTCATTCTTTCTCTCAGTTTTGTTCTGGTAAAGAGTGTGGGAAGTGGACAGTCATGGCTAAAGAACAGTTATCTGTAATCACCTCAGAGGTGCTGATCAGCTGCTAAAATCTGTTGCCCAGGGTATATGGCTGCCAGTGTTATTCAAGCATGGATCAATATATGAAGATGGAAACAGTGAGCACCAGTTGTTGTCACCTCTGACCCCAAATGAGTGGTGTGAGGTAGAACTACCTGCAAATGAGCAGGAAGGCACTGAACAGGGCAGATTAGAGTGTGTGGAACTGGATGTAAGTAGCTGTGGAAGACTGGGGAGGCATTGGAGGGCAGCTGAGGAAGGAGACAGCAGTTCCAGCTGAGGAATAACCCTTAGATAGTACTATTCCTTACATTTCACTCCATAATAATGTAAAAATCCCCCCAAAAAAACCTTGAATTTTGCAATTGTGATATTGTATAAAAAATAATTTAGGGTAAATTCCACAAAACTCTGTGCAGGGGTAGATTTATAGGTACTCCTAGTATTCACAGAAGTAGGGCCCCTGATCCAAATTAATAAAAGTGCAATTTTTGTATCTTAGCATCTGGCAAGATTATACTTTTTGTAATTTTGAATCCAATTTCAAGATTTCATTTTTTTTAATTCTCACATAATTTTTACCTTGATGTCGAGCTCTGTTCAAAATGTTCAAAGACATTGGCAAAGTTATTACTGACTGGGAAAATTCCAGGTCGGCGTGTAGTGGTTGAGGGACGCAAAAATATTGTTAACATCATTTACCCTTTTTATGTAAAGCGTAATAAGAACAAAAACAAAATGAGAGAAAGATATAAGTATATGTATATATACATCTTTTTAATCTGTGCATCTAAAAAGTGATGTTAGAAACACATACATAAACAAGAGCTGCACCTTTTAGTTGTTGTAGTGATGACCTAAAATACACAAGACTGCCCCTTATTGTTAGCAAATGCATTTTCTAGTACAGTATTCAAAATATTTTTACCACTTTATTTGAAAAATAGTTTTTTTTTTTTATTGTTTTCAAACATTTGGTCTTTGTGTAGTATTTTGGGTTTAATTTAATTATTTTTATTTCATCATATTTTTATTAACAAGTTGATACTCCATGAAATTATGTCATCAATGAACTCATTAATGCAAACTTTTAATGCTCTTATTTTCACAAGAGATGAAAAGGGCAATCTCCCGAGTGAGGATCTCACCCGACACAATGCTGGAATCCCAGTGGCAAAAGGTTCTGAGTCTCCCAACTCATTCCTTGACCAGGAGTACAGGAAGAGGTTTACCATGGTGGAGGAAGATACAATGCTCTATTGTTACGAGTATGAAAAAGGCAGAGCTGGAGGGTCCACTAGAAGGGAGAGCACACCGACATATGGTAAATATCATTCACTCGTGTAGAATGAACAAGCCTGGAAATGCAAGGTATGAGTTTTTGGCAAATTGTTTGGAAATGAAAAACTTCATTGATATTTTTCCAATTTTATAATGGGAGATGGCAACTAGACTTATCATCCATAATTCATGTCCTTCATTAGTTAAGAAATCATGTGCTTTTTACATTACAGTTACAAATGAGTGATAAAGGTATCATTATTTTATGTGGAATGGTTACCTTCTTTCTGTATTTCCTTTGTCATTTCTTGTAAGACTTTCACATCTTTACCCTTACCTTGCTGTATCTAAACATTATGCTGTTGAATAAGATAAATTACAGTAAATTGTTCATAAGGTGAAGTGTGACTCTCTTTGCTTTTGTTTGGTTGTAGTAAAACCTCTTTCGAGGTTGGACGAGAAGTTTGCTTACCTTGGCAGTGACATTCATGTCTCTAGTGACTCTTCCTATGAAGTCAGTAGATGGACTTGGAGAGCACAGGGGGTAATGAGGTCACTGGAAAGTTGTGTGTTGAGCACCCAATATCTATGCAAAAGGAGTCCTGTTCCTTCCTGTCCTTCTATAAGGTTGTGAGACATAGACACAATCCAGTGACCTGAGACTGGACTCCATTGGTACTGTGTCTCTTCAGGGAATCCTTGGATACCGCTGGTTTGACTTTGTGTGGAATGAGCGGTTGCTCTTGGAGTCTCGATTGAGGCACATTACCTGCATTGTGAGGGAGCGTCAGTTACGGCACTACGGCCATGTGGCACGATTCTCCGAGGGTGATCCGGCTCACAGGATTCTCATTGTTGAAGACCCAAGTGACTGTACCAGGCAAAGGGGATGCCCACGTAACTTCTGGCTGTGGCAGATAGAGGGTAATTTCCGGAGGTTGGGATTGGACCGCATGTCTGCCTGGGGGCAGGATCCCAAGCTTTTTCGTCGTGTGGTGGGTGAGTCAATGTGCTGTACCAGTGCATGCTCCCCAACCTGACCTGACCTGTAGTAAAGCTTAAGCGATTGTCCTACCATGGAAGTTTAAGTTCCAAGTTGGAATGTGCACAGTTTGTGGGGTTTTACAGTGAGAATGAAATATGTTACTTTAGTAGTTGTAAAAAAACATTAGTTTGCTTAGGGTGTTTATCAGTACTCAGAGACACTACTAGTACAAAGCAGTTTTAGGTAACAAAAAGTGGATGGGTTAATGTTACTTTTTGATGGTGCTTAAATATTGTATTAAGCAGTAAGATGATATTACCATACTGCTGTTCTTTTAAAAATGCTCAACAGCCCTGAATTTCTACTGAATGATTGGTCCCACTGTTTCTTTTTTAAATATACTGTATCTTTACTGTTAAAATAAATTACCTGAACCTTGCTTCACAATGAACTTGTTTGGTTTAAGGGAAGGGAATCTTGTCCTTATATTTCTTTGATGGTTATCATTTCCTTTTCCACTCTCATGTCTGGATATTTCATTCAAAAAATGTGGATTTTGTGAGCCTGTGTATAGAATGTTTCATTGAGATATGCTTCAGAAAGAACTTTCGCCAAGACAAATCTGCTTTTGCTGCATCTTTCCCGCTCAATACCTAATGACATTTAATTTTCTGTATAACAGAGAAGTGAGATCAGAAGGGAATAGGAAGGGACACATGGCACTGGATCATAAACTACAGTATAATGTAAGGGATAAAACAGAAAGGATAACTTGGATTCTGCTCCTTTGTTACTAATACTAATTGTATTTGAATTATTGTTTTACTTACATTGGGAAGTCAGCATATTTATTAGGTTAGCATCACTTTGATTTTTAATTACACATTAGACAGAATGTGAACATAACAACAAATACTTATTGTTCTTTAATGTCTAATTTGATCCTTAAGATATAAAAGGCAGAGACTTACAGAATATATCATGAGAATAGTTACATGCCAACATGTTGTACAAGATCACACTTTATTTAAAGCAAATGAAGAACTGCTTGTTTTTCTATGTCAGAACACATGGGTTCACTGTGCTATTAAATGTCCTTATATTTTTTATTTAATAATAAGAAAAAGTGATCTGTTTACAGATGTGTCTTTAAAAGTGATGAATATGTCCCTCATTTCTAGCTGTAGACTAATTTGCAAGACCTCAGTACTCATATAGAGAACTCTAAAAAAAAAAATGACTCCGGGGTAATTGTCATTATGCTGTTCATGTATTCATACATGCTTGTACGTTATTTTGGTCCCCTACCGAACTCCCATACATGCTTACAAGGAAGAGAAATTTTGAAAATGCTAGGTAAGGTAGAGGTTAGTGATTAACTACAATCACCATATCTGTTGGATAATGACCGTGTTGACCACAACACTTTTGTGGAGACCTTATTAGTTACAAGAGCATAAACAGCTAACATTACATTGTAGTTCATTAAGGTGTGCAGTAGATACCAAATGTATACTGTATGTTGTGACTGACTTTGTATTATGTTTCAGGTTTAGCATCTGTATTTCAGTGAGTAAACAAAATGATCTTGCATTAAATACAGATGGTTAATGTTACTTTGCAATCTTCACAATTTTAGATTATAGACTAAATTGAATTGTCATGTGGTATTTTAGTCTTCAGATTGACTTAACTGAGATCAACATGTGAAATGAACAATCCGTGTCCTTCTGCAGAGCCATCTGATTCTGAGGCAAGATCAAATAAAGTTGTTTTTTTTTTCTTCACACTGTTAATTTATATAAAAAGGTAATGTTTTTTATAGTATGTGTTAGATAACGTTCTGTTACATTATGTACTTCTACACTTTCAAATCTGTTTTGTTTTCTTTAATACGCTATTCTTGGATTAACCTAAACTTCTCTAGTATTATTTCTTTACTATTGGTTCTTAAGCAGGAAAATAAGCAGATCTCATGTGCAATTCAGCAGGTTCCTAATTTCCTTAACATATACCTACATTGGAAGTTAGTTGAGCATTGAAAATGTGTTACTATCTACAATTTAAAATGTCAACAACAGAAAATATGACTATTTTGAGTTCCAGGAATAATTTTGTGAGAAAAAATTGTGCTGATGCTAAGTTTATAGCAACCATTGCAGCTACAAGTATGAGCTGGCATCTGTCAGATAAGTTTTGACACTGAATGGGCTTTTATGGGAGCAGGGGAACGGCTTAAGCATAATAAGATTAAGTTTGTTTTTGCAGAAATATCATTTTTTATAAAACTTGTTTAGTTAATCGACACTGGCCTAATGGCTGTTATATCGACCATTTAAAAAGGTTGAATCTCAGGGTTGTTCAGTTCAACTCAGCCCTGACAAGCAAGTTAAGAGAGAGAGAGATGCATGAATGTTAATTAGTTGAAGTGTTCACTCCTTTGAACAAAAACAAGTTACTTATCATATAATGTACATCGTTTTCATTAAACTGTTAACACAACGTCTATCTATTTTCAAATCTGCATAATGCGATTTGCAGTCATGAGAGCCCTAAGCCTTTCTGAGTTTGAACCATTTGTTAACTTGCTCTTTGTGTCATTTAACTGAAAATATTTTACTCCTCTGTTCCAAAAATCACATTAGTATGTCATTTCTAGACTCTTTTAAACATTGAATTGTGTTTTTTTTTTTTTTTTTTTTTTACTGTGGAGACCAATCAGCAAAATATATATTTTGGACGAGGCCTGTCAATTGTTTTTGTACAGTTTAACAATAAAATCCACACCCACCTGACTTATAATGGTACAAGTGCTATATAATCCAGGAAGTAGAAACTTTCTTAATGGCTTCTATCTGGTGTGGAAACCAGGGGCGCTCCAGCTGCCCCAGCCCCAACACAGCACACGTTTATTTCCACACCTGAAGTGCATCTCCTTCGCTCCCGTCAACAGCACAGTACACCAAGCACAAAATATACAGTCCCGTCTTCTTCCTTTCTTCTCCCTTTGTCTTTCCAAATCCATCCTCTGGTAAGCTTTGTCCTCTTCCTGCTGACTCTGGCTCATTGAGTCGAGTCAGGAGGGCTGCCCTTTAGTGTCCCCTGGTCCTTCCATCCAGTTGGCGTTCAGGCAGGGTAATGGCCATGGTCGCTCATCACATTGTCTGTGGACATCAACCTGCTGTGGTTTTCTCACAAGATGAAGTTTCAAGTTATTACATGTGATATTTTTATTTCCTTTATGTATCGCCCATATATTTATGTTAAATCGCATCTTCCACATATGTGACCAAGTCTGAATTTGGTCCAGATCCCCATAATGAATTTGCTTACTTTAGAACACCTGTCATCTTTCTACGTTTAAGATCATCAGTGATTTTAACAAGATGGTAAGCTGTTGTTATCTAAAGAAATGCATGTTTGTGTTTAATGTGTTCAACATCTGCATACTCTAATTAAGGAAACCTCAAAGAATATGACAGTAACCGAAAATAATTTTACTTCTATTTCTAGTAATTAACTAGATCAGGAAAATGGGAAAACTTAACAAGGTAAAGTAAAAACAGTGGTGAACGAATATGTTTCATTAACATTACTGAAAAATGAAACACATTGTCGTATACAGGGCTCAAGCCAAGACATAATTCAGAAAACAATGCCAGTTAACAAGTATAGCATCAGAAAACATGAAAAACCATCAATCAATTCAGCAATCATGATTTTTAAGACCAAAGAAAAATGTTTCAACAAAGCCTAAGAAACTACTATATAAATGAAGAATAAATGTCAAATCAAATTTTATTTGTTACATATAATTAATTACACAGACAGTACAATTTGTAGTCTCCAAGACTATGTATTAAAGAAGGACAATAAACAATAATACACAACTCTGTTCAGCTTGGTTCACTTTTACTTACACCTGCCAAGTCAGTACGCAGTCTTATGGTGATGACCAGCTGTCCTTCAAGGACCATTTTGCTTTGGTCCCTTGGTCTTACAGATTCACTCTGTACAATACCTGAAAGATCAGGCCATTTCTGACAAGAGTATACACACAACTCCTGGTCCAGTCTCTGTTTTTGTCTTGGCTGGATTAATGCAAGTCTGGTGGCAGATGATTCAGAATACAGCGGCACGTCTGATGCTCAACTAGCTGAGGTGGGAACATGTCACTCCTCTTATCAGATCATTATTATAATGGCTTCCTGTGGTGGTACATATTAAGTTCAAAACTTAGATGCTTGCCTACAGAGTAGTCCGTGGATCTGCACCTATGTATAGGGCAACACTTATGAAGTCATGTGCTCCTTCTAGACCTCTCAGATCTGCTGTTGAACAGCATCTGGTGATGCCACCTCAGCATGGTATCAAATCTCAGTCCAGACTCTCCATGTGTAGCTCCTGGCAAGTGGAGTGAGCTACCCACATCCATTCAAAACTCTGACTCCCTAAATGTGCTCAAGAAACATTTGAGACTCTTGTTTGGTAAAACTGTGTCTAACATTTTTGTAAATCTGAGAATTATAACTAGCTTAGATTTTGTTCTGAGCTTTTCACTTATGGAATTCAATTTTTGTCCTTGTCCTATAATACTTGTACCCAAAAGTTCATGTACTGATATCACTTGATTATGTTGACCTTTTTTTTAAAGTCGCTTTGGATAAAAGTGTCTGCTAAGCAAGTAAATGTCAATGTTTACAAAGCTAAGACTATTATGATAAAGGAAGATATTCTTAAACAAGCTCAACACTTTTCACAGTTCTTTGCAATAAAAAACTCAGAGATGTGGAACTAAAAGCAAAGTGGGAAGGGGAAAGAAACACTCACTCAGACGGTCAGTACCCCAGTAATTAGACTCGAGTTTACCCAAAGACTAAATAGGTCTTAGACAAGTACCCAAACAGCTGCACATCTGCTGAACTAGGAGTCCCCATCTCCCTGGGCTTGAAGTGAGCAAAGAATTATTATAAAATAATTAACAAACAAGAAGAAAATGAATAAGAAGCAATTAACATAAAAGAAGAAAATTGATGGAATATAATTAATGTAATTTAAAAAACTGAGAAAATACAAATACACGTGTTAAAGGATAATAAATAAATCAAAGTCAGAAGTTAGGTCTTGATCATTAGTCAAAAGTTCCTAGAACTTTTATAAAAATGTAAAAGAGAAGCAGCCCCAGCACTGATCCCTGAAGGACACTACTTTTAACACCACCTTATTTGGGAAAGGTCTGCTGTTTTGCTTTGCCAGGTACTGTATTGTCTCTGCATGTTTCTCCATTATTCTCTCAACTGAATTTAATTTGTGGTTATGGACAGACTAATATATACCTGACCAAAATATCTAAAATATACATTTTTGAAATGGAGGAAAAGCCCAGAAAAATAGAGACATCCAGCATAGGCTTGGAGATGTCATGCAGACTCCGTACAGGTAATTACTGTAGGATTTCAACCCAATCTTCTGAAGTTGATGAGGCAGCAGCACTACCCACCATTCAGCAGTGCAGTCCACACAGTACAACTGCTTTGGAAGCAGTTGGGATGCAGTTCTTTTGTTTGACTGGGAAGTAAACCCACACATTATTTGTAAAGGGTGTTCCCTTCAAGTAATCCATTGTCTAGGGGAGGAACATAAGTTGGCACAAAAACTTTTCTGGAAAAAAAGAAGATTATGAGAGTGAGTTTGAGAGAGCAATTTAGTGTTTCAGTATACTTTTAACTAGCTGGTTTGTTAGAAGAGTTGGCAAGCCACCCCACCTGTGGGGAGTTTTCAGCCCACATGGCATACACTGGGTTGACCTTCTTGGGAAGAAGAAAAACGGGATCAACTTAGTTGCACCAGTGGTTCTAACAATCTTAGTTCTGGAATACCCTCCTGAGGAATAAGTGGCTTCATCCATATAATTAAAAATATTTAATAATATTAATTTAATATTTTTTTAAAACTTAAACCAAATGTAATAAGTAAGTAAGGCCAGCATCTTCTGTTCAGAGAGTATGTTAAATGTAATGATTGCATTTGCCAGATCTCTGAGGGAGTCAAACTATATAACTATACATTATAGGAGTGACTGATTACAAAATTTCTTCATGCCTTTTACACATTATTCCAAATCTTGTTGGGTCCCCAGCTAACCATGATATCATCCTATCTTGACTGTCAGTGGACAGGTTGTACACTGTAATAAGCCACTGTCTTATTATTTTCCACAATATCATGGCACATCAAATGTGAAACATTGAACAGATATCTGTGCTGACTCTGATTTGTTAAACGTCCTTCTTTCTTGCAGCCACCAATTTTCCTCACTAGTTGTGGACAAAGTATTATGCAGAAAAGTCTAATTGCATGACAAGCTACTCACTATGATGCAATCAAACCAGTTTTGTTTTGTTGTAGCAATTTACAATCTCTATACCGTAACTGTGTTGTCATAATACACAACTGATTGCACATGCAGTGCCTGTGGACTACTTTCTCTTTTTTAAGTAGCTGAAGAATACTGAAGACTGGAAATTGTTGGAAATTTTTTTCAATGTGACTCCGGCTTAAGTCAAAATTCAAGAAGATACCTTTAAATTTAGTCTGAATATTGCTTCTGCAACAATGTAGAATTAGAATAGATTTAAAATATTGTGTCCCTCCAGTTCCGAGTTGACTGTTAAAACTGTTGGTACCATACTGACAGATAGCAGAAAAGAATATGGATAGCTAAAGAAAAGTGAATTTTTGCTGAGTGCAGTGCAGAAGTACTTTGGAATAATAATCCAACAGGCTTCAGAGAAAGTCAAATATTAAATAAATTCATATGGGACAAGTAATGGAAGTAAGTGTTAAGCATTTGAAATCGGGGATTTGCTGGTGATCAGCAAGGTCAGAAAGATGATTCAGATGTATAAAAAAATAAGCAGGTTGAGCTGAAACAGTTGTTCTCTGATAAAGAAAAAAGTGAAAGCTTAAATACATGACTGAAAGTTACTGTCATTATGGTACTTTGATTGAAGGACCTTCACAGGAGAGGCAAGTGAGGGGATCGTGGCTTTAGTT
Organism: Polypterus bichir lapradei; assembly: GCA_026402145.1. NCBI lineage: Eukaryota > Metazoa > Chordata > Cladistia > Polypteriformes > Polypteridae > Polypterus > Polypterus bichir. The sequence continues at coordinate 14,458,577 of JANRMT010062834.1, forward strand.
CTGTGACTTCAAGGGTTAGAGAAAGTCTTATGGAGCTCTAGACTGGATTTCAGTTCAGAAGGATTTATTTTATTTTTTTTTAACTTAATACCTACATACTAAAATAATCTCCAGCATTTGACATCAAAATGCTCTTTTCAAAGTGATGTTAATCTCTGTGACTGTGCTTTTATTCTTCAAGCAAAAGTTTTATCTAAATGCTTAGGCTGCATACTCTTATGCCTTTATGTTTGCATTGCACAGATTTCAGATTTTATTCTGTTATGACCTATAGTTTCATTCTAAGAAATACTCAGCATTGCCATAAAAGTAGTATTAAAAAATAGTTTTCCAAAAAATTTCTGTTATCTGCTAATTACTGGTTTATTTCTATTTTGCATACTCCTAGAATGTGTACACTCATAGATAGATTTAATAGTTTAATTTACACTTATTCAAGTTTGTGTTATTTGAGGTCACTTGCACTAAATATACAGTACTAAAATATTTTCTTCCCACAACCTTTAACAGCTTTTATTTTCTCCAATCACTATAATCACTTGGTTTTATTCAATTAATAAATTATTTGCTATTGTTAATGTCAACAACTGACAACAGTAGATTTATGGCGCACAGTGTTTTGGTAGACTTTTTATATCATAGGATATCTCAGAGGTAACTCAATATCCTGCAAAAGGCCACAGCAATTTTGTTTTCTAATCATTGTTTATTTTTCTTTCTTACATCTAAACATGGAGCAGAGATGTAAAAGAATGAGTTCACAATATGTTGTAAACCAGTAGAGTGGCTAACTGACCCTGCAGGTATCCCTGTAGGAAAATCTATCTCGGGTAACTTTCACTTGTAGTCTGAGGGAACCCCATGATTGGAATAGTCCTCTTTTCCTGAGGACCAGACTTGGGATTAACACAGTGCTGAAAGTTAAAACATTAATGTAATTACTGTATTAATATAATCTAATTACATGTCCCAGTAGTATTATTGTACTTTATAGTTTAAATTAATTAAATCATCTTTTGTTTACTTGAATTAACTAGAATTTCATTGCTTGCAACTGTCTTGAAAGGGCAGGCTCTCATTCTGCAGTAATGTAATGTAGATCTAAGTAAACCCAGGTTTCTCTTCTGTTAGGTTTCTACCCGTAGCCATTACTAGCAGTTCTTTGGTATTTCTTGATTTGATGTGTTTTCTGTCCGTTAAGGAGTCAACTAGAATCATCAGGAGACATGTAGCCTTGGTGCCTTCTAGTGTCCAGGGAACATGCATGGATGATCCTTTCAATACCTGAGTAGCACTTAAACAGTCTCTCTTAGCTGCTTACATTGCCATGTATTATCTCCTTCATTCTTTGTGGATTATAAGCGTAAAATAGAAAATTTTAGTATATTTATGTAACTATACCCTCATAGCATATTGAATTTGGGCAAAAAAGTCATATAATAAGGAGCTATCATCAAAAAGATAATAATACTGTATATTTATTGAGAAAGCTTTTGTAATCCCAGTTATAAATTGTCAGATTATTTCTATGGTTTATTTTGACTCATATGTCTTTCTTTATCAGCTACTGCCTATAATCCTATTTGTTTTATACACGCATCAACAAAGTTTTACAATTAAAGTAGCTTGCAGTATTAATGTAAATTTGCCAGGTCTATGATTTTAATTGATTGTTTGTGATTGTATTGTCCCCAATAGTTATTAAAAGTAAGATACTTTTCAAACCTTATTACTAGGCTATGAATTTTGTAATTCAAATATGGACATAATTTTTTTTTTGGTGTGTTCACATATAATGCACAAAGCATCTATTGTGATACCCCATGTTTGTCTGTCTGTCTTTCCACATAAAACAACTTGACCCCTGTAGACCAATTATTTTTTTTTTTTTTTAATTTGGCACACTTACTCTTCAAGGAAATTTACTGAGACAGTTCAATTTTCATTGAGATATCTTAAACAGATCACGCTGTATACAGTTTTAAAATTTCTGATTCTCCCATTGAAGAGGGTTGGTAAATTAAAACAGAGAAACATTCCAAGTGACTCTAACAAAGAATTAGTTTACTGTTTCAATTTTACTTGACAGCAGTTACACAAACTTGTATATTTTGTATATTTTCCTCTTTTTCATCTCCAATAGCCACTACTGATGGCAAACAGATCCCCAGTACAAGCTAATGAAACACCAGCAGTCTGCTTACGCGGGTAGGAAGTTGCTGTCACTGCTTGCTTGCACACATGGGGGATAGCAATCCTCCATCAGCAAGTTAAGATGAGTGTGCACAGGGAAACGTACGGTATAAGTCAGCAAGATGTTTCTTTTTTATAAAGTCTTCAAAGCAGCCTGAGCACACAAAGTGGAGAAGCAGTGCATCAGCACCTTAGTCTTCTAGAATGTTGAAGTCGTAACAGGTAAGTGAAGTGATTTTCCTAACTGTAAAATTATAATATGCAAGCATGGAAAACAAAAAGTTATTTAGATATGAATGACATACCCTGTGGTGTGTAAGCTGATGTGCACCAAGCAAATAAACATTTACTCAGTACCAATCTCTGATCTCCATTATCTACATGTTTTAATGATTCACTATTTCACTGATACAATAATTTACTAGGGTGACTATACATCGTGGTGACAGCAACAGTCCTGATTTCAGGTTATGTATCCCAATAAATAACTGTAGTATATCAAAATCTCCCGGTTTTAACAGGCTGCCCACCTAATAAAACATTGCTCTGACGACACAAGCATCCCCACAATATATTTTGAACTGTGCACACAAAACTTCCCAATCCCTACTCCCTAATGTAATATACTAATATTAATGTGGTCAAAACTGTAAAGGGGAAAGGTTCATTAAAAATCTGGTCATGCTATAATTTACTATCAAAGTGCCACATTCACGTGATATCCGTAATGGTCCCTCACTGTTATACAGTTTACATTTCACTTCTGTTATTCCTTAAACTTTGGCATAACTGAATAGCTTTGTAAGCCCCATTCTGTGAAAATTATAATGGCCAGACATGCTCAAGCCAAGACGGAATTAATTACATAAGTTTTTTTTTTTTTTTTGGTTATGTTGATTACCTATTGCAAATTGTCACTATGTATGAATATGGTGTGTGTGTGTGAGTGAGAGTGATAGTGATCATTGTGATGAACTAAACTCCTGGCTAGGCCTGTTTTCTTCCTTTCCCCAAACCTAATGAGACAGCCTTTGCCTCCTGCAACTGTGAAATGAATTGAGAAAGTTCTAGAACTGAACCAATCAACTCAGTCTATTTAGGGCCATAGTGCCTGCAAAGTCCTCAAATGCATCTGAATGTTGCATCATGCGTACATTTTTAAAAAATCTTTTTAAACTTTACTCATCTAATATATATTTTTTTATCCAGTAGAGGACTACCAGTGGCATGTTTTACTCGACAAGGTTTTTTCTTCTTTTTGTGATCAAATTTTTATTGACTAAATGAAAAAGGATTTCAGAAAAAGAAAACCAACATATAAGAACCAACATAGAACACCCCCTAACCAGCTCCCACCCACCCCACTGAAACTTAGACAGAAGTTTAAACAAATACAAATACAAAAAGAGGGAAAGTTTCAGAGCATTTATGCTGTAACAGTGCTTTTTATGCTATGCCTGATCAGTCACGTTTGCCATTTTGGCTTAAGTGTGCAGGTGTAAAAATTGCCTCTTTGAACCTGAGGAAAACAGTTACCATTCTCTATTTTTCTGCTCCTGTCACTTTCACAGAAGCACAGCTGTTTCAAAGTTCACACTTGATTTGTAATCCTTGCCTCATTAGCCATAAGTGAATGACTTTCAAATGAAGAATTTTTAGAACACTTGTACATGGACAGATGCATCTCTTAATTCTTTTATGGCATGACATTTAAAAGAATTGTTTTTAAGTAATAACTGTGCTTCTCACAACTAGTTCTTATTTTAAAGAATGCTAATAATTTCTTTATGAGTGGAAATTCAACATTTCTCAGTGTGATAATTATGTAAAAATCTAGTTGTACAACTTGCTGATCTCTTTTTGATGGACACCAATCTTTGTCCTATTGTATTTTACTTATAGGAAACCATGATAAAATTCAAAAAGGTGGTGCAATTATGAATGGTGTAATTGAACTTGTTATTTGTATTAAAATCTCTTGGGGAGAATTCAAAATGAGTTCCTCCACCCCAACCAAAAAGCCTGTCTCTAGACATTAGCTGTATTAAAAGATCATGAGGACTTCTACTGAATCATGGATCCAAGGTCCATTCTATCTACCATAATGAATGTCAAACACTGTAGATATCATGGGTGTTGAACATCTCTTGTCTTCAGTACATGAATAATATATGATGTGTCAGAAGGCTGTGTTAAAATAGAAAATTTGAAAGGTGCTGAAAAAGGAATTCAGCAGTCACCTTTGTTGTATAGTGTAAGAAATCCAAGTGTAAAGTTGTTGACAGTATATGTTATTCTAAAATGCCCGCTTACTATGTAAAAATGTGAAGTTTTAGGTTATGTTTTAGATAAAATTATCAATTTTGACTTTGTAGTTGTTTCTTTAATTCTACAGCATTAATTCTTTATAAAAAAAAAAATTTAAAAAAAGGTTTAAATATGTTGCTCTCCAAGTGTGACTTTTCAAATTTTGTCTTTCTAAAAAAATGTTGTTTTTGGAAGACATTAATAGTAATGAAAATTTTTTTGGTGTACGTTTTATTTTCTGCATAAAGTAATTTGTTATTAATTTTTATGCTAATTCTTCTTAGTAAATCCTAGATAACAAATGGTTTCTTCAGCTATTGTCAAATAATACGAAAAAGTATACTGTCTTTCAGTTTTATGTTTTTATATAACAGGACATTACTAACAATCATTTACTCCTCACCAGATCTTAAAATTAGATAAACCTACTTACAATTAACCAACAAAGGATAAGAGATTTTACTTTGTCATAATTAATAAACCGGATAATAAGATGGGTGGCACGGTGGCGCAGTGGGTAGCACTGCTGCCTTGCAGTAAGGAAATCTGGGTTCACTTCCCGGGTCCGCCCTGCATGGAGTTTGCATGTTCTCCCCATGTCTGCGTGGGTTTCCTCCCACAGTCCAAAGACATGCAGGTTAGGTGCATTGGCGATCCTAAATTGTCCCTAGTGTGTGCTTGGGGGGGGGGTGTGTGTGTGTGTGCGTGCGCCCTGCGGTGGGCTGGCGCCCTGCGTGGGGTTTGTTTCCTGCCTTGCGCTATGTTGGCTGGGATTGGCTCCAGCAGACCCCCGTGACCCTGTAGTTAGGATATAGCGGGTTGAGCGGGAAACTCAGATGATTCATTCCACAACCCAAAAATATCCATATAAAATTGATTAATACAAAATATAAAGTAAAAATACATAAAATAAATGAACCTGCACTTTACCTTTGAAAAGAATCATGGCTGGTGTGAGTGAGTTTCTAAACTCTTGTGGGATTACACCCAATGGGACGACACACAGAAGAGTGTCCCAAAGTAACCGCAGATTCCCAGCAGTGTAGCAGTTCGCCGTAAAAGCTAATCCGAAAAGATTGTGAACATGCTATAAGCGCCTGCCGTTGATGGGTGATACAAGGAACATTATAAATGCGCAGGGCACAGTATTAATTGGCCATTAACCTGGGCATAACCCTTCCTGACTGCTGTGTCTGTGTATAGTTAGTGGCAGATCCCGCTAAAATAAATAACCGCGCTGTTCCTGTTTCAAGCTGAATAGACACTGGTGTCGCTAAAGTACTGAGGCTCAGCTTTGTGTTTTGGGGTGCAAGACAGAGACACACACGTGGTCACAATGCTGTAGTAAACAGTATATGCTCATACGTATGTTGACTATATGAATGAGGCACGCCGACAGACGATTACCCACAATCCCGCATTGAGAGAGAGAGAGAGAAGAACCATCAGCTCAGTTGTGATCACGTGACGCTCGGCAGACAAAGCGTATACATACTACTCGTATTGCAAGACCTCGCTCATTTATCAAGTCGAAATTTATTAAAAATTTAAGCTCGTCTTGCAAAACACTTGCAAACCAAGTTACTCGCAATCCAAAGATCCACTGTAACTGAAAAGTGTTCTTTCATTTTCACATCACTCTATCTCTGTTTACTCCATTCTACATCTTAACCTATTCCACTTTCTGCTCCATTTGAGATTTTAGCTTCAATTTTGCCTTTTCTCAATGTTCTTTCATAGCTCTTTTGTGTTCCTATTAGGTACTCGGGATATGATATTTTTATTCCATCAATTTCTTTGAAAAAACTCCATCATTGCTAAATTATGGCCTGATTAGATATCTCTCTGTATTATCTTTATCTTATTTTACTGTTACGTTCAAAGCCTGTGGTTAATTGAAAGCAGCTTAAGCAGTTTTTGTTTTATTTAATCTTATGTCAAGCTGAAAATGAATTTGTTGTTTTTAATAAAAGATGTTGTGATCCCACCCATCCCTCCCCAAAAGAGGGAATTTCCTGTGTTAGTGCTATAGCAAAACAAAGTGCGACTTAAGTCATCAGTTATTCATTTATTAAGTTAGGAGAAAAATATGGCAATATTTTAAATCCTCTTAATATGCCCAAATTTTTACCAATATGAACAATTTGGTAATAAAGCAAGAGCTTCAAATTTGAATTAAAAGATAATGGATGTGTGCATATGTTTATTTAAGCCACAAAAAAAGAAGGCACGCAAATTGAAGCTGTTCAGCCTTTAGATTTGTATCAAAAGGAAAATGAGAAGTTATAACTTTTAGTCAGTGTATTTTGACAATCACAAGAACATGAAAAATGTATTCCAGTGTTAGCTGTAAGGCTGATACAGGTTGTTTTTTAATTTAAAAAAAAATAGTTTTTACAGTATATATTACATTTTGAAATGTATGCTTGTCATCATGTGTTTGATACAGGCCCCTGGGTTGCCTTTTAACAAAGTTAGTTTTGCCTTCTTATTGTGTAAGAAAGTTTGCAATGAAATAATGTGAATATTGAGCTCAAAGGAACATGGTGTGAAAGTAACTGAGGGAAATTGTTCCTAGTTGAAGAAGTCTAAATCTGTACCAGAAAAACAGAGAGGAGCCTTGGTGTCAGAGAATGCTACAACTAGCCTTAAAAGGACAAGGCTTCTCCCCCTTAGCTTCTATTACCAGCTATAGAGGGAAGGAAGGTTTGTTATGTATCATAATTGTTCTGCATATTTTCTTTGTTAATTGTATTCTTAGTACAAAGCAATTCAATATATAAGCTTAGTGCATTATACACTATTATGCATGTTGTATAGTTAAAATAAGCCATAAAATGACATACAAATAAGGGAAAAAAACTACTATACACATATATACAGTGGTGTGAAAAACTATTTGCCCCCTTCCTGATTTCTTATTCTTTTGCATGTTTGTCACACAAAATGTTTCTGATCATCAAACACATGTAACCATTAGTCAAATATAACACAAGTAAACACAAAATGCAGTTTTTAAATGATGGTTTTTATTATTTAGGGAGAAAAAAAATCCAAACCTACATGGCCCTGTGTGAAAAAGTAATTGCCCTCTTGTTAAAAAATAACCTAACTGTGGTGTATCACACCTGAGTTCAATTTCTGTAGCCACCCCCAGGCCTGATTACTGCCACACCTGTTTCAATCAAGAAATCACTTAAATCGGAGCTGCCTGACACAGAGAAGTAGACCAAAAGCACCTCAAAAGCTAGACATCATGCCAAGATCCAAAGGAATTCAGGAACAAATTAGAACAGAAGTAATTGAGATCTATAAGTCTGGTAAAGGTTATAAAGCCATTTCTAAAGCTTTGGGACTCCAGCGAACCACAGTGAGAGCCATTATCCACAAATGGCAAAAACATGGAACAGTAGTGAACCTTCCCAGGAGTGGCCGGCCGACCAAAATTACCCCAAGAGTGCAGAGACGACTCATCCGAGAGGTCACAAAAGACCCCAGGACAACGTCTAAAGAACTGCAGGCCTCACTTGCCTCAATTAAGGTCAGTGTTTACGACTCCACCATAAGAAAGAGACTGGGCAAAAACGGCCTGCATGGCAGTTTTCAAAGACGCAAACCACTGTTAAGCAAAAAGAACATTAGGGCTCGTCTCAATTTTGCTAAGAAACATCTCAATGATTGCCAAGACTTTTGGGAAAATATCTTGTGGACTGATGAGACAAAAGTTGAACTGTTTGGAAGGCAAATGTTCCGTTACATCTGGCGTAAAAGGAACACAGCATTTCAGAAAAAGAACATCATACCAACAGTAAAATATGGTGGTGGTAGTGTGATGGTCTGGGGTTGTTTTGCTGCTTCAGGACCTGGAAGGCTTGCTGTGATAGATGGAACCATGAATTCTACTGTCTACCAAAAAATCCTGAAGGAGAATGTTTGGCCATCTGTTCGTCAACTCAAGCTGAAGCGATCTTGGGTGCTGCAACAGGACAATGACCCAAAACACACCAACAAATCCACCTCTGAATGGCTGAAGAAAAACAAAATGAAGACTTTGGAGTGGCCTAGTCAAAGTCCTGACCTGAATCCAATTGAGATGCTATGGCATGACCTTAAAGGCGGTTCATGCTAGAAAACCCTCAAATAAAGCTGAATTACAACAATTCTGCAAAGATGAGTGGGCCAAAATTCCTCCAGAGCGCTGTAAAACACTCATTGCAAGTTATCGCAAACGCTTGATTGCAGTTATTGCTGCTAAGGGTGGCCCAACCAGTTATTAGGTTCAGGGGGCAATTACTTTTTCACACAGGGCCATGTAGGTTTGGATTTTTTTTTCTCCCTAAATAATAAAAACCATCATTTAAAAACTGCTATATTTTTCACACCACTGTATATTCTTCATCTTCACCTCCTAAATTAGCCAAAATAATGCATGGATTTATTAATATGTCAGGGAAACTATATTTTGCAGTCATTGCACAATTTTTGAAATAAATAATTTTCATTAAAAGATCATCATAAGGCATTCCTTTCCAATAGAACTTCACATTTTCAGAAAGGATATTTATCTTATTCCAAAGAAAATAATTTGAAGAAAAGATGTTCGGTTTGCATGACATATAAAACACTGTACATATTCCTTACAGGAAAACCATTTACAGCACCTAATCCCTAAACCTGATCTGAAGCCATAGACGCAGCAGGCAAGAAAAGCTACAAGAAGCCAACTAGGAACTGAAGTGGCCAATAAGGAAATTAAATTGGCCTTTGGATTATGCAGTCACTGAGGGAACATGAATTAAAGTTCCTGTCTGTCTTGTCCATTCTGCCCCACTGAATAAGTAATATGGGCTCTAATGGTGAAAGGTTTATTACAAAAAAGTTATTTGATCAACATTTGATTGGATAACAGAAAATGCAACAGTGCTCAGATGTCTAGGACAGACATTTGGACTTTTTTCAGCTTTCCTGTGCCCCTGCCCTGGATAAGTAGGTTAAGAAAATGTATTAAGGCATGGATAGTATTATGTTTTTGGAATAACTATTAACTAGTCAAACAAGTCTGACAGGCCAACGGTCATCTCTACACTGTGAAATTGTTTAGTTAATATTCAGATTAAACAAACACTATTAAACTATTTCATTTAACAGAAAAACAAATATATGAAATCTAAGAAGGATTCAGAAGTTTTAACTTTTCAAAATGCAATACAAAACGAGTACTCTAACCTAAAACAAAAGTCCCTAATAAACTTTATAATGAAACAATGACAATGTGTGAAAATGTTTTTTTTTTTTTTAAGTATAGCTTTTCTTTCCAATATTTTGGAGACCCTCCTCCTACAACAGGAAAAGGTAAGGTAAATAAACTAGGAGCCTTGCCAAATTTGATTAATTATCTCTGTCAATTATAGGTGTTCCTATATAGGTATTGGTGGAGTTATGCTCTGGAGAGGACAGGAACGAAGGTCAGTAAAAACAAGACAGAATACATGTGTGTAAACGAGAGGGAGGTCAGTGGAATGGTGAGGATGCAAGGAGTAGAGTTGGCGAAGGTGGATGAGTTTAAATACTTTGGATAAACAGTACAGAGTAATGGGGATTGTGAAAGAGAGGTGAAAAAGAGAGTGCAGACAGGGTGGAATGGGTGGAGAAGAGTGTCAGGAGTAGTTTGTGGCAGACGGTTATGAGCAAGAGTGAAAAGGAAGGTTTACAGGACGGTAGTGAGACCAGCTATGTTATATGGGTTGGAGACGGTGGCACTGACCAGAAAGCAGGAGACAGAGCTGGAAGCAGTAGAGTTAAAGATGCTAAGATTTGCACTGGGTGTGATTAGGATGGATAGGATTAGGAATGAGTACATTAGAGGGCCAGTTCAAGTTGGACGGTTGGGAGACAAAGTCAGAGTGGAGAGATTGCATTGGTTTGGACATGTGCAGAGGAGAGATGTTGGGTATAATGGGAGAAAGATGTTAAGGATAGAGCTGCCAGGTAAGAGGAAAAGATGAAGGCCTAAGAAAAGGTTTATGGATGTGGTGAGAGAGGACATGCAGATGCTGGGTGTCACAGAGCAGGATGTAGAGCATAGGAAGATATGGAAAAAGATTATCTGTTGTGGCAAACCCTAACAGGAGCAGCCGAAAGAAGAAGAGGAGGATTAATTATAGGTATTCCAATCCAACATTTATTAGCATCTCTCTGAGGGCATGATAAATTACGCTCTTACCTACAGGCTTGTACTCTACACATTGTGCTACAAAACTGAACACATTGTGAGCTTTCTTAATGGCTTCTAAAAAAATCTGGAAGGAGTACTTTCAATTTTCAGATCTCCCACTGTGTACTAAAATCTAATATTATTAGTTTCCTTAAGTAGATCTAATATCCAACCTATCTAGTTTGGTATTATCGGCAAACCTAACCAGCTTATTATTTATATTCCAATCCAAATCATGTATATGTATATAATTTATTTTCTATAACCTTTGCATCACCTGCCCTGTAGTGCCTTGGGAGAACATTGCATGCCGGTGCCCTGTCCACATCTCATTCTCTAGTTTCCGGGTGTCCCAGTATTTAGCTCATTTGGTGTGTCCTCTACACATACAGGGCATGCTGCCCCTTTCAACTTTCCCTGGCATGATGACATGAGATATCCCTTCAAGTGCATGCTTTGTTCTTTTTAGGACTTAGATGAACCCCGGCCCTCCCCTGTGCCTTCTTATCTTTCTGCCATCCTCTGCCAACAGGGCTAATCATCAAAATACTATTGAAAAATATAGCATTGTGCATACATTTATTTTGCTCCAAATAACAAAGCAATTCTGACTTCAAACTTGTCAAATATAAGTCAGAGTTAGGATCTATGGATAAGGATAAGTGTTTGAAATTTTATTAGCTTGAAGCTGTCGTCCTAATTAGCATGTTATATTTGCAGATTTTGTTGACATGAGACATAGATCAGCAATTTTTATAATGACCCCAGTCTGTAAGTACAGTCTCTTGTCATTATACAGCTAGGTGTAGGCAATATTGAACCTTCAGGCTCCTTCTGTCTTTGACGTTCATTGCAGCTTTAGGTCTAAAAATAGCAAAGTGCCCTGGTGTCTTCAGTACCCATTGTGCTCACACATCTTCTTGTTCAAAATAAACCTGCTTCTAATTAAACAGAAAAATCATTTCCCCTCACAAACATACACATGCTTCTAGTGCATAGAAAGAATGGACAAGGTTTAATTTGATCTTTCATTACACACTGATGTACATGCATTCAGTTGAAGGGTTTTTATCCATACTTGAATTAAAAAAAAACTTCACTTTTTATATTTTGAATGTCATTGAGGAAGCTCACATTAGGGCCCTCAAACTCATAAGTAATGGAAGTTTTAAAGGCAAACATGGAAGATTAAGAAATGTAGCAAAATATATAAAAAAAATTAAAACACTTAGAATATATGTATATCCATTGGGTACTGGCACTTTTATTTCTAGAACAGAGTTTGATGACTAGCAATCCGATTCCTTTACTCTAACCCATGGTAGAAGCCTTCAAAAAGCTAATATTTCAATTTGAATTAATTTCAAAACACTTTACCTTCATATTTTGAAATTCGTAGCCATATTGACTAAAGTAATGTCAACATGAAAGAGAAGTACACAATACAGCTATATAACTTAATATCCTCAAAAATCTTGATCAAATTTAGGGACACAGGTGGCTGGAGACAATCTCAGCGGCACTGGACACAAGACAGGAGGAAGACAACAGATGCTTGAACTTTCAACAAATTGTCACACTATTTTTATTAAAAGGAAAACCATCCCTATTTTCTTAAAACTTCTCAATGTCACACTATGGGACTCGATAGAATGTCTAGTTGGACAGCACTTCAAATTTAAGAATGCAGTTGATGAATACAGTGGATTCTGAGGACATCAATTTATGTGACTTAGAATCAAGGGTAACTTCTTATACAAGTACTTAAAAAATTTTCATCATGGTCCAGAATCTTGTATTGTACTGTGAAACCTCTGCAAACTCATCTCAATCTGGTAGCCAATCAACACGGGGCATGCCACAATGTTGGACCATCTTTTTTCTTTTTCCTCTCTGATTTAGCATGAGTAACACAAAACAATGAACAGACAATAGTTCTGACTACAATTGTTAACGTACCTTTCCTAACCGTTAATCTTTCTTTGAAGCAGTCAGTGTTTGTGGGCATTGAATGTCTGGTTGTGGGCTCATTGGCTGTTAGCTTTCAGGGCCACAAGAACCCAACTCTACAAGTTGTGACTCACTATGAGAAAATCAAACCATCAAACAATTGACTTTCTACCAATCACAGCAAGTCTCTTAGAATTATGTAACTGAAGAGTATGACTGAAAATTGTAGGAAAGGTCATCTAGCCTGATGACAACTTAAGAAAGTCTCTTCTCATGATTACCCTCCGCCTCCTCTGACCACTCTGTCACCTAGGACTGTCTGTGACAAATAAACTCTACTTTTCTGTTTTTTTTTTTTTTTTTTTTTTTAAACATTGGTGTCTTCTAAAATGTGATAAAATTTGAATAAATCATGTAAAATCTGAACAGATGCATCTACAGCAACTGCTGCCTGTGAAAAGGAGGTTGTCTTATACTAAACTGACACAATTCAGCTCTTACTATTATTATGCATAGAAAACCATGACTAAAGATGTGTCACATTCACATACTTTTTCCCCCCATTCAAACTTCAAATAGAATCTTATTTATATTATGTCATCTAAACCGAGTGACTACTTTCAACTGTAGATTTAAAAAGGTAAATCAAAATGTAATGGTGATGTGTGTGTAAAACGAATTCCATGTTCCCAGGAAGCACACTCTGACTGGAAGTCTAGATGAACCTTGTCAATAACCAGGCACTTATTCTGACTTTACAGTTAAAACTGAATTAAGATGGCTTGGCTTTACAATTGCATTTTAAGTGAACAATGCACTGTTATTTGATTTTAGTGGCTAGAAGGTGTTAAATTCTTTCAGATTCATGAAGAATGACAACGAAAAATGTACTCATTACACACAACTGAAAAAATACTTACACCAGTTATGATGTAAAATGTTAAAAGATGTTATTCATGTGGAACATTGTAAGAAATGTTCAGAGAAGCAAGGACACTATGTAGAAAAATAATACTTTTAAATGTTTATTTTTTTTCTTTAGTCAATAATTTTGTTCTCACTATTTGAAATAAAAGAAAAAGATTCCAAATACCTCAAAAAGAATACTTTTATATTTAAAATAAAGCACATAAAAGGCAGTGTCACACAAGAGAGAATACATAATACTGGAAGATAAACATACTGATCAGCATACAGACTTATACCCTGCACACATCAAAATGGACACCTGTAAATTTCAATTTAAAACCACTCTCTTTATCAAATGTTTTCTCTCTAACAATCTTGGTCTCTTTTTCCTGCCAGCAAGTCATCATCTCAAATAAATCTTCTGACTTTAAACCCCATCAAAGCCAAAATGCAAAATTATTCTTCAGAAATAGTGCCCACAGTCCCCTATGCTCCTGTATTCCTAAAAACTGCATATGCGAACCTCCTTGGAAAGTCCTCTTAAGTTTCCTTTGTCTCTCCCTATGGTGCCCAGGAGGATTCCAAATTGGCCCGGTGTGAGTTAAGTGTTTGTGCATTGCAATAGACAGGCACCCAGTCAAGATTAGTTTCTGCCTTACTGATGTTGCTGCCAGGACAGGCTATGGACCCCACAAACCAGAAATGGACTGAGCGAGTTCAACAAAAGGACAGCTGAATGGAAAGATAAAGAAAACACTTTTCTTAATATTCACTATAATCTTCAATTAAAGCTATTCCTACAGGAAATATCTCACTTCTCAATGAACAGGCTTAAAAATATAATGCAGTAATAATAAAATATAAAGAAATTTGCAACTTACTGTATTTAGACACAGAATTCCTAGTCACATCAACAATTATAGATTATTATATTTAATATTTACTCTGGTGTTTTGCCCAGAGGGGACTGGGCGGTCTCTTGGTCTGGAATCCCTGCAGATTTTATTTTTTTTTCTCCAGCCGTCTGGAGTTTTTTTTTTTTTTTTGGTTTTTTCTGTCCACCCTGGCCATCGGACCTTACTTATTCTATGTTAATGAATGGTGACTTATTTTTATTTTTTATTTTGTCTTCTATTTTTCTATTTCTTCATTTTGTAAAGCACTTTGAGCTACATTTTTTGTATGAAAATGTGCTATATAAATAAATGTTGTTGTTATTGTTGGTGTTAGGCTGATAGTGTTGATCAAGTATAATGAAATAAAGGTAGTTGCCACCTATTTGTATTTTGTGTAAATGAGTAATTGTACATAAAATGTGTTACATAAAATTCAAGAGCCAAAAAAAAAAAAAAAAAAGGCTAGCCATATGCTAGTTTAAAAAGATGCCTCCTCAATTGTTTTTTAAATGTAGCAATTGTATTGGCAGCCTGTATAGCACAAGGAAAGCTATTCCACCATTTTGGAGCAGCAGACTAAAAAACCCAATCCTGAGTCTTTAGCTGAGTACATGGAGCAATAAGAAGGCCCTGGTAAGATGACCTCAGTGGGTGACTGGTAGCATAATGATGTAAAAAAATCTGAAATATATTGTGGTGTTTGACCATCCAGAGTTCTATAGGGGATTACAAAATTTTTAAAATGGATTGTAAATTACATTGGAAGCCAATAAAGAGAAGATAAAATCGGAGCAATATGAAACCACTTATTAGAGCTAGTTAACAATCTAGCAGCAGCATTCTGTATAGACTGAAGATGCAGCAGCAATGTCTTGTTTAAAAATGCAAATAAAGAATTGCAATAATGAAACATGAAAAACATGAAAAAATAAAAGCATGCATTAACGTCTCCATTTGATACTTCGATACTACTGTTCTTAGCTTTGATAGAATACTCAGATGATAAAAACAAAGTGAAATAAGGACCCCAAATGAGCATCAAGGTGTAAAGACTGGTCAAACATAACAGTCAGGTTCCGGAGACAAGATTTAAAGTTGGGTGATAACCTAAACGAATCTCTAAGCGCAAATTTAACAGGGCAATAATTAAAACTTCAGTTTTTTTTTTTTGTAGAATTGAGCTGTAAAAAATTAACAGCTAGCCATCTATTAATTTCATTCAGGCATTCAGACAGGGCAGACAATTTTAGGAGGTATTGTGGTTTAAAAGAGCATGAAAGATGAATATCATCAGCATAAATGTGATATGAAAGTTATTTAGAGATTGGAAAATGGGTAGAAGTACCTATTCTGTAGAAGACAAAAAAAAAGCAATATTAAAGAAATAAACAAAACTAACAATTTCCCTGTATAGAGAAAAGGATTGGGAGATCTGCAGTGGACAGGGTGTTTAAAATAGATAGATAGATAGATAGATAGATAGATAGATAGATAGATAGATAGATAGATACTTTATTAATCCCAAGGGGAAATTCACATAATCCAGCAGCAGTATACTGATACAAAGAAACAATATTAAATTAAATAGTAATAAAAATGAAAAAAAAAGTTAGCATTTACTCCCCCGGGTGGAATTGAAGAGTCGCATAGTGTGGGGGAGGAACGATCTCCTCAGTCTGTCGGTGGAGCAGGACAGTGACAAAAGTCTGTCACTGAAGCTACTCCTCTGCCTGGAGATGACACTGTTCAGTGGATGCAGTGGATTATTCATGATTGACAGGAGTTTGCTTAGTGCCCGTTGCTCTGCCACAGATGTTAAACTGTCCAACTTTACTCCTACAATAGAGCCTGCCTTCTTAACAAGTTTGTCCAGGCGTGAGGCGTCTTTCATCTTTATGCTGCCACCCCAGCACACCACCGCGTAGAAGAGGGCACTCGCCACAACCGTCTGGTAGAACATCTGCAGCATCTTACTGCAGATGTTGAACGATGCCAACCTTCTCAGAAAGTATAGTCTGCTCTGACCTTTCTTACATAGAGCATCAGTATTGGCAGTCCAGTCCAATTTGTCATCCAGCTGCACTCCCAGGTATTTATAGGTCTGCACCATCTGCACACAGTCACCTCTGATGATCACAGGGTCCATGAAGGGCCTGGGCCTCCTAAAATCCACCACCAGTTCCTTGGTTTTGCTGGTGTTAAGATGTAAGTGGTTTGAGTCGCACCATTTAACAAAGTCTTTGATTAGCTTCCTGTACTCCTCCTCCTGCCCACTCCTGATGCAGCCCACAATAGCAGTGTCATCAGCGAACTTTTGCACGTGACAGGACTCTGAGTCATATTGGAAGTCTGATGTATATAGATTGAACAGGACCGGAGAAAGTACAGTCCCCTGCGGTGCCCCTGTATTGCTGAACACAATGTCAGACCTGCAGTTCCCAAGACGCACATATTGAGGTCTGTCTGTAAGATAGTCCACAATCCATGCCACCAGGTGTGAGTCTACTCCCATCTCAGTCAGCTTGTCTCTAAGGAGCAGAGGTTGGATGGTGTTGAAGGCGCTAGAGAAGTCCAAAAACATAATTCTTACAGCACCACTGCCTCTGTCCAGGTGGGAGAGGGATCGGTGTAGCATATAGATGATGGCATCCTCCACTCCCACCTTCTCCTGGTATGCGAACTGCAGAGGGTCGAGGGCGTGGCGGACCTGTGGCCTCAGGTGGTGAAGCAGCAGCCGCTCCATGGTCTTCATCAGATGTGACGTCAGAGCAACAGGCCGGAAGTCATTCAGCTCACTAGGTCGTGATACCTTTGGGACAGGGGTGATACAAGATGTTTTCCAAAGCCTTGGGACTCTCCCCTGATCCAGGCTCAGGTTGAAGATGCGCTGTAGAGGACTCCCCAGTTCCAACGCACAGGCCTTCAGCAGTCGTGGCGATACACCATCTGGACCCGCTGCTTTGCTGGCATGAAGTCTTTTCAACTCTCTGCTCACATGGGCTGCTGTAATTGTGGGTGGGGATGTCTCACCTATGCTGGTACCAGCAGAAGGATGGTTGGAGGATGCAGTACTTCGAGGTGATAGTGGGTTAGGGTGATCAAACCTATTAAAGAAGTTGTTCATTTGGTTTGCTCTCTCCACGTCTGTCTCGATGGCGGCACCCCTCTTCGAGCTGCAGCCAGTGATAATCTTCATCCCATCCCACACTTCCTTCATGCTGTTGTTCTTCAACTTCTGCTCCAGCTTTCTCCTGTACTGCTCTTTCGCCGCCCTGAGTTGGACTCGGAGTTCCTTCTGCACGCGCTTGAGCTCATGCTGATCACCACCTTTAAAAGCCCTTTTCTTCTGGTTCAAAAGGCCCTTGATGTCACTTGTAACCCATGGCTTGTTGTTAGCATAGCAGCGTACTGTTCTTACTGGAACTACAATGTCCATACAGAAGTTGATGTAATCAGTTGTGCATTCAACAGCCTCTTCAATGTTCTCACTATGTGACCCCAGGAATATATCCCAGTCTGTAGTTCCAAAGCAGTCTCTCAGAGCCTGCTCTTCCTCAGGGGACCACTTCCTGAATGAGCGTGTGGTTGTAGGTAGCGCCCTCACTCTTGGTTTGTATTGAGGCTGTAGCAGAACCAGGTTATGATCTGCTTTCCCAAGCGCAGGCAGCGGGGTGGCGCTGTATGCGTCTTTAACATTTGCATACAGTAGGTCGATAGTCCTGTTTCCCCTGGTGTTACAATCCACATACTGGGAGAAGGCAGGTAATGTTTTGTCCAGCGTTACATGGTTAAAGTCTCCAGCGATTAGCACAAGCGCCTCAGGGTGCTGCGTTTGTAACTTAGCAAC
Source organism: Polypterus bichir lapradei (assembly GCA_026402145.1). Taxonomy (NCBI): domain Eukaryota; kingdom Metazoa; phylum Chordata; class Cladistia; order Polypteriformes; family Polypteridae; genus Polypterus; species Polypterus bichir. The sequence goes on from JANRMT010062834.1 coordinate 14,476,893, forward strand.
TGCGGAATGGATGATGTCACTCGCTATCTCCGCGTTCGCTTGAGGGGGGATGTAAACAATGACAACAATCACGTGTCCAAACTCTCTGGGCAAGTAATAGGGACGCAGACTTACGGCCAACAGTTCGATGTCCCTGCAGCAATTGGAGATTTTAACGTTTACATGTCCTGAGTTGCACCACTTTGTATTGACATAGAGAGCGAGTCCTCCTCCTTTCTTCTTCCTGCAGGTACTTGCGTCTCTGTCCGCTCTAACTGTGCTAAACCCGGGTAGCTCCACGTTAGCATCTGGGATGGTAGTTGTTAGCCACGTTTCACTAAAACACAGCAAGCTGCATTCTCTGTAGGTTCTGACAGTTTTCACCAGCACAGCCAGTTCGTCAATCTTATTTGGTAGTGAGTTCACATTTCCCAGGATCACAGAAGGCACCGACGGTTTATAACGCCATTTTCTCTCAAGTTGTCTCGATTTAATCTTATCTTTTATCTTTGCGCCGGCTCGGCTGCCCCGATATCGTCTTCTTACCTCGTCAGGTAAATAAGCAACCACACCGGCATGTGCATTTCTTCTCAGTGTTTTAAGCTGACTACTTGAATAGGCGATTCTCGGAGTGTAAAAATCCATGTCAAGTAGTAAAAATAGTAAAAAGTGTCCAGGGAGCAATTCCACATAAAAGAAAGTGGTAGAAGTGATCAGTGAAATAGATAAAAATAGAGATAAAAAGGTAAAAAGATAAAGTCATATACGGAGCTGCTGGAAAAGGCTGCCACTCGGATGCGGCGCCGGAAATATTCTATTCTGCATTCTGCAAGTAGAGTATAAAAAACTGAACAAATTGGCTATGGTAGTTAATGTCAAGTAGAACAAAGAAGACAACAGCCCTACAGGACATAACTGAGCTTCTGTGCCTCTCGTCATCTCTGAATTTCTACATTTGTTATGAGACTATCTAGCAGGAAGTAAACTTGAGTATGCCACAAAGTAAAGTGCCAGTGATTCTACAGTCTCTGACCCAAAAGCCCATATAGTCATTTACAAGTTCTGATTTAGCTCAAGTGGACATGACTAAATTTTTGATGGTTAAATTGTCTATAGGCTTGAATTCTACTGTGTCTTGGAAGGCAGGAAAAAAGCTTCTTGTTTTACATATTACACATTGTAAAAGCTAAATATGTATGCCAATGAGCATTACTGTCATCCTTGACAGTAGTCTATCTTTCCAATCTCATATTAATAACATCACCCGGTCTGCTTATTTACACCTACGTAATATTAATCGCATTCGCCCCTCCCTCACTCCCCATACCACTGCCATTCTTGTTCACAGTCTTGTTACTATTGCAATTCACTCCTCTTTGGTCTCTCTAATAAACCTCTCCAAAAGCTCCAGCTAGCCCAGAAGTCTGCAATTCGCATCATTACTCGAACTCCATCTATTCACCATATTACACCGGCCTTGCAGCAGCTTCATTGGCGCCCGATTAAGTTTCAAATTGATTTTAAAATTCTGTTGTTAACATTTAAGGCCATTCATAACCTCAGCCCTCCATATCTGTCCAACCTTCTTCATGTTGCCATTCCCTCCCGTAACCTTAGATCCTCTTTCCTATCCATCTGACTGTCCCTCTTGCCCGTCTAACGACCATGGGGAGCAGAGCATTCAGCCGTTCTGCTCCAAAGTTCTGGAACTCACTACCTACTGAGCTTAGAAATATCAAATCATTTTCAACCTTCAAATTAAAACTTAAAACCCATCTGTTTAAAATGGCTTTTTTTCTATGATTACATTGGCTTTGTTTGGTTTTAATTTTTATATTTTCTGATGTTTTAAGTTGTTTATAATGTGTTTTTTATTTATTTGTTTGTTTGTTTGTTCGGTGTCCTTGAGTTCTTAGAAAGGTGCTTTGTATAAATAAAATGTATTATTATTATGACTTACAGTATATGGTTCTTCACACTCATTACTTAATTCATAATTTTATTTATTGTAGACTTAGCTGTAGAACCTTTTGACCTGCAGCTTAGAAGATTAGCACTGTAATTTGTCTTTCTAAGATGAATACAAAAGTTTGAAATGAAATTTGCTCAGTTATGAAATAATCTGCTATTGGTGCAAAGGGAGACTGCAAGATTCAGAAAACATTTAATTACTTGTTTATCTACAATGCAATCTCAACTGCTGACAAATGAAGATACTGTTGTCTTACAAACTCAGGAAGAAAAGCATAATTTATAAAAAATAATAAAATTCAATGTTGAAATTGCCAAGTAGTCTTTGTACATGCTGTGGGAAAATCTTTTGTTCAGTACTGCTTCAATAGTAAGGTTGTGAAGTTATACACCAGGTATTGTAGTTGACTCGATGTTTTCCACATGTACACAACAAATGAAGCTCCAGAAAAAATAAAGGTTCCTTGAAAATAGCCCAAACAAAATGTCATTTGTGTTAAAATACATAACAGACTAAATCTGGAGCCACACACCCTACTCTCATTATTATCACTGTAATCATTTTATTATTATTATTTAACTGTACCATATTTAATTGACATCTTTATCTAACATATCTTAGAATTCTTGGCACAATTTTTCACAATTGGAGTACAGGTGGAATACGTGACTTGTTCTGGGTGAAACGGTGAGTGGGAGGCAAGCAACTCAGTACTGGACAAACTGGGTCTATGTCACTATATACTGAGGATTCATAATGTGTTGGTATACATTTCTAGTAACAAGACAATATTAAAGCTTTTCTGCTGGAGTGAGTGTTAGTTCTGGCTTAGAAACTCATTAAGACTAGCTTATTCCATTGCATGATACCTCTCAGAACTGACCAGCACCCTCTAAAGGGTATTAAAGTTGTATATTTCTTTAAGTCATGTTTTAGAGTTCAGCGATGGTAGCACACAGTGGTGAACAACTTACTCAAAATATCTATGCATGTATCATAACCAAACTGTATGCAGTATGGCTTGAGTCATTATTTGCCTTTATACACGTAGACTACACAACACAGGAGCCAACTTCTCAAATCTTACACATTAGCATGTAAATTTCATTTTAGACTAAAGAATAATCCTAAATTAAACTGCATATGTTTATACTATTTTGTGGAATCAATTTACTTGAATTAATTTCAATTAAATTAACTGAATTAATGTTTTTTTGGTTTTTTTTTACAAAAAGGTTTTTAGCAGCACTAGGTGCCTTGCGTAAAGCTATAAATGAAGTGGCACACAGGCTTGCTTATGAGTCCAAAAACTTTTTAGGCCCTTATAAATTGCCCCACAGTCACTCACTATTACCTTCCTTGATTTGTGTATACATTTTATGAAGGTGTTCAACTACTGCTGTGAGAATATGAAGCACATCATGGTAGTTCACGGTGCAAGGCTGGAACCAACCTGGAATAAAACAAACACTCACCATTCTCTACTGGGCCTATTTTACAGCTGCTAATTAAAATAAAAGCAAATTTGTGCACATTCATAGAAAATAAAAGACCTTGCATTTATGTTATAAATACAAAAAAGTGACCAAAGCTGTTTTAGTTAACCTTATAAGGTGACAAAGCTGCCACAGTTCTTTGTGTTTATAGGGTCAGAGTGGATTTGTCTCCTTCCTCTGTGTTTTTCAACTGGATTAAAGAGGTTTGGGAATGTTGCGTTATAGTAAAATAAATTTCATTTCAGCTATTTTGCTGAAGATGGCATGACTAACTGTGGCTTAAAATGATATCTATTTCATGTAAAACTGAGTTTACATTAAAATCAGAAGGCAATACAAACATTGTTGTTATTTTCATATGGTGCTATTTATTTGTTGAATTTGCCACCCTGGACAACCAGCCTATAAGCTTTATCCACCATGAAGAATTTATTCTGTGTGTGTTTATTTTTTCCAGAGTTACTTCTCTTTCCATTGGGTGACTATGGTCCTGCTTAATCTAAATGAATTCTAATCCCTAAAACACAGCCAATGATCATTTTCAATTTTTTTCAGGCTACCAATAAACCACCACAATGGATCATTTTGTAAATAAAAATATACCTTGCATTTTTTGTCACCTTTTAATTTTAGAAAAAAAAAAATATTAGGACAATCAATATAAGATAAAAAGAGGCTCATTTTGCAATTCAGCTAAAGTAGTTTTACACTAAATTTAGAGATCAATTGCAGACAATTTGGAACTCTAAATGAAAAGCTACATCACCTGCAGGGCATATTGTATATGTCCATATTAACTCCCACAAATGTATATCTTTACAGGAATACTATATAGAAAAAAAATATTTTAAACTATACCAAGACTTCTGAAGGTTTTTTTTGCAGTGATTTGCAATGAGTGACATCATGAAAACCTAGCTCTGAGAGGTCAAAATTAGGTTGGGAACTGATATGATAAAAAGTACAGTAACTGAGTTACGAGAATTTATCAAGTAGTAGAAGAGTAAAAATAGTAAAAATATTTACATATACTGGTAAAATTCTGTTACAACAAACTTCCAGGGATCTAAAAATTATTTCGTTGTAATGAAAATTTTGTTGTAATGAGATTCTGTATTTGTAGCTATAGTGCTTTTTTTAACTTGCGTCCAGGCGTCTGCAATCATTTCAATAGCGTTAATTTTAATCTTCTCCTGTCTATGTTATGATGATGAGAATTTTTCTCAGCTTTTCCTTACAATAATACACTTTCAGGGTCCGAATGATGCCCAAATCCAATGGCTGAAGCACTGCTGTGCAATTGGGTGGAAGGAATTCAAAGTGAACATTATCTAAATGTGAAAGCATGTTGTGGGCAGCACAGTTATCAATCAGATGCCGAATCATTCATTTCTTCTTCTTCATATTGTGAGGTTTCTGAACTCTTTTGGGATCTCCCCCCAACCCTCCCCATCCAACGGGAACATCAAGCTGAAGTGCGTCCCGAAGCAGGATTGCCGCGTCTGTGGAAGATTGTTTGTCCGTTGCTGGGGCAGGGCAACAGCAGGCTCACAGTGCAGTGAGGTGCCACAGCAGCGAATTCTAAAAGATCGGGGTCATGCTAAGTCCCTGTCTTACACCCCAAAACACGAGGCTGAGTCTCAGTACTTTAGCAAAACCAGCTTTATTCAGCTTGAAACAGGAACAGCAGGGTTATTTTTTGTAGCAGGATCTGACACTCTGCTATAAACAGACACAGCAGTCATGCAGGGTTGTGGTCAGGTTAATGGCCAAGTAATCCTGTTCACTGCATTTACAATGTTCCTTGCATCACTCATCGAGTTTGCTTTGGCGGAGAGATGCAGCAGAGCTGTGAGCCTACTGTTGCACCGGCAACATATAAACAATCTTCCTCAGACACAGTGATCGCACTTCGGGATGCTCTTCGACGTATTGTCCAGTTGTGGAAGGTCCCAAGAGAGTTTAGAAACCTCAAATTTTCTTGAATGAGTGCCGCATTAATAGGAATGTTTCTTGAACGAGCATCGACGTCTTCAAATGCAGTAGTTCGCATACATTTGCAACCTGAAATTTTTCTTCTTTTTTTGCTCGGCCTTTCAAGAAAGTTGGCAGTGTTGATGGCGAAATTCCAAATTCACTGGCAACTTCTTTTTTCTTTTTGCCGCAATCTAGAGCTGCAAAAATGTAAACTTTTTTTCTAATATGAACTGTTATCGTTTTTTCGTGTCTGTCGTTTCTATAGGAGGGTGACAGTGAGTTAAATTCCAATGGATGTTTTTCAGATGTTGATGAGCAATAAGCAAAAGGTATCACTGAAAACCACCGAAAACAAAAACAGCAAAAAAAAAACAACACTACAAGAAAAGTTAGAAGAAAGAATTTTTTATTTTTACAATGTTTCTGTTTGGGGATCGTTGTGCACAACTGAGCTGCGACCACAGAAAAAACTGCTCTGTGGATAATTCATTCAGGCATTTCAAGGTCACTTCGTTGTATTGAAAGTAGCTGCTGAATGTACTTCGTAGTAACGAGATTTCTATGGACTCGTGTCATATGGGGAAACTGTTGGGATCATAAAAATACTTCTGTGTAATGAAAATTTCATTGTAAAGATATTCCCTGTAACAAAATTTTACCTGTTTTTTTTTCTAATTGGACTACAGGAGGGTTAAGTGACTTGCAGGTTTGTGGTTTAAAGATCAGTGTCTAAGCCAACTCACAATCCAGCCGCTCTGTATGTAGTATGGTATTTGCTATTATGTTATGCACTACAAATTACAGTGGACTAAAGTTAATCAAAAATGTATTATATTATTATTAATTGGAACAATTTTTGAACTTTTCAGTGCCAGGTTAAATACCTCAATAGAAAGTATAATACTAAAAAACAACTGAATCTTTTTAAAGCTCACTTCACCCCATTTGGAATGACAGAAAACCAAAGGCTTTTGGAAAAATCTGCAAGATGACATTCCAGTCATATTTGGGTCTTTTATAGGTAAATAATAAAAAAAAAAACTACAATAAAAATTGTGTGTGTGTGGAATTTTAAAGGAAAGCATAACATATTTATGAGCTACTATTGCATCTAATAATTCACATTCTTAAAAGCTATAAAGGAAATAATACATGAAAGAACTGCATACAAGAGATTTGGTTCTAAAAGTAACTAAGTGCTTTTATCCTCACAGCACAGCTATGTTACTGACAAAAGATTTTATGTTAATCTATGCAACCATTTTTACAATGAAAATGTAATTTATTTTTTTTTTTTTAACTTTCAGAGCTCCCAAAGACATGAAGATTTAACCCTTAATCAATTTAACTTTAAATTTGGGTTCACTGTTTCTTAATCCATAATCTTAAAATCCTAAAGTGAGTGTTCATAATAAACTACAGCATTTTGCCATATAAATAAAAATTAGAAGCCATCAGGGAGACAAGTTCTCACCTCGTCTTCCTTCTCTTTTAGGCTTAGAAGGATCTTCATAATCGCCAACCCAATTATATTCCACTGGCATAGAAATAGGTCTCAGTCTGCCTAGAATTACAATAAAAACAGTATTCGAATCAAGATACATTTAACATTCTTTCTGTGAAATATTAACTTTGTTTTTATTTTTAAATGGTAGGAAACTTATGATTGATCTCCCAAAAACTTTAATAATATTATTTTCAGATAATAGAACTTTATACAAGATTTACTCAAGATACAGGTGGCGTTAGTAAAGATCAAAATTACGTTAAAATTTTCTTTGTCTTAGGTTTTTATGATTGACGTAGTGGCCTACTTGGCCAGGTACAATTGTTTGTAAATTTTGTAATTCTTTGCTATGTTGCTGCCTCGGGAAACTAAAAATGTTTTAGATGAATCTACATTATTATAATATACTTATTTGGCAGAAATTAGTGTAACTTGTTTGCTAAAAACAAAACATTTTTGATGCAATGCAAGTCACAAAGTATACAAGAAAAATCAATTACTGCAGTTTTGTCAACTAAAATATTTCTTCAGATTTAAAAATATGTTTGTATAGGGACAGCCACACAACTTCTTTTTACTCTTGCCATTCCTTTTTTTAAGGGTCAGCTGACCTGACCTTCAGCTTTTCCTCATTTTTCAACCCCTTGCTCCCACACAGTTCCTCCATCTGAACTTATCTCACCCGTATGACGTCATCCCTAAGACAGTAATTATTGGGCTTTTTTTTTTTTTTTTAATATACTTTTGTGCAACTCATATCAAAGCATCGTAAAATGTTGTCAGTTAAACGTTTGAATGACAGCAATAAAACAGTTCCAATCAATGACAATACATTAGTCAAAAAATGAGACATCCGTTTCTGTGCTGAATCTTGGCTTACATATATAAAAACACTTCCTTGTTGAAACTTTGCCTAATGGATTTACCTTCCTTCTGTATCTCACAGAATAGGCTAAGGAAGTAGACTGACTTTAAATGTATTATTCTTAATCACGTTTAGAAACTTTCTTTTGAGGAATCTATCAAATATATGAAGAGCAACCATATTTTAGGATTTTTATGTGCTCTTTCTGTGAAAATTGAGAAAATCTGAAAAAATGTTTTCTCCCTGATTAAATAAGAAAGACAAAAAGAAGGCTAACAAATGTAAGTGATATAAATTGGGAGACTTACTAAAATATGTCATTAAGGCTATAGCAAAAGTAAAGACAAAGGCTAAAAATACATCCACCCAACACTAAACTCAATATGGACAGAAAGAATCGGACTATACAAAACTGCTGTTTACAAAGCCTGATTGATTACCATTCCAAAATACGAATTCCAAAAATAATTAGTTTAACAGAAGTATAAAAGACTTCATCACACAAGTCCAGAGTTTTAGGAATATATAAGCAAGACTCCTGCAACAAGGCACATATGTGGTTTACGGCCTTACAAGTAAATGCCTTGCTTCTAATGTGAGAATGGAAGATCATTTTATGACCTCCAAAAAGTGAAGGCCACCTTAGAGACAGGATCTAGTTTTACAAGCAAACCTCCAACCTTTCCCCCCCAGAAGAAAAACAAAGCTTTAGAGGACAGGATAGACTTATGAGCTCTGGACAAAAGGCAAAATTGATTCTGAGGACAAGAACACACCAAAGTATAGCTCTGTAAGTTCATACAAATAAGAGGAAGTCAAAGAATGCTTTGAGTCGCTACTGAAGGTTTCAAAGCAACACATGACAAACAGCCACCTTGACACCAACAAACATAATGGATGTGTTTCTGATCTGTGCCTGCTTAAAGAACTATAGGATGAGGCAGAGTGCATGGTGTAAATTGCCACACTCTATTTGCTTTTGTGTTTGGCACTAGTTATTTGAAAAGTGCTTACACTAAACTTATTTCCCTGCCCTGCACGTTTACTCTATTCTGCTACTAAAGGCTGCAAACCAATTTTGTTTCTCAGCACAGTCAAATCAGGATAAACTGCAGTGACAGTTATATATCTAGGTGAAATCTGAAGGAAAAGTATGAAGGATCACTGTCAGTAGGTAATGGGCAGAAGTCCTGGGTGCACTTGTATTGCAACTGTGAACTGTATACCCCCAAGGATTATTAAGTGTAAGAATACATAAATGAAAGTACTGAAAGAGGTGTGACATATAACTAACTCTGGGTCTGCAGGAAAAGAAGCTGTGCATTTGACAAAAGGGTATATGCTTGCCCCAAATCCCTTCTGTTATAAAACATATGACAACATAGTACATTCAAATTAACAACAGAACAGGGATTCTTGAATAATGTTAAAACTAAATATTCTTTAGATCCAGTTTCAAATATAGTTTTAAAGAGCTAATTAGCTAGATTTTCTTGACACATAGTATATATATTTAATTAAGCTTTATTGATTGGCATTCCCCTTTGAAGAAGCCACTGGTTATTAAAAGAAATATATACTTTGGTGTGAATGGTCAATACATTAACAGATCAGTTTAAAGCTGACAATTTCTTTTCATGGTTTTTAGAAAAAAGTATAATATTGCAACTTAAACGGCATTTTAGTAAATAACATCTTTGTGATAAAAAATATGATCTGGATTTCAAGCCAGTCATAGCACAGAAACAACATTAACTTATGTAGTTAATCATAAGGTAATATAATATCAGATTTATACATAGCTTTTGACTCTGGTGATCACAGTATTTTATTACCAGGCTTGATATTTGGTTGAAATGCCAGATACTGTTCTTATTTATTTCATTATGTGTAGAGGTCTAAAACTCGCATATTCCAGTCTGTGGCTGTGGTGTCCAGGCAGTGCCCTTTTCATTCTTGCCTACAGTTATAGTGTTCTTGAAGACAAATCATTTGTCTACTTCAGTGAATGAAAGTCACAGCAGAGATGATCACGAACAGTACAAACTATGACCATAGAACGCCAATTGTTAAACTAGTATGCACTCATGTTTGGAGCAAATATGAAAAACTCATTACAATACAATATATGAAGTTGTAAATGTCTAGTCTCCCATACTTAATATCAGCATATTCTGTAGGTTAGTTCTGTAGTTCTAAGTGATCACTGCCATGCCAAGATGCAGATAATTTAAAAATTCCCAGGATAAATAAACCAACTGCAGATGGTACAGAATAAATCTAGAGAGCCAATAAACACTGTATTTATCAACATAATATTTGACAGAGATCATCAGTCTCAGCATTTTATTTTATAGAACTGGAACAGTGGTAAATATTTCCTGTAGTAACACTCATTGTTGATGCCAGTCTGATCTAATTATCTCTGTGAATTACTTTAAGAATCTAAATAATATAAATTAATTGATGTAAAAATAGAGAATGTATAGTATATACTGTAGTACAGTGGTATGAAAAACTATTTGCCCCCTTCCTGATTTCTTATTCTTTTGCATGTT
>JANRMT010062834.1:14502246-14526965 GCA_026402145.1 Polypterus bichir lapradei
AACATGCAAAAGAATAAGAAATCAGGAAGGGGGCAAATAGTTTTTCACACCACTGTATGAATGATACAGTTATGGATTGTGTACTGTGGCTGGTGAAATGCTCTAGAGTTGTGTTCAAATCCTAGCCCAGTTATTGTGTGTGGAAACTCTAAACATTCGTCAACAGATTGTCACATCCAGAGATGTTTCTGTCTTTCACCCAGTGCATTCTGGATAGGCTTCATTCTAACAAAACTAAATGAATAAATGATTAACAAATATGAAGACCGTATGCCAAAGGAGGAAAGCATGTAATGTAGTCCTGGAATCATACAGAATGGCCATTTGGATTTGTTGGATGGCAGGCAGCAAATATAATAAGAATTGTCATTTATGTTATTTTCACAGTAGGATAACTGCCAACTCTTATATGCTATATTTGCATTTGTTAAACTACTTGTCATAACTTCACTGAGTTGGCTCACATTGAATGTTTTTGCTTTCCCAGAACTTCTAACTTATACTGTGCAAATACATTGCAATTCCTGTTTTGTGTCTCTGCTGTTGACCTGTTTGTTTCCTCTATTCTCATGCGCCCCCTCCATCATGCATATGGTACTAAAGAATATCTTTGTTTATGTAAGTAGTATTCTTACCTTTTTTCACAAAAGCAAGTTGCTCTACTAGAACATCTTCCTAGACTGTGTATATTATTAGAGTCTCAAATAAAACCACACATTTTGTTGGCTGTTACATTTGACAGTGAGCATTTTAGGCCTTATTTTTATTGGCGTATATGCTTATTATACGTTTTGCCGTTCTTCTTTTTTGTTGCATGTAAGCTGCAGTAGGCACCCAACAAAGAAAACAGAACATATAGTTGATCTTTTGAGATTTGCTTTACATATTCTGCTTGGGTTTTAGCCACCTTTTGTATTGGTTACTTCTTGTGATTCTCAGAATGTGCATGTTTGTCTGTAATTGCCAAGTGGATGTATTTGAAAAGAAACTGCCCAACAAAATCAATGAAAATTATTTTTATAAGCTCCAACACAGTGTTTCATGAACACAAAATGTCTGAGAAACATTATATGAACATACTGAGATTACAGTAAGTATGGAAGAGTTGGAAAATGTTCAGAGGGTTTATTACCTGTTTGGATTATCAATCATTTTGTCATATAATGATTCTTTCTCTTCCTGACTGTATTTATTTTTCACATTCTTTCATTACTGAATAATTTTAATGCAATGTATATATTAACCTTTGCATAACGTGTATTTGACTTATTATCCAAGAAGTCTAAATATTCTATGTATCCAGGTCTTAAATGTTAGATTTGAGTAGTCTTCCTTTCAATTCCCACCAGCAGTTTTTGCTACCTTATATTATTTTGAATGCACTTCCCCTCCTTTCATATTCCTCTTTAAATATGCATTTCATTATCAAGGAGGTTTTAAGATGAGTTAATTCAGCTGTTATCAACTTTATTGATGCCTCTGATGAATTTGAAGAGCAGACATAAATCCCCCCAATGCACGCTCTCAGCCCAAATAAAAAGACATATAATTCCCTTAGTCTTCTTTTTTTTTTTTTTTTGGAAACCACTTGATGCTCCTGATGCAGTCCCAGTAGTGTGTTATTCAGTGAGAACATAATGCTTCTTAATTTTTATTCAACAGGTTTTGCATTATGTTTTGTTTTAATGACAACACTCAGAAAACCATCACAACATAAGAGTATATGAGACAAAGAAAGATAAACGGGTGAGAAGGTAAAGATCTCCTCTATTGTTAGTAGTAGGAGATCAAACACCAATTAGAAAAATGCAGCATTAAAAGAAATGGACTATAAGTACTAATAAAGTAAATTATTATTGAGAATTACCCATTAATTTCAATAACAATTTATTATAACAGCAGAATCAATATCCATATGTACTGTTTTCTTTAAAAGCCTTTTATAGTATAGTGGCGGCACTTTTTTTACAAATGGTAATGATGCTAGCCTTTGGAAATACTGAATGTCTTAGTTACCAAAAACATTTAAAATCAATTTATTTTTTCACTTTCTGGCAACTTAACATTTTTTTTAATCTGGCAGTTTGCCACTTAACTTTTGTACCATTTAATATTATTCTGTGTACTTCAATTCCTTAAATTCAATAAAAACCATAAGAATGGGGGTGTTCTACAACTTTTGAGCTATAGCTTTTGAATATATAATAACCACTTAATTAGTAGAAAATGTTTCACAGGATTCTTATATAAAAAAATAAAAACTTTTTGTAATTATTGTAGAAAAAACAAAGTCAGAAAATCTCAGCTTTTTTGCAGGGCCATTTTATGCAAAGGGCAAAGAATGTCTGTAAACGCATGTTTTGAAATCAAAAATACCTGCCAGTCTAATGGTTTTGATTTTTCCTGAACAAGTTCTCATTTGGAAGATAATACATTCAATATTGTAAAATATTTGACTATCTGACATTTTCTAGATTCACATACAGAAGATGCCATATCATCATTGGTTTAAATTTTAAACAAGACTTTATTTACTGTATGTAGGCGTCTTACCAGCTAAGTAGAAAGAGCGCACTCTGGCTTTCCGGGAGAAGATTGTGATTATCCGAGCCCTCAAACTATCCTCTATGCACACACATATGACAACGTTTAATCCAATTCAGTGTCATGGGTTACTGATGGCAGTAGTGGGCACGAGACATGAACCAATAATGAAAAGGGAATCAGACCATTGTAGGACCCGCTAATAGACAAAGGACTAATTTAGAGTTTTCAGTTAATCCAACATTGCACGTCTTTGGTATGTGAGAGGAAAACTGGAGTAACTTGCGAAAACACATACAAATATATGGTAGAATATGCAAATGCTCACAGTGACCATGAGACTTCAACCCAAGACACTGGATATGAGATGTAGCAGTACAGTACCTACATATGTAAATGTGATCGACAACAGTCATATTTCTATGTACTGTATCTAACTTGGTTCCTGGTGAATGATTATATTTTCATGAAACAGACCCTTATTGCAAAATTAGGCAGCCACATAGGCTTCAAGATCTAGAATCTGTTTTTACTGGTGTTTCACAATATGAGGTTTATTTTTTTAAGACATGATCAATGCTTACTTGTGCATGTCAATAGATATATATGGTATTACAGATATTGTCCATGTCTGTGTGAGTGAAAACCTCATTATGTATTTTGATTTGCTGCACATTTGCTAGTCAGTTTTATCACTTCACACTTAGATTATTGAATATCAATAATGGCCGTTTTGTTCACTTACAAATACTTAGAACATCAGTGAAACAGAACAAGTTAACAACTCTGTAGTGGGCTAAAGACCAATCGCTAAAGCAGGTTAGTTGCAGCCTCAATCTGAATGCTGATTTAATTGCTATTGCAAGGGAATATTTAAGCAAAGACCTGTAACTGATTGTTATCAGGGATTTTATTATTTGTGGAATTTATGGTTTTCAAAGTGTAAAATTATTTATTTGGAGAAACATGCACAACAGTAAATGCTCATAAGCTGAGCTTGTTTAAGAAGTCAGCGTAGTTTATAATACATACTTTATGTATGAGAATGCAGATTATGTGAAGTGTTGACTGGAACACTGAATCTATAGAGTTGGCAGCTTAAATCCCAACTCTCATATACTGTAACTCTGAACAAGTTTCTGAACATGTCTGTGTGCCTGTAGTAATCATATTTATGTCAACAATTTCAAGAGATCCTGATCTTGTTAGTCATCTTTAGAAAAGCCATCTGACAAATAGTAATAATAATGTTTCAGAATGCTGGAAAAAAACATAATGCAAGAGGTCAATTGCTGATATTTTTGCTTTGCAGCTTGTATGTCAAAAACAGTGTTACCAATATCTCTAAGACCAAAATATAGTGCTATAGTAACAGCCAAATATTTGTGTTATTTTTTCTTTAGTTAGTGAGTTCTGATCAGTCTGTTGTAGGAAAAGAGAAAAGAACAAAAGCACATATAGATAGGTTAAAAAAAACAGTTCACAAAAATAGTCAAACATTTATAATATTTACAAAACAAGAAAAGCCATACTACTCGAACCTTTAAGTGCAGTTAATACACCTGCCTGTCTTTCTGATATACAAACTGTGCTATACTGTATTTTTAAAATGTTTGGGGATGGTGTATACCTTATAAAAGTTTTATAAAGTAAATATGAATCTTAAATATGATATTGAAAGTAGGCAATGATCATTTTGTAGATTATAACCTGTCAAACCATGGCCTACAGGCTAACATTAACCTGGTGGGACCTTTTTGACCAGAAGGCATCTTCTAAAAATAACACATGGTAAATTATTTTCATTATTTGGATAAGGGCCCTTTTCTCTGTAATATCCTTAAAATCCCCCACTGTTCACAATTCACATCTAGGTATTTGGAAATGTGTTGGCATGTCACCAGTCATAAATGAACAATGGAATTAAAGAACAAACTGGTCATTTTTATTTTTTACAGTGATGAAAATCAGTAAAGTACATCATATTTAGAGGTAACCAACATGTTTACAGTACAGAGCGATCAGATGAGATGCGAAAAAGGAAAACTAGTTATTAAAACCAAGTACGATTAAAAATTCAAATACAGCAGTGGTATTATCACAAGTCACTTTTCCTTATAATATGATAATATGAACATACTACTTGTTCAGAGACAGTAGGATCATGCAATCGGAGACATGCATTTAGGGGTGCCATGTGCGTTAGTCATGTTACTCTTGCTCTTCATTTTCCCTTTTCCCCTCACCAGACTTGTTCTGTAAATACTGTATATACATTGTAGCCTAAAAGAGAGACCCACTGTTCTTTTTTCTTACAGTTTGATAAAAAAAAAATCAATGATCTGTTTTTGAGATGGTTATCTATAAATTATCAGAATAATTTCATGAAGAAACACATTTTTACATGTTTGGCCCTTGGGTTTTGATTGTGAATTACATTTAGTCCGGGTTGGCCTTAGACTTTTGGCATACCCTCCTTTAAGACAGTCTGCATGTATGAATGACTATATTTATAAAAGAAATTCAGTGTATCTTAAAACTACAAGCAAATTTAGGAAATGTTTGCTATGTTGGGCATCCTTGAAAAATAAGGAAGACAGATGCTATACCTGTTGGGCTGTTTAATGTCAAACACTCTATTTTTATCTGAAGAGAACTTTAAAATTAAAAAAATATATATTTTATCAAATCTGCTACTTCAGTGCACAGTGTAACCTATCCTATCTGGTTGGAATTTATACTGTTTTTGGACAAATACATAAAGTAGTCATAAGTTTTCATTGTTTCAGTTCTTTTAATCAGAAAGTAATTCTAGATTGTTATAACACTCCTTTGATACTTAGGTGGCCAAATGCTATGTGGGAATCAAAGAGCTTTGGAATGAGCTGAGGCCTTGCACATCTCTAGGGGTTTGGTTGCTGACCACTCTCTAGTGTTTGTTTACACAGGGTAGCAATATGACCACCTTGGTGAAGACTAAGCTTTTGGTTCTAACATGTTCAGGTTTGATATAGTATCACAGAAATATTCCTGAATAGAGACTTTAACTGTTTCCTTGTTGGTGAATTCTCATCTCACTTTTAAATGAGGTAGTTTCCTGTACAGTGTGCACTTGTTATACAAGTTAAAATAACATCCTAGTTTTAATTTTCAAATTCTGCAGATCATCATTGAATTTAATCAAATTTGCTAAGTATTTTCAATTCAATACATGTATTTGACAGACGAGGCATATCTAAATATGTTTGGAGAACGTAATGGTCTACTTTCATTTGTCAAATTGATGTTCCTTATTCTTATCTTAACCCATGAAGTAGAATAAGTTTCAACACATCCTGGAAGAAGGGAGTTTTAAAGAAGTATATGCAGTAAAAAATAACAAGTCGTCTTTCCTATTCACTGCAAAAAATCTAGTGAAATTCTGATTTGCTGTGATGCCAAAACACAGTTCCGTTTGGTGAATTCCATGCCAGGATTTTGCCTGCTGTGGCTGTATAATTTTTACAGTCCATTTTTTATGGTTTTCATAAACCAAATACTAAGATGGAACTTGCAAGCAACTTTGAAAAGGGAGCATCCATTTCCCTTGTCCCTAGGATAAAGAAGAGGAAAAAAAAAGGTTACATGTTTAAGATAACAGCAGCACAACCTTACCTTTGCTAACTCATTGAAAAGTGGTCTTCAGTTGTTTAAATTGGAAATAATCAATTTGTCTTTATGATAAAAAGGATTTGGCAAGAATTGTTAATATAACAGTGAATTAAGCATGCCAGGACTGTGCTGGACATTTTTTTATTTTCTGTTTATTTTGCTTCATCAATTGTCTCCAGAACATACTATTGTACTTGCTTTTTTTTCTTTTTTATGAATTGTGTTTTGTTCTTTAAATAAAGTTAATATGTTATGTATTTTTCTCTGTGAGTTGTTTGCTTGTTTGTCGATGATTGTGTTAATTTATGGACTGTACATACTTCATGAATAAACACTTGGTGTTTATAGGCTGTATTCTGCAAATATGTCAGGCAGTACACATTTTCTGATGTTACTGTCATAACGGCATTTATCATTTTTAACAAAATTTAAAGCAGGTGACCACTTCCTAGAAGAATTAAATAGGAGTTTAATAGGACATTGATGCTATAAACAATTTAAGTTTTTTTTTGTCTTTACTTGTAGCCCTTAATTTTATGAAAACTAACTTTGAGGTATTTTGAAAATGACTGCTATATTATACAGCAGTAATATTAGAAGGTGTTTCAAACATTTGAATAATTAGATTGTTAGTATGATACACAATCCATAGTCTATAATATCCTTCTGTAACACAAGAAAATAAATTTTAAATTAAATCCATTTCTTGCATATTTAATGTAATAGGCAAAATGTTTTTGTGCCATTGAAATGATCTTCACAAGAAATAATAATGTGACAGATTTTTTTAACATGAAATTTGTTTTTATTTATCATAATAAACTGAACCTTCTTCAAAGTTCATTACATAGAGATAAATACAGCTAACTGTGTCATTGCTTTTTTTAAGCAATGCAAAAGTATATAATTTCATGGAAAAATAATTACCGTGTACTCAAAAATATTGACATAAAGTAATTTAAATATATGTTGCCATTTTTTTCTGCCAGAAATAAAAGGATTTGCATATATTTTTGCAGCATCACTCAGGCAAGCAGTACACATTTAATTTTTGTCTGTAAAACTAATGTTTATTTACCACAACATTAGGGATTAACTATAATGTTTGCCTTTTCTAAATAAATGTAATAAAATGCCTATATACTGCAATATAGCAGTCATAATTGTTTGTTATTTACTTATTTTTGGCTTGGAGCCCAAGAATAAATACATGAGTAGTGTCAGTTCAAATTGTTTTCAAATCATAATCTGGTTTACATTTATACTGAATCAAAATGTCCTTACTCATATGGTTAAAAGCCTGTATAACAGTGTTTGTTACTGGTGAAGTTGAGAGGTTACTTCAGATGTTTTCTTAGAGTGAGTGGCTGAACATACTGTAATTTATCAATCATCACTATAGATATATTCTTTTTTGTTCTCTGATTTTGTTTTAATTTGATTTGTGGTGGGGGGAGTATTGACCAAATCTAGTAGTAATAAGTTAAAGCCAAGAAGTAACCTTCTTTAGCAACATCAGGCAAAACTACTTATGAATTGTCACAGTGGCTTTAGGTGTTTTCTTTCTAAAATATTTTTTTCCTTTCATTTAAGGTCAGTATGGTTGACTGAACTTCCTGTTTAACTGGATGCTTTGTCCCAGTTCGCAATCTGCATCACAGAAATTGTTAATTGCTATTGATTTAACTTCTCATATACTATGGCTTACAAGACTGCATTTATTGTGTTCATATCTGTTGTTGTAAAAAAAATCTGTTTTTTTAATTGTGTTTTAGTGTATTCATGTCTTTTCTATTTAAAAGACTTTAGGAAATTCTATGTTTTATGCTTCATTTTTGCTTTCTGCCTTTTTACGATTCTCAGCATTTTACTATTTTTTTTTCTTCTTTCAACCGTTAGCCAACAAACAATATGCTACAAAGAAAGAGTTAGCCAACAACTAACAAGCTCATTTAACACCATTTATACATATGAGAGTTTATCATAAAAAGTTACTTTATTTATGGGTATAGAAAGAAAGAGGAGTCAATAGATCATTTTGAGCCAATTAAAAAGCATCATGGAAGATATTTCTGACATTATTATGACTTATGGAGGATTATGAAACACAAGTTACATGAGAGGTTTTTGTTTTTCTTTGGACGTTTTTCACATCATATGTCATTATCCAGAGTTGGTCACCATTGGGTTTCATTTAAATTGAATCTTTATAATGCAATTTCTCGACCAATACAAACTCCATGGGGTATGTAACATATATAAAGGTCTGTTTTTGGGTAGTGCTTTATACTAATTGCTGCGGCTATATGAATCAAAGAAAGATGTTTAATTAGCAATGCTTACCAAACTTTTGGGATTATATTTCATTAATTATTTGATCATAGCCATATTTATGTTTTGCTTTTTTTTCTTGATTTATGTCTTGTAGAAGACTCTTTGCTGCGGTATGTGAGTGATGATAAAATCCCTCAGGACGAGTATCTGACACAGAGAAGCAGCAAACGAGATACAGGCAAAAGATCCAAAAAGAAAGGAGATAAGGGAGGAAGTCCCAGCCATTACTTGTTACCTGGACTACAAATGGAAATAATGCGACAAGAATCTTTAAACACCCCAATTCCAGATACAGCCTTGTACCATGTAAGTTAAAAGTTCCTACTTTATGGATATACAAGTAATCTTAAATTGTTTTAGCAACTTATTTAGCAAAACACTTCTAAAGGTGGAGTGGTGGCTCTGAGGCTAGGGATCTGCACTGGCAATCGGAAGGTTGCCGGTTCAAATCCCATAAATGCCAAAAGGGACTCTGCTCTGTTGGGCCCTTGAGCAAGACCCTTAACCTGCAATTGCTGAGCGCTTTGAGTAGTGAGAAAAATGCTATATAAATGCAAAGAATTATTATTATTAAAATTACAGAAGTTTATTTTTTCAATATAATCCCCTTGGACACAAAATACACCTGTTGCAACATTCACAAAGAATTTCTGTACCACGCAAATAAAATGTTCTATAGCTTAGATTTGACATCATCATTGCCAGTGTGTCCCATGAAGGTAGCTCTTCAGATTGGAGACGAAGTGGGGAGATGCAGTGCACGGGGCCAGGTCTGGAGGATATTTGTGAGTGTGGTATTTCTTTGAATTCCCAGTTTCATTGAATAGCCTTTGGTAACTTTGCAGATTTGGATGATGTGTTGTCATGAAGCAAAGTAGTTAACAGATTTCCTTATTACTTTTTCCTCATTGACTAATACACATGCCCAAGCAAATCAGCAAAATATTGACATTTTAAAACATGTAATGAATAAGATCTACACTCTGAATTTCAAATGAAGGAGATTCATCCTGGTACATGGTGTTAACGCATGAATGAATGTTTGAAAGTATTTTTTTGGGTAACAGTGTGAATTCAGTAATAATTCAATTATAAAAATGCAATAATAACGCAATAATTGATTTTATGGGTTTGGTGTCCAGGTTGACTTGATTGTGAAAGAAGAAAAAACACAAAATCTGCACGAGAGAATAATCCTTTCAGGATTAAGCATTTTGATCTACTCTCCTAAATATAAACACACCCTTTTTTTCCTCCTAATTTCTAAAGACCTAGAGATGAGGATGATGGTGGCCATTTATCAGTTAGAACACCCTCTTTGCCCTATCAAGGGTTGTTTCACACCATACACCTGCCAAAGCCAGGGTAGACTCCAGCTCTCCACTCAGGCCAGTGTCAAAACTCTGTATGTACAAAGAGTGATTTGAAAATGCACAGCAACCTGGCCTACAAATCATCTTGTCCACCCCTTAGGATGATGTTTTTTGAGTTATGCGTGATTTAACCAGTTATCAAACTTCTTATAAAGATACTTGTTTTAAATTACTTTTATGTTGATACTTTATTTTCTCTTTTCATTATCTTGTAAAAATATATTTTGTCCATTTATTTCACATGTGAAAAAAAATTCAGTAGTATTGAAATGCTGTAGTTGATGCTGAGATTTTCAAAGGTGTTTAAATATATTCCTAAACAAGCTTGCATTAGCACACACAATTGGTAACATTTCAGGTGAAATGCATGCTCAGACATACAACCATACTGATAAGGATGTTTTAGATTGAAGTGAAAGTCAATATTACAGGATTGACTCTGTGATTGTCTGCATTTAAAGACAGCAGGTGAAGATAACTTGGAAATGTGTGATGGATTAAATAGAAAAAGGGAGCTGATTGTGCTTTTTCATGTTGAACATTTTCCCTATCCTGATTATACCCCTCATAGTAAATAAGGGACACTCAAGTTTTTCTTTTTCATCTGAAAGCATTTAATTAACTAAAATCATTGATAAAATGGGCTACTTTGATTAAGGTCTTAAATGTTCTATTTTAGAATAGTCAAGAATTACTGGCACTTAGACTACAGACACTTTTCCTTCTTTTGAGTGTTGTTCTCCTGTATGGTATGAATAGTTTGCTTGTGTTAATGTGGAGTAAAACTAACATTGCTTTTTAATAATAGTATAAGAGCTACATAATTAATATATCACAAGTCAGGGTATATTTAGTCATTTTTGTAAGCCTACGCCACTTTGTAATCTGAATAAGCCAAGACAGTAAACATAAGAATAGCTGAATCATAACATCATTCTACCATTAGCAGGAGTTGATGCAAAAGATGTTGTTGAGAGAAAGACAGAAGCCGCACTAATTTGGAAAGAAGAGACTGTCTTCCTGCCTATGGTCAGACTCCTTAAAAAAAAAAAAAGAAAAAAAGTGCTCATTTAGCCCTGTCCTCTACTGCTCCTTAAACTACTCATCTATCTTTTAAAGACTAAATGACTTGTGGAAATCTTTGCATTATTTGCTTCAATATAAATCCAGTTGTTTATTTTTGCTGTAGTCTGTGACTAGAACTAAGTCGCACACACATTGTACAGTATAAAGTTAGACCCCATAGCTCCCTCTATTGGTAAAGGCGATGCATGGTCTTTTGTGCTTCCAGTTTTTACACACTGTTTATCATCAGAAAAAATCTCTTGTGGTAATAGAATACTCAAATATGCTATGCAGTGTGGTCTAATTTGGACTTGTTTTATATCATTTTTGCAGCAGTTGTGAGCTGTATACTGTATGTACAGCTTGTGACGATCCAGCACTTAATTGTAAATTGATTGGGTTCAAGTTTGCACACTGCAAAAACAAAATCTAAGCAAGTGAAAAGTATACATCATGACAGTAAATTTTGTTTTCCTTATTGTAATTATTGACTTATCAAAAATTTGTATTTGCAATTATTTAGCTTACTTTAAGAAGTCTTGTCAAATAAATTTTGCTTACCCCATTGGCAGATTTTTTGCTAAACAAAAGCAAAGCAACTCCCATTTAAAATTTTTGTCTAGTATTTGCATATGCATTTTTTACAGTACAAGGATTATTAATTTTGGTAGAAACATCCTTTGTTTGTTTGTGTCAGAAGTAATGTTCATTTTGCATTAAAACAAAAATGCACTGACATGTCTTTTAAATGTCTCCTAAAGAGCATACCGTACAATGAATGTAATGAAAGGAATGCCCATAGCATGCCTGAAGGCTAAATGTACACATTAATGCTACATTGCATTCATTAAACAAAATGTCTTGGTAGAAGCCAGCAATCTCTTCAGACATTTGCTGATAATGGATTATTTGTAGTAACAGCAGTGGAAAACCGTCAGTAGGACCTAACCCTTTATACCATGTTAGATGATCATGTCTTTTCTGAAGTAATATAGATTTAATCTGTTATTACTGTGCTGCAAATAGTCTGTCCTAACTAAATACTTGTTACAGTTTTTAATGAAAACAGAAGAACTGAGTGTGATACAACCTTTCATTAAATACATTGTTTTAGAAATTGGATATACAATATAATCAGAAATGTTTAATGAGCATTTGACAAGTTCAAAATTCTAAACTATTTTTATTTACTTCACTGTGCTTAATTATTTTTCTCCACTACAGTATTATGTAAACACATTAACTCATATAATCTCTTATTGAGGTTAGGGAATTTAATTATTTTTCAAGTAGTAAACTGAGAATGAGAACAACAAATTTATATAAAAAATAATAATCATTGAATTAGAATTGTGTTGAAACTAACCCACCCAGGACCAGCCCATAGCATAGATGGTTTACAGTTTGTGCCTTTTCAGATTGTGCATATTATATGGAGTGTGTAATTAATCATGAAAGTGAAGCCATTTTCATAATAAATGAAAAGATTAAATTCCCCAAAAATCTCCATTCCAACACCAACTTCACCATGCCAGGTGAAAACAGTTAACGTTGGAACTACTTTTTTGCATTATTGATATATACTTATCTTGCATTATTATCTCCAAATAGAGGGAGAGGCACAGTACTATCTTAGAGTAAAACTGTTGTTTCTCGAGATCAGTAGGAACTAGTTGAAGTGGTTTGAGTTTGCAATTAAAATTCTCCCTGGACACCCTCCTCAGGAGATATACAAGATATAGCCCACAAGAAGAAGACTGGAGGCCTAACCAGAACATGCAGGATTATATCTCTTGGCTACTCTGGTAGCATCTGGGAATTTCCTAGGAGATGTTGAAGCAGTATAATGAGGATAGGATTGACAGCATGCCCAGCTCAGCTTGCTGACATTGCAGTCCTCACCAGGATAAGCAGAGTGCAGTTGAAGTATATGTAGCACCGTTTTTAAGTGCACCATATATTCAAAACATTCCTTTGACTTTAGAAAAGTTATACTTAATCATATCAGATATAACTAAATTAACATTTTGTAGAAATCTGCCTTAATGTTGCTTAATTATTATTTAAATGTAACTAACTACTTGTGTCCTTTTTAGGATAAATTTAATTCAACATCATTTCCTTTTGCATTCACACTGATACACAGACTCATAATATAGCATAGTAAAATAGTAATTTTTTTACTATATAGTTTAAAATACCTTTTATTAGCCACTAATGTAATTAAATAATGTGTAATGGCTGGAGCATGCAAATAATAAAATCTAGAAAGTACACCTGTCATCCTCATGTGTGTTTGGCAAGAACATTTCTATCATTCCTTGATGAGTCCTGATCTGCTTGTCTTTTCAAATTAACCCAGTACTGCATTTGTAAATGGAACAGTAGCTAATAAAAAGATAAAAATAAAAGCTATTCAAGATTATGCCAAGGCAATAAGCCATGCATTTTACTTGGAGTAATGCTCCCCAACAGCAGCTGTAATCAGCTTTCATCTCACTGGCCAGAGATCAAATGGATTTCTGCCTGTACTTTACTGTACTTTTTGTGCAGGAGATGTGCATCTGAATTTCATGATGGCAGTAAATGTCAAGTGCATTAACAATGTTTGTCTCAGTGTTGCTGTTTATTTAATTGGTAAAATCGGGGCTTGGGTGGTATCTCCTAAAACTCTAGGTTGATTTTTTTTTATTCCATTAACAAGTTTAGTCATCATCTTTTTTACTTTTAAATTGATTGCTTATTATTTTTGCAGAAACTGTTGTGTTACCTGTGCTTGTGCTTCCAACAACACTGTCATACTTTTATTTGTTCTTTGTGGCTACTTAATGATTACTAAGAATGGAGGGTTCATGTGCATGTCCAGTAAGTATAATTAATGTATTTGAATACGGATGCAGTCCTTTTCTTTGTGGAGTTTGTACATTCTCTGTCTGCGTGACATTTTCTTCATGCTTCATTTTTTTCCTACCTATAATATGGGCCTTATGCATGTTGACTTGTCTAACTTGTCCCAATATTCTATTTACTTTAAAAGTTGTGAACGTTTACATTTTAACTTCATGACTTTGCAGTTTGTTCCAGAGTCTTGTGACTCTTTTTATGAGTAATTGCATCCTAGCTTTCATTTTAAACTCACTTCTCTTTAATTTCCAACGGGTATTTGATTGACGATCTTCCTAAAAGAATTCTGCTTGATAAGCTTTATTAATGTCATTAACAAATTTGTATTTCCTGGATTAGGCCCTCATAAAGCCTTCTCTACTCAAGACTAAAATATTTTTATTTTCCTTAGCCTGTCAGAGTAGGACATGCCCCTCATTTCAGGGATGCAATTGCTGGAGATTATAATAGCTAAGGAAGGAGGAGACACATCTTTACAGAATTGAATGTTCAAAACAAACAAAAAAAGACACTTTTTTTTTGAGGGTGGGATTTTGTGCTGGGGAAAATAGTATACAGTATACTCCTTACTTTGCATTTTTGGTTTCATAATTTGGTGCCTTTTTTAAAAATATAGTTTCTTTCTAGCTGGTCAGTTTACATAGATGGCTGCTGCCTTGTCTGTTCAGCCAGCCAACTCACATAAGCATAAGTCATGTCATTCAGGCAGACTGGCTCTAGCAGTTGGTGTCGTCCTTATCTGTCCAGGCAGCTCCCCAGTAAGGCAGCTGTTCTGACAGTTCTGAGTTTTCCACATCACAGCAAACTTTTCCTTGAAAAGCATTTAATTATGCTAACCTTCCCTTTCTTCGAATATAGAATTCTTATATTTCTCCTAGTAAATAACTTGAATAATGCACTGATTTTAATCCTCGTTTTGGTAATCCTTAAGACTTTTCTCAATATGCATATTCCTAACCTTTGCCACTCAAAAAATAACTGATGTGGTGACAAAAAAAATATATATATTTTTTTTTATTTTCATTTATTCCAGTCAATGTAATATGTTGTGAACAAGTTTTTAAAGTACCTAAAAGCAGAGGGTAGAACACAAGAATCAACAAAATAATCCATGTAACCTCAGTTTTAAGTAGGAGTTTAATCTTGATAATGCAAGTAAAACCACTATAAAATCCACTTTCTTAGCCGATTTTGTAACATCATAAATAGTGGGAGTAGGCAGTAAGCATAAATCTGGACACTTATTAAACTGAGGCACACAATTAGACCCTTTCAAATACTTAGTAGTACTGGACCAATTAAGAAATGTGAACAAACCTACAATGTACATTATTTTGATGGGTGAGCTAGCCCAAGTACATAAATAAAACCCACAAAGGCATATGGAGTACCTTAAAACTCTACATTGATAGTAACATAACAGGGAAAAACTGATGCACCATGCCACCAGAAAAGAAAACTTAGTTCTCTTTGGGTTTGTGCATAATTGAGCCTTGTGATGAACTGGCATCATGTTCAGGGATAGTTTCTGCCCTGCATCCATGATAGGCACTTGGTCCTCGTAAACCAGAATAGGCTTAGACATGTTTAAATTTTATACAATATTTTAATTAGAAAACTCCATCAAATAGCTATGTTTTACATAATTTTGCATGTATTTTTGGTGGTCCTTAGATATGCTGACTTCTTTGGCGACACTGAAGTGGCCTGGAGTTGGTTTGAGCCTTGCTTCCACTGCTGTCCCTTGTGAAGAATGGTGGAAAACAAAGGTCAAAATGAATAATTGATTGCTTTGGCTCCAGTATCTCAAATATAACACAATTTCCCAAAGATTATGAAAACACAAACTGTGTCATTTTCATTCATCCATACCTTAATCATATGTGGAAAAAAATGCTCTTGGTCAAGCAAACGCAAGCTTTAAAATAAATAAATGTTACTATAAAATATCTTTAAACTGATTGGAAAGATACAGATTAAAATAGTAATGTACTGGATGCATTGCTTCATATTTGCTATTTTGAGTTTTCTTCTTATTTTATGTTTATCTTCTATATACTGTATTATAGTTATGGACATTAATATTTCATTTGTAGCTGGATGTTACTTTTCATTAGTTTTAATTTTCTAAGGAGCCCTAATGGATGTGTTTTTTTTTTTTTTATCTTCAAGTTTTTTTTGTCCCTAAGCATATTTTATTGTTTACCAAGTTGTTTGTCCATATGTTAAAATCCACTAGGGGACACTATATAACTATGACTGCTTTAATGTATGTTCTTTGCTGCCTGTGTTTTTTTTTTTTCAATATTTTAAGGATGACATTCTGATGTACTGTATAAATACTTCAAGTGAGTTTGAATGAATATCTTTAAGTAAACAAATACTCTAGTTTTTTTAGACATTATACTTTCAACTGTCTTTGACTCTTTTCTGACTTGAATTCTCGTCTTCCATGTTATATTGTTTTAGATTCCTTTTCTTGATATAGGAACTAACATGTTTCCAGTGGTAACCATGTGAAAGTTGTGCGAATCCCGTTAAAAGCATCTGAGAGATTAATCATTTCATATGTTTCAGATAAAAACAAATTAAACTAGAAAGGCATTAGAAGAAATAACTGAGATTTCTAAAGTGAATTAAGTATCTGTAAGATCACCAAGCGCTACAAAAATGTTGTTCTCTATATTAATGTTAATTACTGTTTAAACAATTATACTTCAAATAGAATCGTCCATTATCACAGCCCTTTTATTATCCACAAGTTAGAAAAATTGTTAAAAAGAACATCCCCAACTTGGCTTTTTTTTTTCTTTCCCCTCTTCTGTGGTTAAAACTGTACTATCAGTTGATGTTGAAGATACATGCAGCATTTCCAGACCTTACCAAACTACTTCAAAGACTGCACCCCCAGATTATCTGAGGCAACATTGGATCTTTTAAGTAGTTTCTCAGTTAATGAAAGCAAATCAGCCATCAAAACTATACACACTTTATCAGTTTTTAAAAAGCATTTTGTACTTTAATTAAAAATTGCACATCACAAGCATCTGTCTTGACTGAGATTACTAAAAAGATTTCCAGGACAATTGTAAACTGTTCTATCAAGTCAGTGGCTTATAGGCCATATGTTTTGACGAGGCCCTATGCTTCAGTCATATTTGTCTGATAATTCACCAGGCAGCACAATACAAATTCAGTTACAGACACAATGTTTTATGCCCTCCTCAGGACATCATAAATGGATGCTCCAAAAAATGTAACGCTGTTGTCATACTCCATGGCATCCCTTCTGATGGGGATTGTGGTTTGCCTCTTGATTTCTAAAGTTGATGATCATTCCCGGGCGGCACAGTAGCGCAGTGGTAGCGTTGCTGCCTCAAGTTAGGAGACCCGGGTTCGCTTCCCAGGTCCTCCCTGCGTGGAGTTTGCATGTTCACCCAGTGTCTGTGTGGGTTTCCTCCTGGTGCTCCGGTTTCCTCCCACAGTCCAAAGACATGCAGGTAAGGTGCATTGGCAATTCTAAATTGTCCCTAGTGTGTGCTTGGTGTGTGTGTGTGTGTGTGTGCGCCCTGTGGTGGGCTGGCGCCCTGCCCGGGGTTTGTTTCCTGCCTTAGGCCCTGTGTTGGTTAGGATTGGCTCCAGAAGACCCCTGTGATCTTGTAGTTAGGGTATAGCGGGTTGGATGATGGATGGATGATCATTCCCTTGGTTTTGCTGACATTGAGAGAGTGATTGTTTTGCTGGAACAATATTTTCAGAATGCAAAACTCTTCCCTGTTAGCTGTCTCATCATTGTTGGAGTCAATTTAATAAGGGAGTACAGCAGTTGGCTCAGCACACTACCTTGTTGGGGTGTTTCTGTTGAATATCAGTGTGGATGCTGTCAACACATGATAGGGTCTGTCCGGTTGCAGAGAGTGGCATGAAGCCAACCTAATATTATAATGTCACTTTACTATCTACTACTACAAGCCACAAAAAGGTATGACTAAATTTACTCAGAAAAAATGTGTGATTATGCAGATAAAGACATGGAAAAATTATTTGTTTTCACAGCATCATATTTTTTACTTTTTTCTTATTACTGTTCCATCTTCTTTATAAGCCAGATTTTCTTTACCATAAAAGTTTATTCTTTGACGCTATGCCAACCAATTTTATTTAGTAATTCCCACATTATTTTTCAAGCAGTATAATTTCCTTAAATTCCTATTTTTGCTCTCATTTCTGAAGCAAAGGAGCCAGTAGCCCATTTCGGGGGGGGGGAAAAATGTGTTTTTTCTCCTTACTTTATTGGTCATTTTTATCTTGCAACTCAAATTTCTTAGTGAATTTGCATTCCTTTGACCTAATCCAAATCTTTCAGATTTTCAATTGTATGTTATTGTGGCACCTAATTGATTCAAGATGTCTCTTATTAAACAAACAAGCAATCTGTGCAAGTTAAGTGCAATATTTACTGTAGATGTTTTATTCCTTTTTGCTTCCCTATAGACATAAGAAAGGATTCCACTCATTGTTTTTGCAATCTAATTTTTTTTTATTTGAGATCAGCTAAGTGGCTGACCCCAGGAGGTTGGAATGGACAGTACTACACAAAATAGTTTTAGTTCTAAATCTTTGACAGATCCTACTGTATGTCCTAGAAAGAATCGGTGTCAAGGGTGCATCAGGCAAGCACAGGTCTGTCCGCAGTACTGGGTCCTTTTCTCTTCTCTCTGTACACCACCTCACTAAGTCCTATCTTCCAATCCCATGGTTTCTCTGATCAGTGCTATGCTGACGACACACAGCCATACCTGCCTTTCACTCCTGAAGGCTTCATGGGATCAACTAGAATCTTAGCATTTCTCACTGATATCTCAGTGTGGCAAAGATGGACTTCCTTGTTATCCCAGCCAGCCCATCTATTTAACACCCCATCTCTGTTTAGCTAGACTCATTACTACTAACATTCACCAAATTAGTATGCAACATTGGGGTGGTGATCGATGCCCAGCTATCTCTCAGTGACCATATTTCAGTTGTCTCTCATTCTTACATGTTCATTCTGTACAACATCTGCCAGATCAGACCATACTTGACAGGTTATACAGCACAGCTCCTGTTCCAGGCTTTGATCTTGTCATGTCCATCTTACTGCAATTCCCTATTGACAGGAGTACCTGCATGTGGTACCAAGTCATTGCAGCTGATTCAGAAGCATAACATCTTCTGTTTAGGCTACTGTCACTCTTCATTTTTGGTCTATACACTGGCTCCATGTAGCAGCATGTATCAAGTTCAAATCTTTTATGCTTTCCTTCAGAGTAATAGGGGAGTAAGTACCTGTGTATATGGAGGTAAAATGCTCTTTCTCACCAACTCAGGTCTGCCAGTAAATGACTTCGGGTGATGCCACCTCCGCATGGCATCATCAAATATTAGTCTGGATATTTTTATTTGTAGCTCAAAGCTGGTCTAATGTGCTGCCCAACTCTATTTAAATTTCTGACTCTCTCAATATGTTTAAGAAGCATTTGAAGTCTTTCTTATTCTGTGAATAGGTCTAATTGATAATGGCTTTGATAGGTTAATGTTACTAAGAAAAGAGTAACTAGTTTTGTGTTCTGTTTCATTTAGTGCTTTTCACTTGCGATGAACAATTTTGCAGCCGTGCCCTATAACACTTGTACCTAAATAGTTCACCAGGCTGATGATTACTCAATTATACTAACCTCTTCAGTAAGTCATTTTAGATAAGAGTGACTGCTAAGAGAATAAATGTGAAATGGTTTATCAATTCACTCACCCACACCCTAACAATTAAGGCTGTAATATCTCTCTGTTATTGAAAAGAAAAAAAAATCCTGGAGAGAAACAGTAGGGCGACAAGATGTGATCTTCACGTTAAGATCACGGAAGACACTTAAAAGACCCGTGAGACTAAAGAGATTGGCCACAGAGCGTCTCGCGGGGACATTAAACATGAGACTTTGTGCCAAGAGTTTGACCCAGGACTGTCTCGCGATGACGTAGAACATGAGATTCTTTCAAGACACACCCTACTTACAAGCAAATAAGAGCACGGGCAGCAATACACTCAGTCGTGTTTTGGCTTTGAGCACACACAGATCCAGGGCTCTGAGAGCATATGAAGCGTATAAGGACAATACGTTGTAAATGAAACGTAGATGACTAAGTGAAGAAAAAAGCAGCGCGGAGAAAAGAGACTCAAAAGCGTTGGAGAGACAAAAAAGAAAAAGAATAATCTAGGTGCAAATTCAGAAAATAAGGAAAGTTATCAGCCCAGAACAAGTGGAATTGGAAAAAAAAGCACCTCCAATCCGGACATTGGCGCTATACACATGCAGAACAGGTTAGAGATTATGAAAGCAGTGGAATTCGAAAGGCTCAAAAAAAAAAAAGTTGGCGTGATACGCATGTGGAGAAAGTTAAAGAATATGAAAGTAGGAAAATGAGAAAGTGTAAAAAAAAAGAAAGTAAAGATTGCAGTAGCGCAAACAAACAGAAATTATTATTAAAAGGGAAAATAATCACCACGGACCAGGACCAGGCGGGAAACACATGCAGAGCAAGAGAGAGAATATGAAAGTAGAAAAAAATGACAGTGTCAAGACAAAGAAAGTAAACATCGCATTAGCGCAAAGAAAGAGAAATTATTACTCGGAGAATAACGAAACGGTGAATAGAGATCGAATATATGGACATAGGTGATATATCAGAAGTATGTAAATATTGTAAGGCTTTGAAGTTTAAGTCAAGAGAATTTACCTCACATGCATTTATTGGTTACTTTGCAAAAAAAAATTATTAACTGCTGATGATGTAGATCGTTTTGTCTGTGCTGAAATTTCAAACGGAGACATCTATCCTGAATTATGGTACAAAGTCATTAAACACATGTCTCACTGATCATTAAAAAGATTCAGCACATTGGGACTCGAAAGATTCCAAATACTGTTTTTGCATAAGTTCTGAAATAAAAGTGAAACTAATGAAATAGCAACAATTCGAAGAAAAAAAAATCTTAAAAGTGTGTATCCGGAAAACAAAAACGGGGGTTGGCGAGCAAAGCGAGCAGGGGGCAAAGCCCCCTAGTTTATTTTAAAAATATATTTATACACAAAAATATTGTTTACATTTCCTTAAATGTTACTTAAACTATTCTCTAAATTATGTATTGCTTATAAATATATGAGAACTTATAAGTTCTTGTCAGTATTTTATCTATAAGTAAATTATTTGTGAAAATAAGTGAGAGCACAGCAAATAAGGGCCAATGTTTTATAACTATTCACCAGTGTGCAAGTTAAATTTCCACCTCAGCACATGCAGGATTAAATGTATACCTATGAATTGTGTTCAGTTCTTGTCAATTGATTGAAGTCTATGCACATTATTAATCCATCCCTCACTAGCCATTAACAGGACGTCCAGAGGAGGCGTGTGCATGATGATACCGAGTACACCAGGTAAAATCTTTTGTGAAATAACACAATAATTCTCTGAAGTAACTCAATACTGTTACAAAGTAACACAATTCTTTTATTAAATAACACATTTTTATTTTTATTTTTATTTTTTTGGAGTAGAGGAAATAGTTTTTGTAGAAAATTTGATGGTCAAAATATTAAAACAGAGATTCCTATCATTGAGACAGACATCCAAAAAATTAGCCAATATGTTCACAATGGAACAATTGTGAGTAGTAGCTAATCACAAGGTATAGGCAGCAAGATAAGTTCAAACAAAATTTTAAGGCAAAGATTAGTGTAAGAATACCGCAACCTTCAGACAAGAAAAAGAAAGGTGCTGAAAAAGGGATGTGGGGGAAAACAATATAAGCTTTTTGTGAAATCCAGGAGGTTTGCCAAATATACAAGCAAATTAATTCAGGTGACTGCCAAATTATTGCAAATAAAAGTAAGAGGTATGGTCACAGGCAAACTGTGTTGAGATGATGCCTGGAAAAAAAGGCATAGTAAGAAAGATTGTGTTAAAAAATAAAATGTTTATTTTTTAGCTATTGGCTTCCACCAGATAATCAAGGGTATTTGTTTTATAATCTTAGCTCTTTGCCTTTCTTAATTTCTGAAATATAGCATGCCAGACGTTACTCACAATGGAGTTTCACCTTTTGATCCTGAAGATGAATAACTGATTAAATGATGATGAGTAGGGTGGATGAGTAGTTAATGATTTTACAAAAGTAATTTTGCTTTTTTAACATATCTTTGCTTCTTTTATTTTTTTCTGTAGCTTAGGTAATTTCACTTTAATAGTCAGTGTCTGTGAATTGTTTGTTACACCTTATTATAAACCATCTTTAGTTGATTTATATCTTTCAGTGTGTTTCATAGTCAACATAATATGTGCATTAAAATGACTTGGTATTACCTGTGAAAAAGAGGATGACCTTTTTAATTGTTTTGCATTCTTAACCTTGTTTTTCTTATTTTGAGTTGTACAGTCTTGTTTGATTGTTATCCTTCTAGCACTAGAGATGAAAAGAATTGCATGAAGCATTTGAAAGCTCAAATTACAAAAGTAATTGTCTAATGACATTTCTCAATGATAGAGATTTTCACCACAAGCGGAGAGTAATAATCACTCTAAATTGGCTTAAGTGGTTATAATGAAATGACCGTAGTGGAATGGTCCCTGAAGACGATTGTAATGCTTATGAGGAATGTTTCATTAATGTTTAGTACTCTAGTCAATAGTAGAAGTGCCCCCTGTGCACACCACATACAGTAGCCACATATAGAATCAAATTGTAAATCACAAACTGTTGGCAGTATCATTTTGTTTTCTGCTTTGTGCCCAGAGTTTAAGGTTCCCACCTACTGTGACCCATTCATTTAGTGCTGCACCCATCTGAACATGACCAGACTTAAAACGTCTGGGCAGCCATTCACACCTCTTGAAGACTAACCAAAGAGACAGTTTTTTTTTGTTGTTGTTGTCTTTCCATTATGAATTTATTCTTCATTATATGCAGTTTAGTGTCTACAACAAACTGCACTATAGACATTAATTCAGTGAAAATGAACATATTGAGAAGAAAAAAATGTGCATGTTTAGTAGCCAGAGTAGTGTATTAAGGAGAATGTTTTTTTTTATTTGAATTCAGAAAGTACTGTTAGATATACTCAATATAGCTTGTATTCACTAAAAGGATCATTACATATCTCTTATAGAGATGCTGCTATATTTTGCTATCATTACTTGCGGATTAGATATAAATGGAAATATCTTTTTTTCCTTTTTGGCTTCCAGCTTTACACTAAATTGTATTTGTAATGAAAAAATACAATTACAATGCACTCTTCTAAAAGGAAAAAGAAAACAATCTTCTAAAATTGCCCACTATCCATAGTAAAGAGCATGTTTCAGTGTCCCAAGGAGTAGCTTACATGACACCTTACAAATACTGACATTTTATGCCTTCTTGAAACTGTGAATGAATTTCATTTCAAGTGATTAAAAAAAGCATTTTAAGCAGTATTTGCATGATCATTTGTGTGTCTTACTGATGGAAAGTTATGAACACTGGCCTTTATCATCACTATAATTCTGTTAGCAGTGATTATCAGATTCATGAACACAAACAAGTTGTGTGGATACGTGTAGGTGTCAGTTTGTGCCTGAGGAATGTTTCTGTCTTAAATCCTTCATGGGAGAGGAGACTGAAGGCAAACCACTGTAGTAAATAGACTTTGTTAAATAAGTTACATTTACATTCTCTTTTTTTTTGGATGGGGTAGTGGGTGATGCGATTTTGTCATCTGTGTGGGGAGATACTTTTGATGTGACATTGTGATTAATTGCAGTCCTTCATGTAAATGAGCACCACTAGATAACAAGGCTGCAGAAATTTCTAGATGTTTGCTGCATACTATAATTGAAGGTTACATGCAGCTTAAATAGTCAGGAATGCAATTAATAGCCTTCAATAAACACTCAGTTGGCTATATTATCTACCATTTTGCTAATATTGTATTTCCAGAGTGAACATTGTAATCTGCTGTTCTTAGCAGATAGAAAATATGTTCGTCAGCAAAAATATAAGGTGTTAAGAAAACAGAGTACTTGGGTGGGGGTGGGGGGGATTCAGTCTGTTTTTGCCAAAAAAAAATTTCTCCTCCAAATTTCAGAGACAGATAAACAAACATTCTAATGATTAGTGGCTACTTGAAAAGACAGTTGCCCATTTCAGAAAAGATGCACTAAGTAATGACTTCTTCTTTGAGCCATCATTGGACAATGTACCCATGTCTTATGCAAAACGCTGCTGAAATAGGCTGAATTGGAATAAATAGGTTCCAAAATGGATGGACAAATGGATGGGCCAGCAGTCTTTTAAATTCATCATTTCAAAATTATATTGCCTAGTTTTGCAAAAAGTACACGGTTTTCTGTTCACATATTTTAATTGCCATTCTGAAGCATTTTTTTGTTCTTACAGTCGTTTGTAAGGAATTGCAATGCAGTGTTTAATGTGCAAAGAACAGTTTAGCAGCTAATTACAAATAAAATCCAGCAAAAAAAATATTTTCACTCATATGTAATTGGCACAGCAGAATTTTATGTCACTTACAATAATAACTAATCATTTTATCTCCTATACCATGCCTCTGTAAAAGCAAATATTCACAAGTAAATCAGTAAATGCAAGGCGTAACATTCAGGTATGTGTTTGGGGATTTAGTTAACTAATTTGAATTTTAAAGAAGTTTGCATATACATACATACATATATATTTTATTTATACAGTATATATATATATATATATATATGTGTGTGTGTGTGTGTGTGTGTGTGTGTGTGTGTGTGTGTGTGTGT
>JANRMT010062834.1:14526975-14552211 GCA_026402145.1 Polypterus bichir lapradei
GTGTGTGTGTGTGTGTGTGTGTGTGTGTGTGTGTGTGTGTGTGTGTGCTTTAGAGAATTCTAAAACCAATTGGCTGCTCCAGTGATGATTTCCATTTGTCATATTAATACTTATGTAATTATTTTATGTTTTGTATTTATAATTAATTTTGCAGCAATGTGTTTTCACTATGACATTAAAGAATCTTTTTCTGTTGATCGTTGTCAAAAAGGCCAAATTAAATCTACTATGATTCAATGTTTATAAGCACTTCTCAATAACATTGAACTGGCAATGCAAACTGGTAGTGCAGGTGCTTATATGATAGAGCCTTGGTCACAGAAACAAGTGTCTGTATGGATTTTAGCAATTTAAACTGCTAAGCCTGCTGGCATAGAACTGAATGTCTTGAAGTTTACTGGGTGGAAGAAAGGCGTGCGGTTTTGAGTGTAAAACAATTAGAAATGCTTTCTTCTGCCATTTTTTGTGATAAAGATCCTGCATTGAGTTGATGCTGAGTGATGATGTGGGCTATTTAACCAGGTGCTTTGTGGTGTTGCCTGACTAGACTGTGATGCAGCTAGACAGTACTGGTCATCACTTTTTATGGTATTACAAGTAAAACAAAAAGTTAGGAAAAAGAATCCCTTTAGGCTATTTTCTTCTCTGTTATGCTTGTTTATAGTGTTTATACTGTTTTTATATGCAACGGACAAAGAGATATAAATATTTTGTAATATTTTATAAATATACCAAAAAAATATTTCATAATACTGCTAATGAAAGCCTTTTA
Source organism: Polypterus bichir lapradei (assembly GCA_026402145.1). Lineage (NCBI taxonomy): Eukaryota > Metazoa > Chordata > Cladistia > Polypteriformes > Polypteridae > Polypterus > Polypterus bichir. Next base: position 14,527,748 of record JANRMT010062834.1, read on the forward strand.
CCTTTTTCAGACATTTCAACAGTCATCTTTGCATCAAAAGTCTAAAAAGAAAAGCAGAGGTGAGTATTTGTTACAGTGATGGTAGTATCCATTGGCCCTTTCATTGTTATTCTTGCTGGTAGTATTTGTGGATGTGGTTTGTTATTATTATTATTATTATTATAACAACAATAATAATATACCTTTGGTTAATTTCTTTTTACAAGTCAAGCTGCATTTACAATATATCAGTATGAACTTCAACTGTTTATGTATTTTGTGCAGATTGAGTACAGGAAGGTTAGCTAACTTGCACCAGTGACTGAAACTGAATGTGAAAACCAGTGATTTAAACTATAATACTTTAGACACTGGACTACATTGTCTGCCTCACCACATTGTTCTCATCTTAAGCTATAGATTTTTCCTTACAGCATTAACACCTTTTTTGCCATATTTCTTTCATTTTTATGTTTTGAGTCTGTGTCTCGTTAAGCATACCTTCAATAGATTTGAGGCAATCAATAAGATTATACTTCTATAGATACAGGAAATTAAAGTGAAAGGAAAAAAATCAGCAGTTCGATAGTATTGTTTAAATCCAATAAAAATGTTATGAAGTCTTGCATAAACCCTTTATTTTTACTTAAATATAAAATGACCAGAATGTCAAGATATCACACACAACTAACATTTAACACAAATAATAACTTTTGTTAGACTGGGACTTTAAATGCTTACACCTACCTTCATATATTTCATTCCTAAAAGATCAATAATAATTTTGTACTGACAAAGCTGCAAAATGTGCCATGTCAGCTATGATGAAATCACTTTCTAAAAGTACTTGTCATGTCTTGTCTGAAGTTGAGGCAGTGCACAGCAAAAGTAAATTCAGCCTGGTCGCAGGTGCTGGAGTGGGCTGTAAACCTGAACAACATAGGTAGGTTCTGGTGATTTTTTTTGTATGTAGCATTAAAAGAGGAATTTATTATCCCTCTAATACAGTATATGTTATGTAAGACGTCTGGCACAAAGCTTATAGGCTATAGAGTAACAGTATCACCCTGTAGGCATTTTAGCCTACATACAGAACAGTAAAGGATGCAAAAACTTGTATTTTGATTTAGAGAAGACAAATCACAAAATAGTAAGCAAAATTAACAAAAAAAACCTTCATGCCACACTGGTCTAGTTTCACTTAGTTATTTTCCATTTGATTAGTTTCCAATACTGAAACTCCACAATCCAGGCTTACACTTGCCACCTTTTCTCACTGTTTCTCCCTACACAACCCTAGTGTCTTTAAATTCTTCCTAGAAAACCTTTGCTCAAAATTCACATTACAACTGGGATTTAGCTGCTAATAACATCCTTGGGAAACACTCCAGGATCCTGATTTCACTACAAGTTGAATGTTCTCAGGTTAGGATGCCCCCTAGTGACACCTAGGACCCCACTGCATTGTCTTTCCTCTTTAGTAGTAGAATGGTGACATACAGTGGCTTGCAAAAGTATTCGGCCCCTTTGAACTTTTCCACATTTTGTCACATTACAGCCACAAACATGAATCAATTTTATTGGAATGCCACGTGAAAGACCAATACAAAGTGGTGTACACGTGAGAAGTGGAGCGAAAATCATACATGATTCCAAACATTTTTTACAAATAAATAACTGCAAAGTGGGGTTTGCGTAATTATTCAGCCCCCTGAGTCAATACTTTGTAGAACCACCTTTTGCTGCAATTACAGTTGCCAGTCTTTTAGGGTATGTCTCTACCAGCTTTGCACATCTAGAGACTGAAATCCTTGCCCATTCTTCTTTGCAAAACAGCTCCAGCTCAGTCAGATTAGATGGACAGCGTTTGTGAACAGCAGTTTTCAGATCTTGCCACAGATTCTCGATTGGATTTAGATCTGGACTTTGACTGGGCCATTCTAACACATGGATATGTTTTGTTTTAAACCATTCCATTGTTGCCCTGGCTTTATGTTTAGGGTCGTTGTACTGCTGGAAGGTGAACCTCCGCCCCAGTCTCAAGTCTTTTGCAGACTCCAAGAGGTTTTCTTCCAAGATTGCCCTGTATTTGGCTCCATCCATCTTCCCATCAACTCTGACCAGCTTCCCTGTCCCTGCTGAAGAGAAGCACCCCCAGAGCATGATGCTGCCACCACCATATTTGACAGTGGGGATGGTGTGTTCAGAGTGACGTGCAGTGTTAGTTTTCCGCCACACATAGCGTTTTGCATTTTGGCCAAAAAGTTCCATTTTGGTCTCATCTGACCAGAGCACCTTCTTCCACATGTTTGCTGTGTCCCCCACATGGCTTGTGGCAAACTGCAAACGGGACTTCTTATGGTTTTCTGTTAACAATGGCTTTCTTCTTGCCACTCTTCCATAAAGGCCAACTTTGTGCAGTGCACGACTAATAGTTGTCCTATGGACAGATTCCCCCACCTGAGCTGTAGATCTCTGCAGCTCGTCCAGAGTCACCATGGGCCTCTTGGCTGCATTTATGATCAGCGCTCTCCTTGTTCGGCCTGTGAGTTTAGGTGGACGGCCTTGTCTTGGTAGGTTTACAGTTGTGCCATACTCCTTCCATTTCTGAATGATCGCTTGAACAGTGCTCCGTGGGATGTTCAAGGCTTTGGAAATCTTTTTGTAGCCTAAGCCTGCTTTAAATTTCTCAATAACTTTATCCCTGACCTGTCTGGTGTGTTCTTTGGACTTCATGGTGTTGTTGCTCCCAATATTCTCTTAGACAACCTCTGAGGCCGTCACAGAGCAGCTGTATTTGTACTGACATTAGATTACACACAGGTGCACTCTATTTAGTCATTAGCACTCATCAGGCAATGTCTATGGGCAACTGACTGCACTCAGACCAAAGGGGGCTAAATAATTATGCACACCCCACTTTGCAGTTATTTATTTGTAAAAAATGTTTGGAATCATGTATGATTTTTGTTCCACTTCTCACGTGTACACCACTTTGTATTGGTCTTTCACGTGGAATTCCAATAAAATTGATTCATGTTTGTGGCTGTAATGTGACAAAATGTGGAAAAGTTCAAGGGGGCCGAATACTTTTGCAAGCCACTGTATGTAGTGAAATTCTTACTTGCATATCCTACCAACATTCTGCTTGTCACCTGCATTCAGGGCCATGATAAACAAGGATGTATTAGATTAATCTCACAACCGTATTTTAATTTATCATAACAGGAGACCAGCTATGAATATCACTTAATTGCTCACCTTCCTATTCAGGACCAGGGGCTTGGCTTCACCTCAGAGAGTCATCGCTGAGCATGATTATTGACATTATTGAATGTTGATGCTTAGATGGGTAGATAGTGGTGCGGTGGTTAAGGCTTTCGACTTCAGACCCAGAGGCTGTGGTTTCATATTCCACCACTGCTACTGTTTGATTCTGAGCAAGTCACTTCACCAACCTGTGCTCCAATTGGGGGAAAAAAACAAAAAGAAACGTAACCAATGGTATCTCACACGTTGTAAGTCACTTTGAAAAAAAGCGTCTGCCTAATAAATAAATGTAAATGTATGTGTATTGCTGTCTCTGTTCCATAGACAACTAGGCAGTAATAACAGAAAAAGTCACACGATTGCTTAAATTCTTTCACTTTATGGAAGCGTATTTTTTTTATTTCACAAAAATATTGCTTGCTGGTGCTGGACTAACGTTGGAGGCATATGTTTAAGTGAGAGAGATTTTTTTTCCATTCCAAAACCTGACATTCTGGGGCTTCTCTGTATTTGGCATCTTGGCTGCATTGCAGTCTGGTATGGCAGCTGTACTGTGGCAGACCACAAGGCCAAGGATTAGGTATCTAAATTAACCCAATTCATCACTAGAGAGCCACAGTCCCTTCCATAAAGAGCAGAATATTTTACGACAAAAGAATGCGGAGGGTAGTCCTCTAGGAAGCATCTAGACTGAAGTACCTACTGCTAGTGCTATTAGAACAACAACAACAATTTGTTTTCATTTTACTTGCGTAAAAATTTTTAACCCTAGGCCATTAAATTCATAACTCCCAGATAGTCATTTGTTTGATCCATGAGTAAGACTCCATTAAGTCACCCACATTACCAATGAACTCTTTTACTTATACTTAAATTATTGCTTGATCTGTTTTAATTCATATTGTGTTTCTAATTTTCATTATTTTTTTGTTATTTTATGACTGCAATGTCAATGTATGTGCACTGCATGTTTTTGTAATGGGGGGCTAGCAAGAAATGGTTTCTGTTATACGGCATGGTACATTGACAGTACCCCCCAAATCTTTTGAAGATGTGATGTAATCTGTTATCACAATGTGTATATAATATTCAAACTCCCAAATTCACTTTATTAATATTTATCTGATTTTAGCGATCATAGTAATCCTTTGTTATTACAGTATGTTTTGTATGTTTGTAATATCTGCAGATTTGTGCCCATTCTTTATTGAGTAATATTTATTTGGGTAATATTGTAGTTAAAGTTCTGAAATTGTTTTTCATTTTAAAAATGGTTTAGAAAATATTTTTACCCGTAATAATGTTTGAAACATGGATTCATGTTTAGTAAGAACATCAAAGGGCATTTGAAAGCTACTTTCTTTAAATTTATTCATTGAAGCCTAGGTACTACAGAAGAAAGGTTAGTGTCCTGTTGATACTGAAGAGATGCTTGCCATTTCAGTGTAGATGCAAAAAAAAAAAAAAAACACCAAAGAGGCATGGCTTAAGTAAAATGCTTCATAAAATAAAAACTGACAGTGTCACTAACAGATTATTCTGGTGTGTTTCAGGCGCAGCAACAGCAATGAGTAAGAGGCGGATTTCTTGTAAAGACCTCGGTCGTGGGGACTGTGAGGGATGGCTTTGGAAGAAGAAAGATGCAAAGAGTTATTTTTCTCAGAAATGGAAAAAGTATTGGTTTGTTCTAAAAGATACCTCACTTTATTGGTACATGAATGAAGAAGTAAGTTTTGGATTTTTTTTAGAAATGTCTAAATCTGTTTTGAAGTATTTTATTAAAAGTTAATCATTTTAAAAACATTCATTTAGAAAGTTCAAAACAAATCAAATTGATCAAATCAGACTTCAGTAAAGGTTGACACAAAAGTACTATCCTCTAAATTGTCACTATTTTTTAGAAATATGTTATGATGAATTGTTTTGAACAAGCTACCTTTATCTGTTTCCTTTTAAGTCAGATGTTCTGTTCAACCAGTTTGCACTCTGTCTGACTTATATTTTAATCTTTCTAACTTTTTCTCATGCCACTTTCTTCTAAATGTTTTTAGTGATGTATTCATCTGTAAGCCTACAGAACAGAAGTATTTAGATAATCCAACTTTTTAAAGCATAGTTTAGGCGAGGATTATACTAAAAGATTAAGGTGACACAGAAGATTAATTTGGGGATCTGTTTTGATTTTGAATGACAAAATCTGGTCACTGGATTTGGGAGCAGTAAGCACTGTGTCACTGCACTGCCATGTTCAGAATATAAATAGGCAACATTTGATTAACAAATAGTAAATTCTTAGAACAATAATTGTCTGCCCATCAGACTGACAGGAAGCAACAATGAGTGTAAAGTACACTTTCATAAGGAAGGTAGCCCTTTAAAATTAATCTCTCTGGAAGAATAAATGCACAAGTTTTTTCTTGCCCTTCAAATTAGTATGGTAAAAGCATGTTGTAATATAATTTTTTACATTTATGTACACTACTTACGGAGTAAACTTACAGTATGTGTCATGTACTGCTCTGATTAAATATAATTGTTTTTTTTTGTTTAAAAAGAAAAGTAAAATTTGTTTATCTGCTATTATTTTTGAAACACACAAATTTGTTACATTGTATATGCTAAACTTTTAAAATCTTACAGCACAATATATAGTTTTCACAAAAACAATAATACATTTTTTAATAGACAAGTGTTCAAGTCTGTATCTTAACCATAAATAGGATTAAAAGGGTTTGACAGTAGAAAGATGAATACACATTTTATTTTTTAGGTATTCATTATTATTTATTTTTATTAAACTAATCAGATGTTTTATTATAAAGGACTCTTGGAAAAAACACAAACATGCACACATAAATCAGTCATCTGTGCATTGTGATGATAAGAAAGGAACAGGGACACAAAAATTACAGTGCATCCGGAAATTATTCACAGCGCATCACTTTTTCCACATTTTGTTATGTTACAGCCTTATTCCAAAATGGATTAAATTCATTTTTTCCCTCAGAATTCTACACACAACACCCCATAATGACAACGTGAAAAAAGTTTACTTGAGGTTTTTGCAAATTTATTAAATATAAAAAAACTGAGAAATCACATGTACATAAGTATTCACAGCCTTTGCTCAATACTTTGTCGATGCACCTTTGGCAGCAAGTACAGCCTCAAGTCTTTTTGAATATGATGCCACACGCTTGGCACACCTATCCTTGGCCACTTTCGCCCATTCCTCTTTGCAGCACCTCTCAAGCTCCATCAGGTTGGGTGGGAAGCATCGGTGCACAGCCATTTTCAGATCTCTCCCGAGATGTTCAATCGGATTCAAGTCTGGGCTCTGGCTGGGCCACTCAAGGACATTCACAGAGTCGTCCTGAAGCCACTCCTTTGATATCTTGGCTGTGTGCTTTGGGTCGTTGTCCTGCTGAAAGATGAACCATCGCCCCAGTCTGAGGTCAAGAGCGCTATGGAGCAGGTTTTCATCCAGGATGTCTCTGTACACTGCTGCAGTAATCTTTCCCTTTATCCTGACTAGTCTCCCAGTTCCTGCTGCTGAAAAACATCCCCACAGCATGATGCTGCCATCACCATGCTTTACTGTAGGGATGGTATTGGCCTGGTGATGAGCGGTGCCTGGTTTCCTCCAAACGTGACACCTGGCATTCACACCAAAGAGTTCAATCGTTGTCTCATCAGACCAGAGAATTTTGTTTCTCATGGTCTGAGAGTCCTTCAGGTGCCTTTTGGCAAACTCCAGGCAGGCTGCCATGTGCCTTTTACTAAGGAGTGGCTTCCGTCTGGCCTCTCTATCATACAGGCCTGATTGGTGGATTGCTGCAGAGATGGTTGTCCTTCTGGAAGATTCTCGTCTCTCCACAGACGACCTCTGGAGCTCTGGCAGAGTGACCATCGGGTTCTTGGTCACCTCCCTGACTAAGGCCTTTCTCCCCCGATCGCTCAGTTTAGATGGCCAGCCAGCTCTAGGAAGAGTCCTGGTGGTTTCGAACTTCTTCCACTTATGGATGATGGAGGCCACTGTGCTCATTGGGTTACCTTCAAAACAGCAGAAATTTTTCTGTAACCTTCCCCAGATTTGTGCCTCGAGACAATCCTGTCTCGGAGGTCTACAGACAATTCCTTTGACTTCATGCTTAGTTTGTGCTCTGACATGAATGGTCAACTGTGGGACCTTATATAGACAGGTGTGTGCCTTTCCAAATCATGTCCGATCAACTGAATTTACCACAGGTGGACTCCAATTAAGCTGCAGAAACATCTCAAGGATTATCAGGGGAAGCAGGATGCACCTGAGCTCAATTTTGAGCTTCATGGCAAAGGCTGTGAATACTTATGTACATGTGCTTTCTCATTTTTTTTTTATTTTTAATAAATTTTGCAAAAATCTCAAGTAAACTTTTCAGGTTGTCATTATGGGCTGTTGTGTGTAGAATTATGAGGAAAAAAATGAATTTTATCCATTTTGGAACAAGGCTGTAACATAACAAAATGTGGAAAAAGTGATTCGATGTGAATACTTTCTGGATGCACTGTATATGAATTTTAAGTATTTCCAAGCACCATTTATGATTGTTGGTCCAAGAATAAAGAAGAATTATTGTTCGTGTTTGTTGCATTTGTACTTTAAAATTTTCTAGTCATTTCATTAAGTTTACCTGTGAAATGAAAGAGTTTTTTCAAGGCTAAGTAAATTGCTCAATATAACTGGTACACAGAGAAAGTTGTGCATATTAGCAGGGCCAGCTCTACCATACAGGTTGGGGCATTTTATCAGGTCTAATAGACTTTTTTCTGACCTTTGGAATCTTGCTTTGATTTTGCTGCCCACATCTTCCCCTTTTGCCTGGGAGAAACACTGAGGGGATACCCCCCCAGGCCTCGCCCAACCCACTCCACTCTTAGGTGTCACAAAAACATACAACTTGTGCAAAACCACAAGGGAGCCAAAAGCTCTCTTAAGTCAGCAATAATATGTGAAGCAATTTCGTTCAAGACTTTGTGGTTTGGGTGTGACATTTTCACTTTTGCCTTGGGCAGCAAAAAGGCTAGAACTGACACTGCCTTATTCGTGAAAAATCAGTATGCTGATGTTTTTTGAATGTAAAAACTTTATAACTGTTTTTTCTAAATACAACATATACACTTCAACTACTTCTGAATCAGAAGGCTGTTATTTTTTTTGAGCATGGAACTACAAGATTTAACAAGAAACAGCACCCATTTGTTCCATACATTTCCTTTATCATAGACATTAATAAATTCCACTCTTAATAATTGGCATTCTGTGGCCCTGAAATTAAGTGACATTAGTACCTTATTCACTTGTAAAGTAAATGTCTACATATCAGAATTACTGACCTGTTAAATGAAATCTTTTGTAATTTTTGGAACTGGTCAAACAAGTTGCTGTAAAGATAAAATGTTATGCCAATTAATTACCCTTCAATACTATATGTTTTTTAAATTTCAAGAACATGGCAAAGTGTTTTTGTTTTTCCTTTGTGTAAGGTCCCACACATGCCTATAATCAAAATCTCTGATCACAGGCACAGGACAGTGTTTTACACTCTGTGTTTCATGTTGTTGTTAATGCTGGGGATATGGTTCAGAAATTCAGATAGATATTGCCAACATTAATTATATACTGCAAATTGTGCACATGGATTGTGGGCATATAACAAACTTAAAGTGTCATGTTTTATGCAAACTTAGAGAAAGAATTTGTTGAAAAACACAAAACAAGATCATGTACAATTCTTGGGAACAGAAAATACAGTAAAGCATATGAGTAACTTAAAATGGCTCTGGATAGTCATAGATGTGTGAATTACTGAAGTTCCTAGGTTGGTCCATCAATGCCTTCTGTGAATGTGGCTAAATAGTTTTGCTTTGTGGTTATTCCTTGTAATTCTTAGTATCTTGTGTTGCCTCATTTGTCTCTATGATAAATTCCTGCCTTATGCCCAATGCTGGTGACTTGACCTCTGTTTTGGATTTAATTGATTTGAGAATGAGTGCATAAGTATACAAAGTTATTTGTAAATAATCTACAGTGCATATTTGCACAACCAATGTGTAATTAGGCTGCTCTACCTTTGCACTCTGATGTCTTGAGAAGGCTGTTATTCAAATGTATACATTATGTCTTTTAACCAGTTATCTAAAAATAGTTTGGTTTTTTTTTGCTCCTTCCCAGTACCAACAAGAAGTAGTTTTATGTCACTTTTAAATCATTTTAATCATGTTTGTAAAATCAGACACCAAAGCTGCAGATGCCGTGACTTCCAGTAAAAGGTGCTGCAGCATGCATGCTATGCACTTGTGATCCAACGACATAATGAGCTCACAACTGAGGTAACTGAAAGCGGCCACCAATTAGCTTTTTCTACTGTGTGTACATTGCTAGCAAACAAAAAATAAATTTGTATTATTGTACTGTATTTCATTTAAAATATCCTATGCTGATGCTTTTTTAATTGCCATATGAAATTTATAAAACTGAGATATGTGTTAAATAGAATTTTATTTGACCCAAGGAAAAATTTATCTTTTTACACAAGCTTAAGACATATTAGAAATATAAAAATATTGCAAAAAACAACAAAGAAAGAAAAAAAAAATGACTTTGCTAAAGACAGCAGCAGTTACAATAGCCTTTACTATATAGTTAGCAGCACAGCACCCCTTACCAAAAATTGTTCCCACAGCCCAGCCTAAAGATAACTTTCAAGACATTTCTGCTGTAGTTAAAGCAACCCCCTAACTCTGAAAAGGATGACCTTTTAGCACAAAACTAAGGACTCTGTAGAATGCCTTTCCCTATGATAACGCAGTTCACCATTATTTTTTCTTATGGTTTTTTAACAGTTTATGCTAATCTGAAAGAAAATGTTACTTTCACTGGCAAACTAATAATAGTCACAGTCATTCCTAAATCTCCCAACTCCAGGGACGAATAGCAGGGAGCAAGAACCTATCTTGGCAACACTGGTCAAAATGTAAGAAAAGGGCATAGGCAGAGTACTAGTTTATCTCAGGGTCCACTCACATACATGCACTGGAACCATTTAACCAAATCAGCTTTGAGAATGTAGGAGGCTAAATGGAATACCCAGAAGAGCAGCACAGAGGCATGTGAGTAAACATGCGTACACCAGTTAGGTGCTGAAATTTAACCTAACACACTGGATCTGTAAAGTGTCAGGGCTAATCATTATGCACTATGGTGCCACCTTAGCTACAAATATGCTGACTATATTTAAACTAGATATTTCATATTTTTTAAATTTACTCCATTCATGCTTACTGCCTTATAACTGTTCAGCTGTCTTAAAGCTACAGAAAACTATAATCTGACAGGAAAAACCGAATGGGATGGATGAAAAAAAAGTCTTCCTTAGCATATTTTATTTTATACTCTGTAGATTTTGTAATACTCTACTGATGCAATTTTTCATGGCATGTCTGTTTTTAGGGTCCATATGAGTGGAAATCTCTATGTTCAAAATGAAGCAATTATTTATTTAAAGTTAAACAGCAGAAATTATAAATTATTTGAAAGACTGAATGATGTTATCTACTAAAAATTCCGTAAATTACTATATACATCAGAATTAGGTATGGCATTAAAAAGTGCCTCAAAAATCCATATCAAAGTGCTTTTTAAACTGTAGTTTTTTGACCCCACTCCTCTCATTTCAAAATAAATTTCAAGGTTTGATAGAGGCATTAGAAAGCATATTATTGTAAGTGTCTTTGAATTATGTATGCATTTAGTACACATTGGTGATGAAGAGTTTGGTAGCACTTTATCTGTAATTTTAGATTTTTTTTGTTTGCTTATTTTTATTTTTACCTTTTTCATTAAAATTACAATGCTGTAATCAAAAGCAATTTTCTATATAAATGACATATATTACTTATGTTAACAAAATCTCTTTAATTTGGATTGAATTAGAGGATTGATCCAGGCAAATATGTGTCAAAGTGCAAGCAGTCTCAGGTAAAATTGTTTAGTTGTAAGCACAACCAACAACTGTTATGAAGCTATAATGCTTTATGCAGACAATAGCAGTGTGTGTAAGCTGTTAAATGAGAACATCAAATAATTACTGGGTATATTGCATGTAACTACAAAACTGGCAATCAGGAGAGTGAGATAAAGACAACAGGTAAAAACTCATTAGCCATATGCTAATCAAGGGTCATATTGTTTTAATTTCATATGTTGCTTAAATGATTGGCCACGAGCAGGTGTTAATTTATCTCCAAAAAATGTTTTCATTAATTTTTTAATTTTGGGGAGGAAAAAAACAACATGTTGTTTTCGATATTTTAATTTTATCATCATGCTGTTTTGTCAACTCTGTTCTAAAATACACCAAGGGGTTTACCTTTTTCATAAAGATTTCACTTGCTATTACTGGTGCAGATTTTGTTTTTATTTCTCTTTGCCTTCCTTGGGGAAATAAATCATTCAGTCATGGCAGTCATATATGATGAGTTTATTTTGCTGGCATCATTACTGGGTGCTTTATGCCTGTCTGCATCTCGGTGATAAGCATCTAATAAGTATGTTCTAGCTTGGATGAATGCAGCTTTTCTTAGACATGATCTCATTTACAGCGGCTTCCCAGCAATAGTATTAGCACAGAGTTGTTACCTAAAATCCTTCTTTCTGCTGCTTATTCCGTTGAGGATTTTGTAATCTGCAGGACAATATCAGGAAGCTGTAAAGTATTACTTGCTTCAAAGTTTGAAATAAAAAGTTAATTTAACTTTAGAAAGCTACACAAATGATTAAAAATGAATATGGATGCCAACTACATTGGTACTAAAGCAAACAAGTTTATGCATTGGTTAACACCAAGTTATGGCCCATAAAGAATTTATCAAGGAGTTTCTCACCTAATTGTTGAGGTCTGATCCTATTAAAGGCAGAAGAAAAAATCTATAAATGAAATTTTGACTGGGGTTTGAAGCCTTTTAGATGTGCACATAGCAGATTAAGATGAACAGCTTTTTGCTCTTTATGCAGACTGGTAAGGGTTCAAATAGGGCTAAGGATTTTGGATGTGCAGGTTTGGTAATTGGGATAACATTTGTCTGTTTGCAGAGTTTGGATACTGCTTTTAAATCTAGAGACATCTGAAATGTGAAGTGGAATATTAGGCAGGATTTCTCTACATGTAACTGAAACAGTTCAGCTTGATTTCACATTGTACCTGTTTCTGTTGTTTTTTTTGTTAATTACTAGGGGGCTCCGCCCCCTGCTCGCTTGTTTGGTTTACCGGATATACAATACAATACAATTTATTTTTTATATAGCCCAGAATCACACAAGAAGTGCCGCAATGGGCTTTAACAGGCCCTGCCTCTTGACAGCCCCACAGCCTTGACTCTCTAAGAAGACAAGGAAAAACCTCCCAAAAAAAACCCTTATAGGGAAAAAATCGAAGAAACCTTGGGAAAGGCAGTTCAAATAGAGACCCCTTTCCAGGTAGTTGGGCGTGCAGTGGATGTCAAAAAGAAGGGGGTCAATACAATACAGTACAATACATAGAACAGAATAAATCCTCAATACAGTATAAAAATAAACATTCTAGAAGTACGGAGTAGAATTTCACATTAGATGATATCACATAATATGATTTGGATTTTTTTTAGAGTCCTGGAGACCTCATTTATCAAGCTGCCTCTCCCATTTGGCCATTCCACATCTGAAATAGCGCTAATCCGATGAAAGGACCCCTCTTTCCCACAATTCCTGTGATCCTCCATCAGGGATGACTTTACAGTACCTTAGGCAGGCAATATACAATTTAAAGAGATTATTTTCTTGGGAATTGTTACATATGCATTATTTTCAATTTTACTTTAAAAAATTTTTGTAAAAACAATACTTATCCTTTATTTTCGACCCTGTGCGTGGTTACATCTCTTCCTCGCCAGACGTATAACACTGCTCGCTTTGTGAAGGGGGGACGGCTGAACACACACTAAGGATATGCCGTCGCATCATCTGCTGCTGGCGAGCTGCACGTTTTGCTTGTCTCTTGTCGTTGTTTTAAGAGCTGGAAGCACATAATGCTTGTCTGAGAGATGCAGTCCAACAACTGCGAGGGTTAGATGTCTGTAGACTTGTTTTAAATGATAGCTCACTGCCTGGTCTTGCGTGACGTTCTAAAAACAATACTTGTCCCTTTATTTACGGCCCCGGGCGTGATTAAATTCTTTCTTGCAGGACGTATAACGCTGCTCGCTCGCTGCCCTTTGATCTTTTTAAAGCCTTTATAGCCGCTGTCCTTTCCTGCTTTGTGTCTCTGCTGCTCGCGTTGTGATCGCTTCTCCGTCATCATAAATATACACCTGACCGAATTGTGTTTTCTTTGAAATGAAACTTGTAGTTGCTTTAACTGTTGTGGGTCCACAGATTCTCATAGCGTATGTCCCATTATTGTGTAAATCTATGTTTTGTGCATTGAGTGATGTGCACTGAGACACCTGTATCTGTGTGTGCTGCTTCCCTTTGCACTACTGTTTTTTTGGTTTTTCTTTGCCCATTCTCTTTTGTCTCGTGGTTCTTTTATTTGTCTTTTGCGATCTTAACGTGAAGATCACGTGTCATCCACTAGTTATTCATTCAACAGGATTTTTTTTTAGAGAGACAGTTGCATATTATTACGTCCAGAGTGTCTGCTCATACTTTATCTCATTTTAGCCATGCAGCTGGTCCAGTCAGAATTTATCTAACATCCTGCTGAACCTTCTGATTATACCAGTGCAGCTTATGCACTGTCGCTACACTACTTATCTGCCTCCACTAACTCCCTATTGTCACCCGCTTAAGGTTCAAAAATGGGTTTAGATTCAGTTGTCGTCAGAAAATCTGGTCTGGCACAACACTGGCTGCAAAATCCCTTTTGTTGATCAGTTGTCTGGTTCTTGAAAGCATGTAAAAAATTAATATGAAACAGGATTCACATTACAAAGAAAAGTGCTTGAAAGGAAAAGGGGATGTTAACAATGGAAAACACAGAAAGTGAGCCTGGGTCCCTTTCTGTATATTCCAGTATTAAATCTGGATCTTAAAATCCATCTACAGTACAAGAAAATACAAAGTTCAGTAACAGTCTTAAAATTCCAAAGCATGAAGGATTCAGAGGTATTCTAATCCAGCTAGAGTGAAGGAGAGTGGGGGAAAAAAGCTGACTGAAAAAGGACAACTTATTTTAAGACCTTTTGAGGCCCTGTTTATTTCTTCTGAACAGTGAATAACTGTGATCAACAGAAAAAAACAAAAGATATTTTAATGTAACTATTAATCATCAAAATGTTAATCATACTCTTTGCATGACTTATATGAAGAACAAGAGTTGTGAATATACTAGTAAAGATGGTTATTACAGAATAAACAAAGTTCATTGAGATAAACTTGAGTCACAGTACCTAATATATGAGCTCAAAGTACTTTTAATCTTTTAATCTTGGAAAAAGTACTATGCAAATAAAATATAGTTTTGTATTACTAGAATTGACACTTATCTAAGATGGGTTGAAGTCTAAGTAATCAATGCAGACCTTAGCATTAATGTTTGCAGTGCATCATGCAATGCATGCAGTATGTCTCTGTTACAGACCATTTGGTATAGGATTCGTAATAACAGTGTTAATGTTTGTGATGCGCCATCTGTTGGAATGACAGAGATATACCAACTGGACAGAAGCACAGGCACTTATCCTTTTATTTAGGTGGAGTATTGTTCATTCTCCATCAATGTTTTGGAAAGCTTTAGTTGATCAACACCAAATCTACCAGATTTCATCATAGTACCTATACTGTAAAGTACATGAACATAACATCTTGACCTTAAGGGTCATTCGCAATAAATTTTTGAATATGTCCAAATGTGCTTATATTAAATTAGCTGTGAACTGTTAGGTAGTGTAATTATTATTAAAATAAAATAATAAAGTATATTGCAAATTGTGTGCTTTTTCAGTGAAATACCTGGTAACTTGTAGAGGACATTTTGTATATTGCTTTTGTAATTCTTCTATGAACTATGAAGCTCATATTTTCAATGTAAATTAAAGAACACAGATTAAATGCTTTAACACCTTATATACTACAGTCAAAAGAGTGAAAAAGGTTCATCTTCAAGTCTTTTTAGGTGATAACACTGGCCTTATGCATAGCTGCTGCAAAAACAGTGCAAACAGACAAGTTTGTTGCAAAGTAAATGAGGATGTTTTTAACAACCAAATCACAACATTATTTCTATTTGTGTATTTTCAGATGGTTTGAGCAACTTGAAATCTAGTAAGAAAAAAAACTTTTAATCTATAAAAAATATACTTCACATAAGAAATTAAATCAAATGGTAAAAAGTGAGACCAGATTCTAAAAAATGTTTTTCCAGGCTACTATTTGTGTCTATTGAACCTTCACTAAATAACATTATCTAGTGTGCCCTAACAACTTGATTTGGAATCTGGTGACCGCCAGCATTATGTCTATCCTCTTTCACAGTAATAATACATTCTTTCATTTATCGATTTTGAAAGCCCTTATCTTATTTAGTTTCATGATGAGCTCTGAACAGTTTCTGACAAAATTAGGCAGTCAGTGCTGGGAGCTTGCCATTATATTATATACAGTGATTTTCTAATGACAGTGCAGTTATGAAATATTGATTTTCAATTTCTGTAACTACAATACCTCATTTTTAGCTGTTGGGAATTATATCATATTGGTAAGATCTCATAGTTTTGCAGAAATAGCAGCAGGATACTCTGTCTTGTAATACATTTTAAAGGGATTTATTTTATAATTTCTTCATTAACTAATTTTCAGTTCCCTGTAAAATTATCCCCATTTTTCCAAGAAACTAAACCCTATTTTTCCTGATTTAGTAGCAAAAATATGTGTATTTTTTCCAGTGCTTTTGTTATTAGCAAGTACTTGCACATGCCAAGTGAGACCAGTCTTTGCAGTGTATAACCTCACTAAGTAGGCAGTGTTATTAATTCTTTTTTATAATGTTTTTCTCCAATTATCCAGCACATTTATGGAGCAATTGATGCTAAAATTATGATGTAAAAGCATTTAAAGAATATAAGAGATTATTAATGATGACAATATAATCTATCTGTCCTCCTCTCACTAGTCATAATTGCAAAAAATGTGTCTTAAAACTGTTTAAGAATAGCCATAATCATTTTTAAGTGCTTGTTCTATAAAGCAGAATTCACTTAGGAATATACTGTTTTTTTGTTTTGTTTTGTCTTTATTTTTGGTATTAATATTTTAAGGTTTTATGTTTTTATTTTATTGATAGTTATAATGGATAGTTTGTTTTTGGTATATTTGCAAACCTGAAACAAGCAAGTGTTTTTGATGAGACAAATGTTATGACCACATTATTATAGATGTTACAACGTACTAAATAATGGCATTTGCAGGCATTGGAGTTCTTGGAGTAAAACCATAATTACTGTGCCTTGAGTAGAAAGCAACTTAGTCTATGGAGAAATGTTAAGTCATGAGGACAGACTGTGAGTTCTTAAACTTTATAAATGTATGGAGCAGGCTATAGTCTAAATAGAAAAAAAGAAATAGAAAAAGTTACTTAGCTATTAATGTGCTCTCCACATTCTCTATGGGTCTTCTTTAGACTTGAGGTTTAGGCTCACTGTGTGGTCTTGCAACAACATGAATTCCTTTCCAAGTCACTACCACAAGTTCAGTTGCCCTTCTGAAAGAAATACAATTGAAACTTAGAGGAGCTAATGGTAGACAAGGAAAACAAAATACAGTGGGGTTGGGGAGAAGGGCATTAACAATAAATAGAAGACTTCCACTACATTGAAATCTGCTGGAAAACAAATTCATCTTCATGCTTTGTTATGGTGGATCTTCAGTACATTAATCACAGAAAAAGATATTCACATTAAATTCTTTGCTTTTTGTGTATAGGATGAAAAAGCTGAAGGATTTATATGCCTGCCAGAGTTTAAGATCGACAGGGCAAATGAATGCCGAAAGAAATAGTGAGTATTTCTGAATGAATTAAAATAATTTGGAATGCACTTATTTTGAAGTTGGAGAAGATTTTTTTAAGTTAGTTGTTAAGGAGAAACACAAAGCAAGTTTTGCAGTCTGAATTAAGATTCTTTCAAATGAAATTAACTCCAGACTAAGAAATTGCCTGTCATTTTCAGTCATTTTTAAAGAACCACTAGTTTAAGAAATAGAAATCTCCTAGCATTGCCATCAGGCACATTTCATTTATTTCAAAGTTCACAATATATTACAGACATTTTCTAATGTGAAGGTTAATTGCAAATATCTGTTTTTTAAGAAATTATAATAAAACAGTAATGGTTTTCTCTATACAAGCAGTATATTTTTATTTAAATATGATAGGGACCCCAAGTAAATCTTTTGGAAGTTTATAGAAATACAGGAAAAACCTCTTAATAAAGCACTCTTAACTCATACAGATGAAATCAATGAAAATAATTAAAATGACAGAGGAGACATTATGTATCAGTTAAAAACCATGAATATTTTAAAAAATACTGTATATTTGAGAATGTCTGAGTTGGCTTTGTAAGCATTCATTATTGAGAAATACTCAGGTAACTGAATGTGTAGTTAATGACAACATCATATATGCAAGCAGTGGTATTTAAAGTACATATGCAGGATAACATGTTTGTGCAATTAAGAAGGAAAATGGAAAATAATTTAAATTTATTTGAGTTTGAATACAAGGTGGCGGTAATTGTCAGACATAAAGTTCTGAGTGAAATAGCATTTGTCAGTAATCTAGCTGCAGTCTGATACATAATAGCCTCATGGCTACCATCTATCATTTAACAGC
Source organism: Polypterus bichir lapradei (assembly GCA_026402145.1). Taxonomy (NCBI): domain Eukaryota; kingdom Metazoa; phylum Chordata; class Cladistia; order Polypteriformes; family Polypteridae; genus Polypterus; species Polypterus bichir. Next base: position 14,545,903 of record JANRMT010062834.1, read on the forward strand.
AGTCCTGTGACCCAGAATACACTGTTGATGAAAGGGTAGGCACAGGGAGACATGACATGCTCAGTACAGGATACAGACAGTGAACCAGAAGAGACTTCCCAGAAGAGGCAAGTCATTGTGTGTTGTAGGGGCTAGCGCAGCACTTTCAGGGAAGGATTAAAAGTGAAGTTTCAGGGGGCTTATCAAAACAAATGCTAAACTCTGGAGGCCGAGAAAAGTCCCTGGATCTGAGGAGTCCTATTTGCAGTTTACTTCAGACTAATAGGAAGGCCTATGTTATCTGAATGTAACTGCCATTCAGATGAATCTTGTCTTGGCTTTGAGCTACTCTTCCAATAATTGGCATTTTTATTAGGTTACTGACGTTTGTCATAGGGATGGGAAAATTCTGGTTAGCTTTGCTGAGCATAATGTTGAATTCATCTACATCTTTGGCCTTCGCAACCAGATCTCAGTCTAGTTGAGCATCTTTAGGAGAACATGTAGCAAACAGGCAATTTTTAAAAAATATGGATAACTTTGTCATCAGTATGTGTCATGTCCTCAGTACCACTACTTTGGCAACATATTTGGTTACTGCCTGAATATGTCAGTCTGTTGTGAAGTCATAAGGGAGCCCAATTTGCTGTTCAAAACATGAGATGACCCTTAAAAGGTGGCCATTTCTTATATTTTATGAAGGTGTAATCTTCATTTTGTGCCATTTGCGATGCTGATGGTTCAAATGTTCCCTTCATAGGAGCTTTAGACAGACTTAAAACAAGCATGTTTACAATAGAGCTTCAATTTTAGTGGAGGATGGCGGGAATGGCATCTGTCATTTTAAAATCCCGCATGGTTTAACTTAATTAAGCGGGGAAATCCTACTACATTTCCGAGGTAGAAAAGTCTTTTGTTGTAATTTTTATCCCATTATTGAATTAGCTCAGAAGTAAAAATACACATTGAGAATACAATTATGTTAGCAATTAACTGCAAGTTTCATTTGTTTTACAATGTAGCTTCATCATTTGAATAAGGGGGTTAGAAATGATCGTGTTAATATGAATTGATTGTGGGAATGAAATTATGTTAATATTCTGAATGTCATGGTCATTGTTAAAGTTATCCATTGAACACTCCATCCATTTTCTAATTGAGCGTCTTAACCAGTTCAGAGTCACAGGCAACAGGTGCCAATACTGGCTGAATCAATCCAATATTGTCAGGTTGTGCTGTTCCTGAAACAACACTGAAGTTTTTGTTCCAGGACTGTTATTCACCTTTAATCAATCAGCTTTAAAGTCAGTCTTTAAGTTTAATATCATAAAGCAGGAACTTACTGGAAAAAATCACATGATTTCACTTTTTTTAATCATAGATTAAACAAAATGGTTTTCTTCGGACCAGCACTGTGACACAGTAGTACCACTGTTGCCTCACAACATGGAAATAGAGGTTCACATTCCATATGTGTTTCCTACATGGGGTATGCATGTTTCCCCCATGGGTTTACGCCGGGCGCTCCAGTTTCCTCCCACAGGAAGTTGGCACGTGATGTGTTTGTGTGTGTGTTCATGCTGTGATGAGCTGGCACCCTGTCCAGGAATTGTTCATGCTTTGCACCTAAGGCTTGCTGGATTAGGATCCAGCTACCCTGCGCCCCCTGCCCTGGATAAAAAGGTTTAGAAAACAGATGAGTGGTTTCCTTGGGATTTTAAATGAGGAGAAGAATTTGTTGTCCCATGCTCGCAGGATTTGCATGTTTTTGTGAATGAAAAAGTTTTTTTTCTTCTTCTTGCACAAACAGCAAGTTTTTTTTCCTGGTTTATTATGTCTTAGGCTGAGCTGTGAGGTGATTGATTTGAGGGAGAATGATTTTTCTAGAACAACAACTTTGGTGTTTAGGTTATTCAAGGAACAACAGAAACCCAGTTTGAATAAGGGGCCATACTCTGCCATATCCACACTTAGTCATATGGAGATTTCTAACCTGTACGTCTTTGCGATGTGGGAAGCATCAGTGGTAGGAACTCTAAGAAGCAGGTTTGGAACTGAGTGGCAATCTCTGTATCTATGGCTAGTCTACTGTAATGATAATGAGCCTCATAGTGTCATGACAAAATCAAATTTATTTAGTTTGTCAAAACTTTTATATTGGCCAGACATTTGTGTCTCAGTTCGTATTTATAGTGCAATGCGAATCAGATAAATCTGTGATGTATTATCAGAAGCATGGTGTCGCAGAGACACACATTTAGTGGGGCTGCTAAAATAGCTTATTTCTCTGCAATAAACAAACCAGAAAACTAAGTTTGCGTTTTAGTTGAAGTTTTAAAAACAAATTAATTTTGATTTGTATAACAACTTAAATTTCATAAATATAGTGAAAGCACAAATGGCACATTTTTGAATAGCATGAGAGAAAATGGAATACAGTCTTCAGTAGTGAGTAATTACTGTAATTAGGGTCAATCAAGATCAATGTACACAGATATAAGCAATAATTAAGTCTGAACACTTGCTGAATATAAGACACCTTGCAAACAACAGAATAAATGTTGTTTAACGGAAACTGTGAGAAAAGTAAATGATTAATCTTCAATTGAGATGATTGATATCAAAAAGGTAGCTTTAAAATTGTGATAACTATAAAAAGAGGAGAAAATTTAAAGCATTAATAGTTTGTGCCATTAAAAATTTAAATTACTCTTTTCAATTAACTATTGATCTGAAATAAGTTTTCTTGACCAGCTAATATATCCTATATATACTGATACAAGCAAAAAAATCTCATATCCTTAAATGTCACCAACCTGACAAAGTGACTTGCAGAAAAACCTAATTTAATATTTGTCTTGTTACAAAAGCATCTTTAAAGATTCTATGCAAATGAAAATATCTTGAAAAATATATGTATTCACTAATTTATGTACACTGTTATAAAAATGTTAGAATTTTTATTTAATGATTTTTAAGCAGCATTTATTTTTAATGATTAATAAATGTCAGTGAATGAATTTGTTATGTTGTGCACATCATGAGATAAATCAAGTAGCCTAATGATGATCATATCATTCTTTACAAACTCTATTCCACAACTTTCTCAATGTCTTTAAAATCCTCCTCAAGACAATACCCTCCTCTCATTTTTGTTACATTAAGGGACAAAACACAGTTTAAGAAAAACTATACAATTACTACTAACTTAAATCTTGTACCACAATTTAACAATCAAGGCGTTTCTAAATGAATAGATTATGTATACAACATTAACATTTTTATATTGCCATTGCTACATTCATCCTGTCTTTTACAGAAAGAAAGAAAAAATTATATATTTTGAGTTATAATTGCTAATGTGAAATTTACATTTTTTTCTCTTTTTTGTGGATGAAATTTTATATTTTTAAAAGCATTCCTTTTTTCTGCTTTCAGTGCATTCAAGGCCTGTCATCCAAAGATTAAAAGTTTCTACTTTGCAGCTGATGGTGTTGATGATATGAATAGGTAAGACTTCAAAGGTGCTTTATTGTTAAATAGTACACATAAAAATCAACCTGAATTCACAGCATATTATTGCCACTGTATTTCTCTTCACATTTACAGTTAGGCATATTTGTAGCACCAGTTGCAAATATGTTGGCAAACTACAACAAGACACTCTTCAATTTCAGGTTCAGTGTCAAGTAATACAAAGTCAACAACAAACAGCACAAAAGAAAATAAATTTAACAAAATATCTAGAATGCAAAATATTTCCAAGAACATCCATTTGTCACTGTGAGTGGGTGTTGATTAACCTTAGGACCTGTGGATTAAAAACTGTCCCTGTATCTAGTGATGTATGTGAATGATAATGATCATCTTTTACTTATTTGCCATTATGGAGGAAGAATAGGAAAAGTGATTGTACAAGATGGCTGAGGACCTTATTAATATAGCTTGCTATTCTAAGGCAGCCATACGTTATATGCATCCTAAAAAAAGGCAGTAGTGTTATGTGCTGCTTTTGTCACCCTCTGTTGTGCTTTGCAAGCCCTGAGCTGAGAGTGTGCTGGACCAGAATGTCATCCAGCCAGTGAGTATGGTCTCTACTGTGCCTCTATAGAAGCTGGTGAGCATAGAGAGAGACAATCAAGTTTTCCACAGACATCTAAGGAAGGAAAAGTGTTGGAATGTAGCCAAGATGTTGTTGGACCTACTTTAGCTTCTAAGTGATGGACACTCCAAGCATTTTAAGCCACTGACCCTTTCCACAGCATTCTCTCCCATCTGCATGTAAGTGTTCAAGTTCAAGTTTATTGTCTTGTGTACATAATACAATGTAATTCTTACTAGCCTTGCATATCTCCTGAAAATAGTGATATAATAACAAAAATGGCCTAGACCCCCAATAATCCTACATAGAATTCACAATAATATATATGCTCTGTGTGTGTGTAAGGAAACAAGAAACCAAGGAAAAGGTTTGGGGATCTACCCTGTATATTTGACAGACATGTACAGTCTAGTATACAATGAAATGGCAGATTTATAGAGGGTAGCCAAGAAGATCCGTGCTTTGAGTGTGGAAACCAGAAGTGAGGTTAGTGGTGGAGCCAGAAGTGAGGTCAGGCAGGATTTCACTCTGAGGGTCTGCAAAGGAAGGAGAAAAGGCATTAGTGTGCACTGCCAACCCTTGGTCTGGCATATAGTTATATTTAGTCAGGCCCATGGACTTCCTCCCATGCACATGTGTATAACTGTTGAGTTTAAATGCAGTGCTAAAGACCTACTTAATCCAAAGGATATGCATCTTTTAAATGGGCATACATTAAAACTTAAATGTGTTAAAACTCTACAAATACCTATCCTCAGTTGTTCATCACCATCAACAACTTGATAATTATACTGTACACAAGTGTTTTTCTGTGGAAATAACAGTGTAGTGCCACTCGTTCCAGACCTGAAGGAGACTCGCTCCTGGGTTGTAGAGACCTGTCAAAGGAGCACAGGACTACATGAAGAATCCCACATAAAAGCCATCTGTGATCGCTGTTTTGCAGACACAGCAGTTAGAGGGCACTTTAGCAGCCAACAGATATGTCAGGGGTCCTTCTTCCTGTGATGATGCGGGTTCACTCCATGCTCCCATCTATCGTTTAGGGAGCCCTGAACCCGACACCGTCGGTAATGTTACCGATGAGCACGGCAGTGAGGCACAACAAATAGAGCAAGGGGATGGTGCAAAAGTGCAAAGTGCATTTATTTTAAAACCAACAACAAAAAGAAACAGTGTTCAAATAAAGAAGGGCAGTGCATTCAGAAAGTCGTAAATAAATAATCCATAAATAGGTGCAGAGTGGAGGTTAAAAAAAATCCAATAGAAAAAAAAAACAACAATCCTTTAAAACGAGATTAAACCAATGCTGGAAGCAGTCTCTTTAAAAACAAGCTTGTGTCTTCTTTTGTCTGGCGGCTCCCCTGCTTCTCCTATCAGGCTTCTCAACAGGGGAGTCGCCCTTCCTGCAGCTGACCTTACTACTGTCCGGTTGCCTTCTATTCCCTTGGCTCCGTACAGCTACCTTACCGGACTGAGACTTGGGTTCCTCAACAGCCAGGTCGCTCACACTGAGGCTCACCTTCCCAAGACTCCATGACTCCCGCTGCCTTATCGTCCTTTATCCCTGGTCACTCCAGCTCCGTGTTCGCTCAACTGGAGCGACCGCTTCCTTCTGCCCCACCGATTGTCGGCCAAACACTCCTGCTAGGGCTCGCTGTCCATCTGCCTGCCTGCGTGCACTCGCTCACACTGGTTCTCTCCCCATACTGCTCTCCTGCAACCTCCGGCTCTTTTTCTTTTACTCTTTTACCTTTTTGTCTCCTCCTAGCCGCCTTGCGCTTCTGTTTATGACGGGGATGTGATTCATCTGTGGCAATCAGCGGCTCCCGGGAACAATTACGGATGCGGACGACTCCTCACCTGTGCACCTAAGTGAGACTCGCCTGCACCGCAAATCACCCCAGGAACCACTTCAGCCACACATTACCACGCCCCCTCACTAAGCCACGAGTGCAGTAATTATTTATTTTAAAAATGGCCCTTTGACATGAACTGTGGACCCGCTATACCACACTTCCTGTGTGCTTTTTCACCAGAGACTCACACATAGCCAAGGGATCAGTGGGCATAAGTTACCTCTGACCCTGTGAAGTGGAGTGAAGTAGAGAAGGGTCTCCCTGTATGAGTGGGCAAAGGGGTGAAGTAGATGGAAAAATGCATCCAAAGTGCTCCTCAAATTCTTTATCTGTCCCTGGGGCCATATGCCTGTTTCCATGCTAACATCG
>JANRMT010062834.1:14552221-14581550 GCA_026402145.1 Polypterus bichir lapradei
AGTTACAGTAGAAAACATCATCGCACTAATGCAATATTATTTGAAAATGAACAGCATCAGATCGGGTGTAAATTTATGCTGGCGCTTTTAGTTAGGGTCAGGGCAGGGGGTTGTTGGGTGGAGAGGGATAGCATGATTGTGACTGAGAGAATAAAACTGAAAAAAGGTAACTTTTTCAAGTACCATAAATTTACACACAATGTCCCATATTTTAGTGTTAATTATACGCACGGCATTATACTTGTGGCCCCTGGACCTTCGGACAGTTTAGCACGTCTAAGAGATTTAATGCTTTTTTGGTTACTGCGTAGAATTGTGGTGTGCCTTGGATTTTTGGGGACAAAAAGTGTGACACCACAGAAACAATGTTGGAAAATACTGTTCTACCTACACTTTTGCTTTATTTTGGTTTTAGTGCCACTAAAAGATCATTTATTTAGCACTTATGTGATATGACATTGATTCAGTATTCTTACATAAACATAAAATGAAGAAAAAGAGAGTATAACTTTTATTCTTCGCAACTTTTCTCTATTACACCAGGACTGCCATAAACATAAATTCTAACCTGATTTTTTGAAGATACTGAATCTCTTATTGATGTTTTAATTATCTATATATATAATTCACTAAGGCAAGACACCCATGGAAAGGCAAGACAACCATGAAAAGCACGCCAGAAGGGGCGTGGATTCACTAAGCCGCCAACAAGTGAGACACCTATGGCGCACACAGAAAGGAGCCACGCCCACCAATTCCAAGACCATTGGATACGACGACAACTCGTAGGGCCACGCCCACCAACTCGGACGCGAGGACACAGAAAATATGCCGTCATTTATATTTGTCTGTCGTAGAGGCCACATGCAGTGCAGGTCAGGTTAATGTCATGTGCATGTCATGCACCTCCGAGCTACGTTGACTGTTCATAGAGGCATGTTTCTCGTGGAGGTGAATCGCCATATTTGCAGCGTGTGAAACGGTTTGCGAGGGGTATCCCATGGGATCCTTAAAACAATCCTTTACAACTGAGGTTAAAGCACAATGAAGTAAGCAGTCTTTAAAAACCGAGTTTTCGGCTACAACGCACGACCGCGTGCACCATAGCAAACTGTTTTACACGCTACATACAGCAATTCGCATCTACGACAAACATGCGTCTTCTTAGATGCTCCTGCAGGAACACGGAAGACGTTTCCCTGCCCACCAACAGTCCTTTTTCACCGGCCAGCGTCTACCCTCGCTCTCTAGGCATTCACACTGCCTGCCCATTTGCTCGGACGCAAAAACTCACCGACCACCCAGTTAGTCACTTTCGTCTGTGGTAAGAGTCCACATGCACGTCTGAGCCACGTGCCGTTTGTTATGCCGCGGGTTCACTATTGTGTTTTATTTTGCTCTCTCCAGAGTTCCATCTTTTCATTCACTTACTGTTGTATTCTCACACCAACCCGTTTTAGACATCCGTGTCTTTCCAGAAGTGTTTAGCATTCAATAAATAATTATGCATGAGATTGACCGTGTGTCTACCCAGCGCAGAGAGGCGTGGGTAAGCCGTTGAACCCCATTCGGGCTGCAAGCCATGGAATTCCCACTAAGTGTGACTCATACACTCCCACTCATTACGTCCCTACCCTTTGTACACACCCCTCTCCCACCTCGCTACTACCGTGGTCGGGTGTCTTGGTGGATTATATATAGAAAAGCAGCCAAAACCGAGGGGTATCCCATGGGATCCTTAAAACATTCCTTTACAACTGAGGTTTAAACACAATGAAGTAAGCAGTCTTTAAAAACCGAGTTTTCGGTTACGACGCACGACCGCGTGCACCATAGCAAACTGTTTTACACGCTACATACAGCAATTCACATCCGCGACAAACATGCGTCTTCTTAGATGCTCCTGCACTTTGTACACACCCCCCTCCCACCTTGCTACTACCGTGGTCGGGTGTCTTGGTGGATTATATGAGTATAGAAAGGCAGCCAAAACCGCACAGAGCAATGAAAAGTCTAGAGTTCCATCTTTTCATTCACTTTCTGTTGTATCCTCGAACCCTCCCTTTTTAGACAACTGTGTCTTTCCAGAAGTGTTCAACCATCAATAAATAATTATGCGGCGTTTGTTATGCCGCAGGTTCACTATTGTGTTGTATTTTGCTCTCTCCAGAGTTCCATCTTTTTATTCGCTTACTGTTGTATTCTCACACCAACCCATTTTAGACAACCGTGTCTTTCCAGAAGTGTTTAGCATTCAATAAATAATTATGCATGACATTGAGCGTGTGTCTACCCGGCGCAGAGAGGCGTAGGTAAGCCGTTGAACCCCATTCGGGCTGCAAACTGTGGAATTCCCACTAAGTGCGACTCATACGCTCCCACAGCTTGCGTCCCTACCCTTTGTGCACACCCCCCTCCCAACTCGCTACTACCGTAGTCGGGTGTCTTGGTGGATTATATTTAAAAAAGCAGCCAACGACTCAAGTGACGAGTTGGAGGTGGGCACATGAGCGGGCAGTACATACTGAACGAGAATTCAGCAGACTAGCATGACGGAGGGAGCTGAATGGACGTCCTTCTCCTCTCCTCCCGTTCCAGACTCCGCACCGTGCACCCCCATCCCTCCGCCTGGCAAGAGAAGGTGCGATTGCGGTCCACCAGTTTTCAGTCATGGACGATTGCGTGTTGGTTCGTTCCGTGCATTGTTACAATGTTGCTTTTCTTTCTGATTTATTACATTACCGATTTTTCAATTGTTAATTTTCTCCCAGTGCTTAAAAATTATTAAAAAACCGGCCTGATTATGCGGCGTATGGTACGCCGTGGGTTGGCTAGTATGTTAATAAACAGAGTTTGTTATATTTATGAAGTTCTGTTCTTGTACTCCAATATTTGTAAGGTATCTATCCCACTTAATATTTTATGTAATTAACGCCCCCACTACTAACATATAATTTACAGTATGTTTGTCTCAGCATAAGTATGTGTACATCAGCATGTGTTGGTGTAATCTGGATTTATAAAGTATAGTGTTTGTTAATAATGCATTACATTACTAACAGGAACTATGTACAGAAATTAGTGGAAAGTGGAAAACTGACTACTTTAGGATTTTCATAGCCTCCCACTGGCTTATAATTATATGTTTCAACGACCTATATAGACTTACCAGAAATAGAGAAAGAAAGGTAAAAGTAATATATAAAATGTAAACTTTTAAAATTTTAGTGAAGGTCCTGCGCAAAGTGTTCAGCCCCTAGTAAAAATCCACAGATCATTATTGAGCAATAATAAAGTAATGATAATGCAATAATAAACTAATTTCACAGATAAATTCACAAATTCAGATGCTAGACATTTTATTTGTTTTTTTTTCTTTCTTTCTTCTCAGTACAACCCACAGTGATAGTCACATTGTGGCTAATCTGCTTTGTTCACTGGCACCACTGAGCCCCATGTAGTAGATTTGAAGGTTGAGAACCCGATGCATACAATCACCCATTATCAGTGGAGAGTTAGAGACCCAGAAGATCTCAGTATAAATAGATCCTATGTATCCAACATTCCCCTTAACCAGATATTTTGGACTTGTGTTTGGATTCAATATTTGTAGAAAGTAGCACTTTGTGTTTAAGAAATACATACCTATGCAATGAGTCCGAATGACAATGTAATTAAAACAAGCATTATGATTTTCTTGCTTAGTACAGTTTGTTCCTAATACAATAACAACTTTCTTTACAACTTTCCCTATTGTTCTGATCAGACAGCCAACTCTATTTACATGCTTCTATCAACAATCGACTTCAAAGTATCTGGCTAGTACCTCCTTTTGTTGTTTCCAAAGTTTCAGTTAGATAGTACTGTAAATTAATGTTCAATATTAAATGAAAATAAATATTTTGTTTTTTGATTTTTGGTTATTTTTTTATTTTTCTAATGTCACACAATTTACAGCATGTATTGTATGAAAGGTTAAAAAACACTGACACAAATACACAAGTCTGTGTGAAATCAAAAAGTATAGTATCCTCTACTTAAATTGTAATTGTCTTTTTAGAAATGAGTTGACCTATTATATATGATGAAATCTTTCAACAAAATCCTTGGTAGCACATTTCAATATTCAGTGAAAATAAACTTGTAATTATCATATACTGTATAACCCAAGGCAAATGGTGTATCACACAATCACATTTTTGTTACAGCATTTATAGAAGGAACTGGTGCTACATTGTTTTCTTTCTTTTGTCATTTGTGTAATCCTGCATTTGCGAGTGTAAATCTTTTTTTTTTAATCGGCATGTTTGTGTGTGTGTATGTTTGTGCATACTGATTAAAATTTGACCATTTTTTGTATGTCAAAATGATTCAGTGCCTAAATGACTATTTTGAATGACAAGAAATGCCAAAAAACATGATAAGTTTGGGGCAGCGTCCTGTATATTGTATCCTGGCTGTTAAAATTGAAATAATTGAACAGAGATGTTCACAAGACTGAATCCAAAACAGAACTGATCAAAGACAATAAAAATGGCAGCTTTAAAGGCCCATTTAGGAAGTGACGTCACCTCTGGGCCCGGAACCAGAAGTGAGGTTGTCGGGGCCGGAGGTGATGTCATTGAGGGTGCCGAAACCTTGTGGGGTTTCCCGGGAGCGGTCTGCAAGTAACTGAGAAAGAGTGTCATCACACCCTGCCACTCCCTGGTCGGAGGTGGTATTACAATTACTTAGGCCATTTAGCTGCCTCCTAATCGCACGTGTGTGACACTATTTAAAATGAACAAAGGGAAGAATATTTATTATAAATATGAGGGGAAGCAGATCTTTTATCAAAAGTTTGGAAATGAAATGAGGAATTTACCAAATGACACAAGTACAGAAAAAAAGTATTTTCTAATTCTTTAATTAGCAATGGTCATATGAAAATGTAAATGAATAAACAATTATATCCTATCAAAATGTAGTTTCATTTTCAGATAAAAATAAAAGCATACTGCAAATTCTTTTAATTTGTTAGCCTACATGTTTCTCTTAAATCGTGTTATATTTAAGATTATTTTGGGTAATTATCAAGAAAAAGTTAAGTGATGGGTCCACTAAAATAACTTTATTTTAAATGGTATTTTTCAAAATCAAATTTGCTTTAGCATTTTCTTTACTTAAAAGGATAAAATGCTAGTTGTAAACATTAATATTTTATTTAACATTATACTGTTATTTTCTTGGCTGCATAATACTAAAGATAACTAATTATCAATGAACATTTCAAAATTTTGTCAGATGCAGCAGCTCTGTTTTAATGTGTTAAATAAATGCTTGTATTTTACACCAGTTAGCACAGGGATATTTTACAAGAAAAAGGATATGATTCGATTTGCATAGTTTTGAAGTATATACTTTTTATGTGTTCTAATTTTGCGTACATTTTGTGTTCCATTAATATACTGTATAAGTGTAGGTTTTATGTTTATACATGTGGTTACCATTACACTGCTATATCCATGCTGTGCAGGACTATCTGATACACACTTTTTTCCCTTTGCAGATGGTTAAGTAGACTGAATATGGCAGCTGCAGGCTATGCAGAAAGAGAAAGGATAAAACAAGATCAAGGTAAAGTGAGTTCTTACCTGTGAGTTCTTGAAATGTGGTAAAAAAAAAAAGTAAATGTCTTTTTCTAATGTGCAAATTAAATCCAAAATTAGTGATACACTCAGCTGCACCATAGTTTGTTTTCCTCTCTTCTAAAGTAGAAAGAAGCACAACAGATTTTTGAATTTATTTTATTGCACACTTGTAAGCTGTAAAATCCATTTTCATTCCAAGTAATTAGCTAATTCTTGATTGTGTCTAATATGTGCACTCCCAGACATCATGTCAACATGTTAATATTCAAAAGAGATGGTAGAAATCAAACCATTTGTCCTCCTTCCTCAATTATTTGCTTCTTCAAACTCTGAATTTTTAAGGGCCTGCTTTGTTTTTGATTCATGAATAGAACAGATGATATTTATTAAAATTTTAAAAAGCATTATTTTTCTGTTAATATTATTAAATGGTAGGTACAACAATTTTGACATGTGGACTCATTATTATTTTTTTTAATTATTATTTATTTAACAGAAATATTTTTCCAAGTAATTTACAAGACCAATCGTAATTCTTAATTTGAAAAATAAAGAGTAAAAGTCATTCCTTTACTAGTAAAAAGTTCAGATGCCACTTAGCATGTAGAGCACGTTACCCTGGAGCATGTGTGCCTTCCGTCTACAGTAGTGATAAACAGCATCATAATAATCAAACTGGGGGCAATTTTTTTTTTTTTTTTTTTGTGTCAGAAAAAATTGTTTAAATCAAGGTTTGTTATTCCAAGTCAGCAAGCCCATGTATGTAATATTGGTCTTGGCCTTAAACTGGATACTCCAGAGCATCAGATAGCTTTTATTTCTTAAAATATGTCATGATGGTAAGTGGCATAATGAGTCCATATGTCAAGAGGGCTAAAGGACTCTTATGCTGTGTTTGTCCCGACAGTATTACACAATTGACTGTGACTTTGTATGTTAACTTAAATTCCTTTGTTTTATACTGTATCTTTTAAATTCTTATTCTGCTTTGATCTGTATTGTAATTTACTAGCGTTTGGTCATAAATACATTAACTAGTATTATCTTTTTAAATTGTGTAAAAATATATGAGCCTATATTCACAAGTTATATATGAATGTATATTCACATATTTATAAGTTTTACATTTGTCTGAATAATATTCCCAAGTAATATTTAAGTTATCAAAAAATCTACCACATTTTTCATGAGTAAGCACAAATGTCAAAGGTGTCTGTTAATATATTGGCATACACAGGTGGGGATTAGAATGCCCTGCAGCATTAAAGTCACACGCGTGCCTGTTCATCAGGAACTTTTTTAAATATGTGTCATTTGACTCTCACTGAAAGGACTAAACAGAGCCTTGTGATCTCCGATGAAATCTTTGTTGATATTTCACAGAAAGCCATAAATCACAGTGCCAGATTGTTTCTTAAATGCAGGAATAAGTAAACAAAGGGTTCATTTAAGCATAGGATTTGCAACTGGCTTAAATTAGCTACTGGTTTTAAGACTTAATGACATAGTCAATATGAGTTATTAGGATCTTGTGATTTGTTGTCACTGAACCAAAAACGTATTTGAAGTCACAATGCATAAATACCAGGACCACATATTTAGAATGAAGACTATCTATCTATCTGTCTATGCATCCATCCATATTCAAGCCCTTTAAATCAGAACCAGCACTGTGGAGAGTCGAAGCCTGACTATTCAGTATACATAGTTTTAAATTTCAAATTTTAATTTTCATAGACTTACCTCATTTACCTTAAATTTGTTGTATGGCATTCAAGTTTAATATCCCTCTTTTTAGTAATATCTAATGATAATTAATGAAAAGCAGTAGTGTAAAATTAATGGCTAATTAGAAAGAAAAGGTTTAATTTTTCTGTAGAAATATTTTCTGCTTTGGTAAACAGTTTTTTTTCCTGTTTCTAATTGTTTTTCACACTTTTGTTTTTGGACCAATCTCACACTCATGAAAACAATCATTATGGAAACTATGGTGTGTTAGGATATAGCTGGTTGGATAATGAATGGCTAACTGACTGAAATTATTAATTTTGGATTTAAAGTTGTTGGCTAAAGTAGTCTATTTTGTGGAATTTTAAGGATGTTCCCTGCGGAGTTGGAACAGATTACAAAAGTTGTGACCTTTTTTTAAAAAAAAAAATATGCTTTTAATTCCTGGTAGGCTTAGAAGAGAATAAGCAGGAGACTGTGCCATATGGGTGGCTTCATCAAATGTTTAAAAATATGAATACATAACCTTTTGTTACTAATTAAACCTCACAAATATGTATTTGGAGGGTGTCTGTGAGTTGTGTAATTGACTATGGGGAAACATGCTTGTTCATGCTCATTCAGAATCTATGTTAGATAAACATCTTCCTACAATGCTGGCTATTCCTCATTTTTGTACTTTTAAATTGTTCTGTATCCAAAGTGGATAAATACAAAGCTAAACAGGATCCTTTCTTAATAAGACAATAAACTGTCCTTTCAAGGACGCTTACGCAGTATACAGTACTTTTGTTGGTATGTCAGTCCACCACTCATCCTCTCTGTCTTCATGGGGATTTGCAGTCCTCATGAATTTTCACACCACACGGCTCCCTGCTGCAGAAACTCGCATTTGTCACAGGCCGAGTCGCTACACAAACTAATAAGTTATCAAAAAAATATATAAGTGGGAAAGTATTGAATGTTACTGCACGCGACTGTGGCTAGTTCCACTCTACAATAATGACAATTTTGAAATATGAGGTGATATTATTATATTTTATGTTGTACAGCATATTTGACCTCTCCCCTGTAATTATTGAGATACGCCTATATAGACTTGTGTCCCCAGTGCCGGGCTCATACAGCTCTGTGATGCCACACTGGCCTCACATCACAATATTTGCTTAATTTGCTTATTCACTATTTGTTATGACCTTGAGGTTTTCCAATCGTTAAAGTACCAATAATTACTCAAAATGGTCTAAAGTTTCCAATAAATAACAATATGCAGAGAAACAAACTAGAATCACTAACCAACTCCCAAGCTCATTCGAAATGAACTATAAGGTACTGTGGTTGACCCCACCTTTTATAGGTTTGAGGGCAGTCACTAGACAGTGATGGGTAGATGGTCCTGCTTCTTGTGGGACCACCCACAAATTAAACACATAATAAAAGATTCTTAAACATCTGAATAATCAGCGATGTTAACAGTGAACCCCTGGCTGAAATTCACCACTTTTGGCTTATACACTGGTAATGTTGGATAGAAAGCGAATAAATGTCAAATAGGGATGCTTTGCATATAGATGAATGCAAGCTGACAGTTTAGAGAATTGCTTCTCAATGGAAATTTGCCTACATTAACTAGTCAATTTTACTTTTTCAAGAAAAATGAAGAGAAATTTGACATTATGGTGATTGCTAAAATGCAGCTGCTTTAAACCCATGTAATGATAAATGTAAATTTCTGTGATTTTTCTGAAAATCTATAAGCACATTTTTGCATGTCCTTCAAGACGAAGACTTTTTTGAGATAGCCTATCTTTGTCTTGCATTCATGCAGGATGGTAAAAATAAAGTATTAAGAGGTATAAATTTCACTTTATGAACAAACTTCATAATATGATGAAGGTACACAAATCAGCCTTTTCACTATCTATGTGTGTGGTTTAGAAGTGGCAATAGAGTATTTTTCAACAAATGTTCCAAGCCTGTACCTTTAACAAAAAAATACAATTTATTCATAGCAAAACAATATGCGTGTGTGTGTGTGTGTATATATATATATATATATATATATATATATATATATATAGTGTGTGTGTGTATATATATACTGTGTGTGTGTATATATATATATATATATATATATATATATATGAAACCTTTATTTACATTTATTTGCTTGGTAGATGCTTTTGTCCAAATCAACTTATAAAAGAGGTAAATGTAATCGAGTAATATTAGGCTAGGGCCTGTTTTTGTTAAGCAAGTGTAGTAGGGCTGGTAACAAAATTTGAAAGTGAACAGTAGCAACAGTGACAAAATATAATAATTAATAAATGTACAACCATAGGTCACAATCAATAAAGCAATTAAACTTAATCTAACTACAAATTAAGCAACAATATAAAATATTACAGAGGAAAGATTTTTTTTTTTTTCCCAATCAATTAGACAGATATTCACAGAACAGATGGAATTTCAATTTCTTCATGAATACAATGAGTCAGATGGAGTTGGGTAGCTCATTCCACCAACTTGGAACCACATCACCAGATGCTGTTCTTTTGCAGACCTGATTGGGTGAGATGGAGAATAGCATCTTACCAGTGTCTCCATATACATTGGTGCTGATCCATTGACTACTCTGTAGGCAAGCATCAGGGCTTTGAACTTAATGCGTGCTACTACAGGGAGCCAATCTAGCGACCTGAAGAGAAGAGTGTCATATGCCCATCTTGGCTGATTAAATACAAGACAGACCGCTGCATTCTGGACCATCTGATTGATTGATTGATTGACTGATTGATTTATACTTTATTAATCCCAAGGGGAAATTCACAAATTTGGATTTGCAGCAGCTTGTTAGCACATGCAGGTAGTTCTGCCAGAAACGAGTTGCAGTAGTCCAGATTTGATAAGACCAGAGCCTGGACAAGGTTATGCTGCATACTCTGCCAGAAAAGGTCTGATCTTGCAGATATTTTATAGAGTGAACCTGCATGAACAAGAAACAGTAGAAATGTGGTCAGAAAAAGATCAATCACCTCCACAAAGTTGCGTGCTGACTTGGAAGGTGTTAGCGACAGTTGGCCAAGCTGTGCAGAGATGGGGACTTGAGCAGACTGGCTGGCTGGCGTCACAAGAAGCTTGTTTTTTGCCAGGTTGAGCTGCAGATGGTGGTCCTTTATCTATTTTTTTTTCTATGTGTCTCTCTGCACTTTGATACAGTAATGTTGATTTATTTTTCACAACCTGTCCCCATATATTTGTAAATCACGACAATCTGTACAACTCTTGGTCCCATCTGTGTGAAGTTTTCATGTTGTTCTTGTGGCTTTTGTGTGAATATTCTAATTCAATCCAGCATAAGCCTCTCTAAAGTGGCTTGAGCATGGATTTGTGCATGTGTGTACAGCTTCTGGATTATTACAGAATGGAAAAAGGTGTAATAGAAAGTGAATCAATGGATTCTCGAAGATTATTTTTGAGATTAAAAAAAATTAAATACTCTAATATGTTTTCTTATTTTAGACTACTGGAGTGAGAGTGAACATGAAGAAACCGATGCACCTTCAACACCAAAACAGGACAGTCCACCCCCTCCCTATGACACATATCCTCGCCCCCCTTCAGTAAGTTATGCAGATTTCTTATTTGTACAATCTTCATCATAGAGGAGTGCTTTTCCATTTTGTTACTTTATTAGCAAAGCTGCTATTCATAATGCATTTTCAGATATCAAACAGGTTCTTTATAATCTCTTGAAATCTTTCTGTCTCTGTGGCATGTTACCTGGCACAAGGTTTCAGTGGTCAGATTCTACCATTGTGATCTGAGCATGCATGTACAGTCTTTTCCTTTGTTTATGGTTGTTTATCTTTCTGCATTGTATATGGGTAGAGTGCCCACCCATTGTGTTCAATTTGTCATTTATGTGAGCAAACTGAAGGTTTGAGTGTTTGAGGAGAAAAAAGCTATATGTTTTTTGACTCAAATTCATTGCACAAATGATGTGTTGTTTTGAAACTAATGTCATTGCATTAGTAGAATTGGTGAAAAATGCTTATACAGGTAAGTGACCGAAGGATCTGTTTAATTGTGTAGGGCAGTGGTGTAACAGATAGCATTTTTAGACTGAATTCCAGAATGGGATATCCATTGTCTATTCATTGCCTCTGTTCTCACATAGGAGTTCCCCCACAGTCCAAAGATAAGCAGTTCTTTAGTGGTGTTGTGACTAATTGCGCCCTGTAATGAACCATCATGCAATCCAGGATTTGTTCCTGTCAGGGTGTAACTTTCAGAGGTCCTATCAAAGAAAAAGCAAGTATAGACACTGCATGTGGCAAATTATTTTGTATGTCACAGTGTCTTTAATGAATAGCTCTGCATACTGATTAGTTATTCTTGCACCATATATACCTGTCAGACAGTCAAGACTGTTATAGTCTCGTATACATCTGGAGACAATCATAAGTGAATATTGCTTAAAACTGGGTGGGACCAGTTAGATGGCTCACTAAGTGTCACATTTCTAAACCATGCCAATGCTTCATGAAGGTGGTGCTCAAAGTAGGGGTGGTGATTTTTGAACTACAAAGGTCAGAGGTACTCTTGTTAACCTGGTCTGACAGACAACAAGATTTTGTTTACGGTGAACTGTCTACAGTTGAAAAGCCACCAAAATAATCCCCATTAGGCATATAAATGTGTGTCACATATGCAGAGAACACATTGCATGGTTTCAAAATAAACAAAATTTTTTTTTAAAAGATAAACAAACATAATCTGATGCAAAGGAAAAACCTTTTTGCAGTATTGGAACCAGATTTGCGAAGCGAGGAAAAATATACTTCAAAGTAATTTTGTAAAACACAAAAGCATTAATTGCATGATAAAATATAAGAACACAAATGGTGAAGAGTCTTTGCA
Organism: Polypterus bichir lapradei; assembly: GCA_026402145.1. NCBI lineage: Eukaryota > Metazoa > Chordata > Cladistia > Polypteriformes > Polypteridae > Polypterus > Polypterus bichir. The sequence goes on from JANRMT010062834.1 coordinate 14,564,503, forward strand.
GTTAACAATGCATGAAAATCACAATTAGTACAGATAGCACTGGAGACTAAAATGAAACATAACTACAAGTAAATGAATAAAATGCATGTGCATGCAAGGAAAAGTGACTTAAATTTAAATTTGACCATATAAAGAGTTTTTAGAGAGCAGGAGCTGCAAACTTAAATGAGCATTTCCCAAGTGTGGTATGTTTAGCCCAGTTCATTTCAGTTTTTTCTTATATAGCACTGTTGACTGAGCACATGCTCAGAGTCACTATATATATTGACAGCTTTATCGTAATGAGTCCTTAGAGTAACAAGAAGATGGCGTCAGATGATTTCTTATGTCTGGCAAGTTGGTATGAAGCAAACAGCAAGGAGAGTTAATCTAAGGTGTTAGAATTAACAGCTGTCATAAGAATAACAAGAAGTCATCAAAAAGGGCAGCCACCCATATATTGTTCCCTGGCTGCAAAAAGGGTTGTTTAACTGAGTTGTATTCAGGTTTGAGTCCAGAACAGAACTGACTTGAAGGCTGTAAATATGGCAGCTTTGAAGGCTGTGAGAGGAAGTGATGTCATTGGGGCCAGAACCGGAAGTGACGTGATCCATGGGCCCAAAAACGGTAGTGACATCGTCCATGGTGCCAGAATCATGCGGGATATCCCGTGGATGACCTGCAGAGGATTGAGAGAAAAAGTCAGTGCACCTCACCACCCCCTGGTCTGATGTGGAACTACTGCTATTCAGGCCCTTTAGCTGCCTCCCACTCGTATGTATGTGACACGGCTCATTAAAATTGCCAGTAAACTTTTGAATAAAATGTACTATTGTAAAATAAGCCAGTGTAGTTGATCTATTTTGAGTGACAATGTTTTACTTGGGCATGGCCTGTGGAAGAATACTGGCAGTAGAGTTTTGAACATCTTCTGTATGTCTTTAGTAAACAAGGCAGGGTAGCATAATGTTTGGGAGTTCATGCTTTAAAACTCGATTCAAGGCTTTGTGAGTTTAACATTGCTTCCTAATTTAGAAATGCAATGAATAATAAAATCATTCTGATCTTTATGCTTTTGTCTTTTACAGGGCAAACTCAGAAACATGAGTGAGATACTTTAAGTACTGCAGTAATGCAATATTTTTCTGTTAGCACCATCATGTAACATAATCATGCTTTTGATGTGCTAATAATAAGCTCTATATTTTTTTTTGAAAGGAGGTGATAATTCACTTTTTCAGGAGGTATCATGAAAGTGTAACTAATCCGGCATAGGAGAAAGTTATTTTTCAGTCATTCATTCTGCTTTTGGCAATTTGTAAAGTATATCCTTGGTTTAAATTCAAAGGCAAGATTATTTAATTAATAACATTTTAAATGTTCTTGTGGCTAATGTAAATTGCTCATTCACTGGTTTCTTGAATTCTATCAGAGATTAATATGATAAAGTACTTTTGAAAATATTAGATTGTAACAAAAAAAAAAACCATTGTAACCAAAACTGCTGCATGGAATTGATGACCCTGATCACTAGAGTAAGACTTCGTGGCTCAGTTTTCTATTTGTCATTTTAAAACAGCCAGCATCCAGGTTAGCAGTAAATTGGACTAATTGGACTTTGCTTGTTGCCTTTATAATCCGCCCTAAAAATCATACCACTGTAATCAATAATTTGTTCCTGCATCTTCATAATTCAGAATATGCTTGTGTAGGGACCAGAGGCTATATTATAAGCAACAGGTTCAACATGAGCCCACCTCAGTTCCTTAAGTTGAACGCTGATTTAAGAGTTAAGAATTTACTTTAATGCAAAATATTCTTTTGACCTGACCCTCTCAATAGAAGCCATAGCATGTAAATATTTTAACATACATTTATTCAGTTTTAAACTTTTTTTTAATTCAGTTAAGGACCCAAGGATTTTTTAATCTAAAGTTGTTGTATTACTAATCTTGATGTGATGCTGTGTATAAACTCACGCTGCATAAGAGAATAAGAAAGCAAGAGCTTTGTGGGTTTGGATAGATACAAGAGAAAAACCTCGGAGTGTGTAGTACTGTATAACTATGATTCCAAATCATAGTATAATTAAAAATCCAAAAGTATAAAGAATAGTTTTGGAAGATACCTGTCGTGGCCCACCAGGCTTGCATCGCCAGCTGAACCCGACACAGACACGCATGGGACACAAGTTCAATGCATACTTGTTTTGTTTTTCTTCTTCCCTTGTGGGAAATGCCTTCCCCGTTCCACACAAGTATAACACAGTCCTGGTACAAGCACAGCACAATACCATAAGTCTCTTCTGTTATTCCTTTCCTTCTGCTCCTTCACTCCTCGGGTCAAGCTTCATCACTCTTCCTCCCGACTCTGGCTCCCCAAGTAGTGGCTGCTGGCTCCTTTTATAACACACCTGGAAGTGCTCCAGGTGCTTGATTACTCGTTTCCGGCGGCACTTCCAGGTGTGGCAGAAGAACTGCCCACAAGGGCTCAGCAGCCTCCTGCTGCAGCACCCCCTGGTGGCGCCTGCGGATCCCAACAGGGCTGCATGGGAGTTGGAGTGTTGTGCAGCCCTGTGGGAGTCCGAGGCACTGCTGCAACCCAGGGGTTTTGCCATCTAGTTTCCCGGAGGAGGTAACGCTCTGGCCACGCTTGCTCCCCCGGTCCTCCCAGCGTGGAGGCGTCTCAGCCGGGCAAGAGCCCCGGCCGCATACTACACTGTATATGATTGTCAAATGCACTTAATTCAGTGCAGAGATGCTGATCAGATCAGCCAGCAGTGGGTTACCAGTGAGGTCAATCCTCATGTCACTCTGGGTTAGGATCACTTATTATACACAAACACATTATATTTAAGACTGTTTCGATTTCAATGCAAAGATTTCCTCATTGTGTAATAGTATGTGTTTTACATTTTATTACTTTCCTGTTGATTATCCATGTATCTGGTACAATTTAGTCAGCTAATACGCAGGCATTTCATGTTAATAATTTCAGTACAAGCTAATAGTTTATTTATTTTCAAATGTGTCACTTTTACATTTTGTAGCTTCACCATTTTGCAAGTTTATTACTAAAATGTGTTGCTAGGGACCGTCTTCCAGAAGGCTCTATGTGCCACATCAAGGACCCACCACTCTATAACCCAGCTGTGATTGAGGTTCTTGGGATTGAACAGTCAAATGCAGCAATTCTCATTTTGGCTTCTGTAACAGTCTTGTGTTTAGTATGTATGTTTTACTCTTCATTTTTGAATATGGCTTCTCATGTTTAAGGGTGCAACCCTCAAATTAAGTGTGTGTACTCATAGTATTGAATGTCATTTAGTTTTTGACTCCTGTTAGTTCTGCTCTGTACTCCCTTTTTACATACAGTTATACAGTTTTGCAGGTACTTTTGTTGACAACACATTTTTATTTATTTTTTTGACTCGTATCAGCTCATCTTTCAACTAATTTTATGTTCAGACTTTGTGTTGGTACTTTTTTTTTATAACCAACCTTTGGCTCTTTACTGTTTGGCTTTTGACAATTATTTCTCTTGACACTTGCTACACTCTATTCACCAAACGACTATCTTCTGGTCTGACTACTCTGTCCCTGCATTTGTTGACTTTCCCTCTTGTTAGCTAGCAATGCAGGGGAATTGGCTGGACCTGTGAAATGAAGTAACAGTAGCCTTTGCTGTAGTCCTACAAACTTTTTGGGTTTTTTTTTCTCCCCTCTCTTACCACACAGAGAATTTAATCCGGTATGATATTGGATTAATTTCTTTATGGTGCAGTCCTAAAAACATCAGTAAAACATTTACGGTAGCTGTGTCTATAAATGTGGTTCAGTTTAGTAGAGTTCATACGGTATATATAGCATTAGGATTTATGAGAAAGTATCTAATAAATTATTATAGAAAGCACAGACTGGCCAACATGGATAAAACAGTAGGGGTTATTTTATCCATGCTAAAGATTTCACAGTTCAAGATTAACTTTATGTCATTTTGTATTCTAATATTTATATTATGATTTATAAGCTGGATGAATGAATTTTGAGTAAAGCTGGTCATGGTAAATTTCATTTTGGTATCAAGGTTGTTTGCTCCACAAACTGTGACTGCAAAGATTGATGGTATTTTGGAGTGAATATTTAAAAATTTAAGAACAGAGAGAGACTGACAAGTTTCACATGGTAAAACATGACTATGCATGAATAGCATCCTACTCAAACTATTATTTTTCTTAATGGTAACAGTTCATATAATGCCACATGATATATTAGACTAAATTATTAATGATTATCCTTTGTAAACTTTATTTTGAATAAGTACATTCCTAAGTTCATTTTTCCATATCTCATAGAAAGTATAATCTGTATATTGTTTCCATTGGTGTAATGAGTGGGAACTGGTAATGCTTTCATTTAACTTTTCACTTACAAGCTTGAGCTATAAATATATACTTATTCTACAATGAACAGCCATATTCTATACTCTCAAGGCTTTCTTTATTAACCTTTTCGTTCCTGTTTTAGATGAATTGTGCCAGTCCATACCTTGAGCCAAAGCATGGGCGTTTGTCCTCCACGGAGACATCACAGTCCCATTCATCTCATGAAGAGTTCAGACAAGAGCAGACTGACCGGAGCAGCACCGAATCACCTATTCGCAAGTCAGCCAGCCAGCGGCGATCCTGGCAGGATCTGATTGAGACCCCACTCACAAGTTCTGGTTTGCACTATCTGCAAACGCTGCCTCTGGAAGACTCTGTGTTCTGTGAAACAACTGGAGTAATCTCTCCTGAGCATCGAAGACAGTCTACACTTCCTATCCAGCGTAGCCTTTTGCAGGATCGCTATGGACTTTTCCCTCTGGCTGAGGGGGAAAGACTACAAGCTCTGGGCAGTAATGGGGGAAAACCCCGTAGCTTCACACTGCCACGTGATGGGGGCTTCAGCCATGGCTGCCTAACCCCCTCTGTCAGTGCCTCTGAACACAAGGAGCCTGCTCAGAAAGAGAGCAATAAGCAGGAACCCCAGGGTTCAGGTACGTTGGACTTTATTTACAAACAATAATCAATCATTTATCAAGTACTGTACATTGCTAAGAATAATGCTATAAAGACTTTTAGGAGTTCTTGTGACGTAATACAATGCTTCATTATGTCAGCAGGACCCAAAGATTGAATTACAACATTGTACACACAGTTCCTATTGAATTTTTAGCTACTAAAATTGAAACTGCTTTTAAAATTAGTTGATATTTGCCTATGATTGCATTAGTCAAAAAAGCAAGGAACAGAACTTATTTTAAGCTGACAAATATATTTGCCTATTTTGAATCAGTTGTTCTCTTTATATGTTAAACATTATATATATGTATAAAAATATAAATAATTTATATATATATATATATATATATATATAGTATATACAGTATAAGTAAATTATTATGTGTTAAAGATTAAGTTACTGGAAAAAAACTCCAGTGCAGAACAAATTCTGTGCACGTTTCTGCTGTACTTGAAATTGATTGGCTGTTCCACAGAGTTGCAGACTATTGGCTTGATCAGAATTTAGCCATCAACATGTTTAAACTATGTGTAAACTGTGCGTGCAAATCAATTATGTGGGTTATGCATTATATGTTCATGCTTGAAATTGAAAGGGAATGTTGCAGCACAGGAAAGAGACCAGGGATTAACCACACATTGGCTCAGATTCTGTTTTCTGACTGATTTACAGTGTACAGTGTAAGGATGTTTACAATTTACAACATTTTCTTTGTATTTGATTTGTAAGTTTTCTGTGAAAGTAAAAGACAAGCTGCTTCTGTAAAGGCAACCAGGTTGTTTTAAATTGTTAAATTGTGTACATACTGTGAGATATTGTTACATTCACTTCAGTTACCCAGCCAGTCACCTCCCCTCTTTTGTCAACCCTGATTGCTGGTAAATATTCTAAATAATGGTCTTGGCTGAAGGGGGAATCTATGCTTTTCTTGGTGCCCACAGTCACAGCTGGTGGCAGCAGATTGCAAACTTGTTAATCTCTCAGGGTTCATAAATGAGTGCTTTATCAGTTGTGTTGAAAGAACCACGGTTGCCTTGGCAAAGCTGGAAGAAGCACTTACTTGTTACATGTGTACAGTATATATTTGGTCATCGAGAGCCATTAGATTTGCATGCCTTACGCATGCAGCAAACAACTTATCTGAATAATTTTATGAGGCAAGTTGTTACTACCAATGCTTTTTTTAATAAGTTGAAGCTTTGCTAGTCATTATTTTAAATTATTATTTATTTGTTGATTTACTTCAATACATGCAGGAGTGTTATATTTGCTTTTTATGTAAGATGATGTAATAGTTAACAATAAGCTTTATGCTGAAACTACTGGAAACCATTTCTGAATTATTTTTCCTTTCTTACCGTAACCCTTCAAAATTAAATGCATGAACAATTATGTTCATATGTAAAACTACTTGTATTCAAAATAGATTCCAATGTTTTTGTGTATGGCCATTGCAGAGTTTAGTAATAAATATGAACTGCTTCAGTACCATTTAGAGTGGTTTTTGAATGATTGCTAGTATGTTTTATTTGTAATGCAGTGATTCATTTCATGATTGATGTTCAGTACTTCATTGCTGACTGATCTTTATTTACTTCGATACTGTAACTGTAGAGTGCTTGTTCTTATGTGTTGCTTTCTCCATTGTCTATATGGACGCTCATGTGTGGGATTAAATTTTTTTGTTTGTTGATACCTGTTGTTTTGAAGAAAACGTGTACAGTGTCAGTTTCCGGAGTGGTGTTTTGAAACTAACAGTTGTTTATTTCTAAAGTTGTGTAAAAAAAAAAAAAAAAAAATCTATTTTTTTTATGGCATACCTTATCTTTCACAAATGACTAATGAACTAATACTGTCTGTTTTGTTCATGGTCGTGTTTTGTGGTCCTTGGTTTTTTTTTTGGTTTTGTTTTTTAACTACTTGCTGTCTAGAAAGGACTTGTAATATGTCATTATTATTGTAGCTGTGTTTTCCAAAATTCTGCAGCTACTGGATAGTTTGGGCATTTAGTTTGGCATGCACTCAAAAAATTCAACAGTCTAAGTGATGTCCTTTTAAAATTATCAGTGTACTTCAAAGCAAAAATATTTCATACAAAACCTCAAAGAAAAATTGGTAATACACAAAAAACAATCTTTTTGATGTTTCTGTTTAAGGTTTTAATCTAAAACTTACATTTCTTTTTGTTTCTATATAGGTTTCTATATTAGCATAGCAGGCTTCAGTGTACATAACTGGTCAGAAAATTCATTTTTTCTTTCCATTTGCAAATACTTTCTAATCTATCAATCTAAAATGTTAGATCAGAATTGAAGCTGAATGTCAGGAAGGTCCCACGCTAGCTTATAGGGGATAAAACAGAATCTTGCACTATCTGTTCAGCTATGCAAAACTTAAATTCACATAATGCCAGGCATACAATTTTGGCACGGTTTTAAGCCCAAGTTGCATTCGCCGACTAATTTCCTAAGTGTGCCTGAATTTCAGTTTTTTCGGCCATCATTTCACATGCAGTATGAGAGGTGTTGCAATACCCAATGTCATACGATCGAAAGAATTTCTGTCATGCCAAGTATTTCAGTTGGGTGTCTTATAGCTTAAGCAGTCTCACAAGCTGATTATCTGATGTCGCCTTCAAATGTCCCATAATTCATTGCGCTGCAACTGCAGTACATTTTAGATTGGTATTGCTTTTGTCATGCCTGTTTTCTCCTTTTTGATTTCAAAAAGCTAACACAGCTATCATATAGCAACACACATATAACATACAATGACAAACATATCTTAGAAAATGTTTACTGGAAGCACCCAAAATAAACACACACAACAGTAAATTTACATAGATTATGTATCTCCAGTTCTCTCTGTAAAATAGGCAGACCTTTTTATCCACACCTTCATAATCATCCATGTGTCCAGTTTTCTCTTCTTTGTAGTTTTAGAGCACAGAAAAAACAAGAGTCAGTGACACCTCTCTTTTCTTTGTTGACAATTTTAAAGTTTGTGGCCATATTTTGTTTTTTGCATGGGTAAAGCTTTACTGCAAGATGTCAATGGGTAAAACTGTCCGTCAGGGCCGTGTACATACTGTATAACTGTACCCACATGTTCATATGGTTTGATCACATATATGACTGGTAACTGTATTGTGCATTGTGAGTAATCACTTGACTATGATTTCCAAAAATTGCACACAGTATTCCCATATTTGCTTAATTAGAATATAATTTAACATTTACTTTCTAGGATGGACTCTTACATTTTTGGCCTCTAATTGTTTATTCAGGGGGAGAGACAGTTACTATATTTTACTTCAATAAGAGCCATAAATTATTCATAAAAATTAAATATTGTTTACAAATACTATTTAACTACAAAACAGATGTTCTCATTTCAATTATTTGCACTTTCTCATAGCAAACAAAGTTTATTCACTGGTCTGTCCAGTATGCTGGTTTTGGTCTTCACACATACTCTTCACCACATCATTGGTGTCTGAAACTGGTTTGATGACCTGACTCACTACACAAGAATGTTGAAGTTCAATTATAACAGGTTTCTTTTTTTTTTTTTATAAATAACTACAAGTAGTTACAATGTGTAGTGCAGTCTGATTTATTATACAGCATATCTTTAAATCAGAAGTTATATTGCGCAGAACACTGCAGCTTTCTGAAAATTAATATTTTTGTTTTTTTTAAATAGAATACTCATAGATCAGTTACTCATTTACAAAGACCATCCCAGTTCCAAGCCATCTGATGACAATAAGAAATGCCAAGAAGGTACAAGTATGTGAAAAACATGTTTTACTGTACATAAAGAGCACAAAAAAGGGTAAAAGCACAAGGAGTTAAAAAAAAACTTTAACATATAAACAGAAAACAATTATTCCTTCCTGCTCACCAAATGCATAGTGAGGAGGCAGTCTAAGTTGCTAGTGCCACTAAAGTACCAGTCGCTATACCTCACATCACAGCCTTCGGCCTCTCTTCTCTCAGATAATTGAGACCATGTCCAGTTCATCTCCTTACCAGATCATCACTGGGTTACTAACCAGAAGCTCCAGCATCGGATCACTTCACAATAACATTAAATCACTTAAAGAGCCAGGAATGCCCTTTTGAAGCCCTGAGGCCTTTAACTTAAATCTCTTTCTGGAACGCCATGTTTACCCAAAACCTTAATTTACCCCTGTTGTCAATTAATGCAGCCTGATTACCTCTATGTAGGCTTTTTTGTAACATGCAGGCAAAATCCACTTATACCTCAGACGATCCTGTTTAAACTATCCAGTGCTCTGGAGAAATTTTGTAAACTTAAACTTTGACCCATGTTCTCATTCTCTTTCCTCTTTTTTAATATCAGGTCCTTGTTCAACCCTACTCTTGTCATGCAGCACCCATATCTGTTAGCAGATCAAACTCCTGCCAGACCACCTGTTATGCAATTTTATACTCTGCCTTTATTGTCTTTGGAAAGGTCTACTCCCTTAAAAAGCAAAGGAAGTTGAAATCTTTATCAAAGAATCAAACCCCAATGCCTGATGATACAAGAGCTAAAATTGTTAGGGGAAGATAATATGGGTAGACAAAACCCTAAATGGAAGAGAAAAGACTTACAGTATAGCGAACAAGTGTTTTCGGTGCACATATCATTATTTAATGTAAGGGTGGATTTGTGGAAAAATAATTTGGCATGGAAGAACACTTTAGAATATATAGACTGCCAAGGAAAAGTAACAGTGTATACATGGCAGTGTCAACCACTGGGTCGTCATCTAAACCATAAAGCCATCTTTAGAGGTATGCAGATTTCTTCTGTTGCCCTTTTCAATAAAAAGGCTAAATAAGAGCAAGTTCAGCCTCAAGTATTTCAACATCCATCCCCAAAAGGAAGTCTGCTTTAGTTTCCAGGGCTGTGTGAGAAAGCAAAAGATTCTTTCATGATTAATTCTGCCCAATCCACCAGATAGAGCAGTTGAGCTAATTGCACAATTATGTGATCACGACGTGCCAGGAATCGAGCAGCAGCCTTCAGTACATATTGTACTCTGTTGCTCCTTATACAATGATGACCAATGAAGAGCAATAGCAAAGATGAGAGCCATACAGTGAGTCTGATGCTGTATGTTATAAGGTTAGAAAAGGGCAGAAGACTGTTGGTCTTCATTTCATACACTGTAGCAACCTTTCCATGCAATGACAAATAAAATATAAATCAAAACAGTATTATGGAGTAGACTGCAATAGTAATGAAGCAAATGTGAATTCCTGTGGATGGATGGATGGATGGATATGTTAAAAGTACATAGAGTTTTCTAAATTTCAAAATATTCTGAAATGTAATCAGAATATCGTAAAATAAATTTTAGATACCCTCACATCTGTGTTAAAAATATGTAAAATACTTTTTTTTAGGTATGTCAAATTCATTCCCTGATATCTTAAAATGTGTTTCCTTCCCTGTTGAGATTTATTAAAATATATTATGTATTATGTTAAATGTAATGTCTTCCAAAAGGCAGGACGTTATGTTAGCTACAATACAACTAAAGACCTGTCAAATGTGTTGCCATATACAGTATCTCAAGGTTTCAGAATTCATCTATGTAACAGTGTTACCAATTCTCCATTACTATTGCCCAGACCATGGAATATCTGTTACATAGATGTAGTTACATACCCTGATGTTTTTGTTACATTTTGAAAGTACACATACAATGTAACTATGTAAGTGTACTTGTTTTTGGATCAGTGATAAATTGTTACATTGTAATTATATAAATTGTGGAATAACAATGATAACTGAGTAATTAAATATAGTGTTACTTTGTATTACACAGTTATATTTTTATATAGTGCTTTATATACAGTTTGGTGTTTATTTTATGAATTGACTAGGCATTCACAGCACCCCTATCAATGCATACTGCCATGGATTTATATTTTGCCACATGAATTCATTAGCAATTTGAATTATTTTTATTTGCTAGTCCTTGTCTGCCTGCACAGGTCTGAAAAGCCTGTCCTACTGTAAATAATGATGGAATTCCCAACATGCAAAGGTATTGAAATTGGATGAAAGTCTGGAAGTTTTGTTAAAGTAACTGAAAAAATGAAGGTCACTTCCATTATACCAAAAAATTTAAATAGGATTGAAGGTATCAAGAAATCATTCATCCCAGGCCTTCATTAGTTGTCATTAATAAAATGGACAAAACCAAATAGAATGTATTTGATAATATTAAGGGGCATGAAGAAACTGGGTTGAAGTAGCAACAGTGAAGAGCGTTGACTCTTTAATCACAGCTTTTAAGTATGTTATACATGTGTGTTGTGAAAATAAAAGGAAAATTGTGTTACATTATATCTAAAATTGGTACTCAACAACATCATGCATCTGTCCAATCTATTTTGTTACCTGTTGATCTAACTTAGGCTTGTGGGAAGCTGGTGCCAAAAATGGCAGCACTAGATGCCAGATGGAAACCAGCCTTGAACAAGAGTAGCTGTACATTGCAGGGCAAGTTAAAGTATATACCCACACTCGTATTTGGGGTCTTCAAATGACCTGAGGTAGACATCCACCCAGACTAAAGCTCTGGAATGGAATTCAAATCCAGGACCCTGAACTTGTATTCAGCACCATTAACTATGGTGCCACCCTCTGCCATGCCAGAGTAACACAAATCCCAAATGAGTAGGAGTTACTTCTCAGAAAAAGAAAAAATATATACATGAAAAAAATGTACAGACAGTATTTGAACCCTCTCTCTGCACTTTAACTCTTTGGTGCTGACTGAGGAAAGAGTATTCATGTATGTGTGTGTTTTTTAAGCTCATATATCAGTTCTACCTAAGAAAAACAATACTGTGTCTTGGCATAATGATTTCTGGTGAAACCTGAACACAGTCAGGATTGTTGTGAGATTCCTGCAGTACTTCTGACATTACTTTCAATTACATTATGTGCTTTGCTACTGTGTTCAATGTGTAAAAGCTGCTGTCATACTTTCATTTTTTATTACATGGTTGTACAGTTTTTGGTCAACTTAAATTACACATGATTGACCTAAATCCACTCTTGACAATGCCTTTTTGCTTTGTCATGTTTCATTATTTTACCTGCTTTGATTAAGACTCTCTGTGACTCATTTGCATCCAGTCTGAATATGAGTGCGTTTCTGAGTTTTACAGAATTAACACCTTTTTGTGTCAAAACTGTGGGAGAAATAGTGATTAAAATAATGATATCTTCAACATGTTGAAAGGGATAGGGCCATCTTCATTACCTGTAAATAGTGCGAAGAAGTGCACATTAATAAGAAGAGCTAGATCACCCAATGGAAAATGAAAGCAGGTCTTTCACGCTGTACCTGCAGCTTGCATGTTGTGCTCACATTTCTGTGGCTGCCCTGGTTTTCCTTCCGATCTCCAACAGTGTGTACATTTCAAAAAATAATGACTATAAATTGTCCTCAAATGCATGTGTGTATATGTGATTGATGCCCCTTCCACTTTTGCTTTCATTATTGCATTTGATGTTGCCAGTATAGGCTCTGGCCTATGACCCTGAACTGAATCAAGTGGGTTCAAAATGGATGGGCAGATGGATATAGGGTCTCTTAACAGCACTAACAAATCTATAACTAATAAAGATAAATTTGTAACAAATTAGACACTTTTACTCATTCCCGTGGTCAATGTGTCCTATATATACAATATATGTTAGAGATCTGATGTTTGCGTCATGCAGATTTGACAAAACAGTAAACAAGTTTGAAAATGGATAGATGTGGGGATGAAAGGACAAAACTAATGTCAATATTTTTAACACATATGTATGTTTTTGTAGTCATTTTGATCACATCTCCCTTTTGTCCATTTGTGTATTCTCCCTGATTAGTTAAAGATCTGGGGTAGATGTAATTTATTCAGCAATCATTTACAAGAGCTCCTGAAGATATTCACCATCTGGGAGTGTGTTCATTTAGTTCTTTCACCCATACATACTTGGTGATTTTAACAGATGCCGTTTAAAATTCATTTTTTTTCCTTGATGAGCAAAATGTCTTATGTCATGCATATACTTCAAAAATGATTTATTTCTATTATGCTAATATTGAGATGATATAAGCAAACTGTAAAGCACCTGTAAAAGAGTTTCTTGCTATCATGTAATATCAGACTTAAACCTGAAAAGCCTGAAACAAATTTAATGTGACGTAGTTGCACAGAATGGAATTCCAGATGTTATGAGTGTACCGACATAAAAGACCACATCAATGTAAAGACCAGGTCTGTTTGTTTCAGTGATTTGTAAGAGATACTGTGTCTGCAAAGATTGTTTTAAGTTTGTATTATTAAGTCTTTGATGACATTAGAAATTGATCACATCTTATCAGAGATGTGAGGGTTAATAAAGAACCCCTGGGTTACAATATATAATAAACTGTTCCATCTGGGTATACATTAGCAGTGTAGGTTAATCTCTATTCTGGCAGCACTGGGTCCAAGGCAAGGGCAAATTAAATTCTAGCAATAAATGTAAGAGTAAAATTACCTCTAGCAAGAGTGCTTTTAAATATGAAGCAGAGTAGACGTTATATAACAAGCATTCCACTGGACCAGACACAGGTAACCATGTGTAAGGTCAAAGGTAGATGGTCTTGTGCCGTCACAATAAACATGAGTGTTGCTGGGATGTGTTGTATTTCTGCTCACTCCACATTTATACTTATGATCTTACATTCTGTCAGGCAAACCCATTTCACTAATGGAGAATGATTTGAATAAATCTGTGACTCTGATGATTTAGAAAACATCTACCTAAAGTAAAGAAGAAATATTTAAAGATAACTATGTATTTTAAACTACATCTACTACTAATTTTATTTACAAAGTAGTTTTTTGGTAATATGTGAAATAAATTCCCCATTGTTCAGGCCAATGAACTAAATGCTCTTCTGGCCCAAGAATGCCTCTGCTGTTGAGGTTAGAGCGGTGAAAGTCACTGCATTGCCCTCGCATATGAGAAGTTCAGGAAACAAGCATTAACTAGCTAAATAAACTGTTACAATGATGCATACACACAGTATGCATTTAAAACATGGATTTACTTTCTATAGTTTACTTTATATAGTTTCACAGAAGATTTTTTTCTTGCATTAAATAGTTGCATTTTTACCAGCTGTCCACATCAGTAGTGTAATGTCAGTTTTGGACATCATCGTTGCTCATGTCTACAGTCACCAAAACCTATGGTCAACTACCATATGCCACTACTCATGCCTCACTTTCCCTTTCTCATGTGCCACTTTCACTAATTACTTCTCATTCTTTACTTCTCAGTTGGTATTCACAGCTCTCCCCTTTGTCACTCATCAGTTCTCAGATTTTATTACTTTTTTTTTTTTTTTTTAAACATTATCAATATTTAGCAGAGATGGGAAAATAGGCCAATCTAGTGTACAATTTAAGATTATAAATGAACATGTTTTCATGCAGCAAGTATAAATCAATTTTATAGTTTTTGATGTAATAGTCTATAAAAAAAAATGTAATTGAAACAAAAAGTAAAATATGAATGAAATCTGTTCCTCCCATTTAAATCAAGTTTTGGGAATGAAAATTCTCCTTAATAAATTAAGTGTGTAGCGCTCAATTTAAAAAAAAAAAAAAAAAACTTGAGAAAAAAAGTGCATGTTGCTCAAGTGCGTTGAGTAAAGTAAATTATAGAAGGAGTTACTAGAAATAGGGAAAGATTACATTGGAAAGCGTTCAAAGAAAAACAAAATATATAAAGCTCTCACAAGAGCTTTGGGTATTTGAAAATATCTTTTGTAAATAATAAATGAATCTGCCCTGACCAGCAGGTGGTGATTATAGTGCAAGCATTTCTGTAGAAGTTAGTTGTTTTTATTGATAGTTACTTTTATGTACGCTTTTCCAAGTTATGATTGATTTTGTTTATGAATTGTAATATAAAAAATTAATGATGATTGAGATATGATAAATGAGAAATGCTAAAAATGATTAATGGGTATGTAGTACTGCCAGTGCTCAATGAGTGGAGAAGTAAAATGGATAAAGTTCTAAAATGAACATGATGCAGATGTATGGGGTTGGGATGTTTGGGTTTCAGAATTACCTGGCTGGAAAAAAAATTGTGCTTTTATTTTTAAAAAGATCTATGGTGGGATATACTCCTCATTAGCTTGCTCATATATTAATTTATCCACTATTTGTTATATGTTGTTCACAGCCTTTTTGAAAAAAGTTGATCCTGTCTTGAGTACATTTTAATACTAGAATTACCAGAGCCTATGAAAAAACTCGTAGATCCGTCCCACCTTAAATCGCTTCTCACCTCTCCGTCAGGGTCTTTTGTCCTTTAAATGTCTTGATAAGCAGCAAGCAGTCTGCTATCACATCCCCCACCGGTGCACAGTCACGTTCATGCGTCTACCCTATCTCCCCCCCCCAAAACCCCATCTGACAATTCTGTTTTCACATAAAGACACGCTAAAGCTCTGCACCCTGTAGGAAGTAAGTAAATAAACCAAGGACAGCGTATGTGCCCTAAAAAGAAGTCTGACTGCATTCTCGTACCAATACTTGCGAACTGAAGTGTCTGCGTGCACTTTTGGTGGCATTACACGTGTATTTTGTGAGCCTGTGTCGCTCAAACACAGGAAGCTCTGCAGTGTACTTGTGACTTTCTTTTTTCTTCATTTATAGTCTTGAATAAAAGTGCACTTGTTTTGTTATACTTGTTATTTATTTGGATTTATTTACTTACTTCCTACAGAGTGCAGAGCTATAGCGCGTCTTTATGTGAAAACAGTAGTGTCAGATTGGGGGGGGGGGGGAGTGGTTGTAGGGTAGGATCGTGAACGCGACTGAGAGAATGAAACTGAATAATTAAAAAAATAAAGGTAACCTTTACAAGTATCATACATTTACACCGCTGTTACAGACTGAAATCAAATATATGTTTTTATTCTAAAATAGTAAGAATGAAAGCAGCACACTTCTCAAAACTGACTCGTCGGGGATCAAACCCATGCAGTTTTGATTACCAGTCAACAGCTGATACTGTTGCGCCACCGAAGCAGTCATAGTAAATGCGTGTCAATGTCGCACCCTAACACGGGTTCTTTTTCTGCAGTTATATTTTTGAATAGAAGCACACTTGTTCTGTTATATTTGTACCTTTTGTGAAAGTGTTTCTTTGATATTTGGACTTCAGGCTTCACATATTATAAATTCATGTCTACATTTTGTCAATTATTACTAAAACATGAAAAACGTTTCTTTTTTAACGATGTGTTTACATAGATCGTTGTAGACACGGAACACACGTGAAATGCATGTGTTACAAATAGCGATATAGTATTTATAAAAGGTGTGATTTTGCTTGACTTCTCACTCTATACAACTCCAAGCAACTGACACACAGGTAAACAGACTTGAGGAATTGAAAACTGTGCGCCGGTGGGGGATGAGATAGCAGGCTGTTTGCTGCTTATCAACACATTTAAAGGACAAAAAACGCGGACGGAGAGGTGAGAAGCGATTTAAGGTGGGACGGATCTACGAGTTTTTTCGTAGGCTCTGGTAATTGTAGTGTTAATGTTGCTATATTTGATCCTCTATTCTGTTTTTAATGTTGGCATTGCTGATTATAGTTCCTTGAGCCCTCTGAAAAGAATAAGCCGCATAAAGTATCCCCTCTCTACTCCTGAAACTAATCTAAAAAGCAATTACTACTTTCTCTTTAGAAGACTGCATGAATGGCATTCTGATTCACATGCTTACACAATCTATAATGAGGACTCTCCTTTATCTATAACTAGCAAAATACCTGCGCTTCGCAGCAGAGAAGTAGTGTGTTAAAGAAGTCATGAAAAAGAAAAGGAAACATTTTGAAAATAACGTAACATGATTGTCAATGTAATTGTTTTGTCACTGTTGTGAGTGATGAGTGTTGCTGTCTCATATA
>JANRMT010062834.1:14586550-14631919 GCA_026402145.1 Polypterus bichir lapradei
TACTTTCTGTAAGCTGTTAAGGTCTTAACGACCATTCCACAGGTGCATGTTAATTAATTGATTATGGTTAATTGAACATGCATGGAAAACATTGTTTAAACAATTTACAATGAAGATCTGTAAAGTTATTTGGATTTTTAAAACATTATTGTTGAAATACACATTCCTGAAAAAGGGACGTTTCTTTTTTTGCTGAGTATATATATATATATATATATATATATATATATATATATATACACATATAAACCTATATATATACATATCCATACATATACACATATACACATATATATATACACACACACACACACATATATACATACATATATATATATATACATAAATACACATACATCCATATATATATACATATATAAATGTATATATATACATATCTACATATCTACATATACATACACACACATATATAAACATATATATACATATACATATATACACACACACACACACACACACATATACACATATATATATATACACTCTTTGGGATGTGAGCAACTGTTGCTGGGGTGCCAGAATCCATCAAGGAAGAAAAATGAAAAACATTATTTGTACAAAATCTGAATTTATTTATCCATTCCTAAATAAGTAAATGGGCAGGCTATTTCGTATTTACGCTGCTTGTTAAAACGGATGACTCCCGCTCTTTCGTGCAAGTCTGCGTGAATATCATGAACTATCGTATCTGTTCAAGTTCTATTTAAATTTTAAATAGAAGGAATTTTTATTTAGTCGACAGAAATATCTTTGGTAGGAATGCAAGTTAAATGTAGGCATCATTGCATAAATTTTTCTTCACCATAGAAATGTAAAGAGTAAATTCGCCTTACAGTCCAACCAAAGATATTTGTGTCTTGAAAAAATATATTTTCAAAAAATAGAAAAGATATATTTTTCGAATATGATTGCGCAATTCAGATCGAGTTGACGCGCAGTACATCGAGCCGCGTGCTATTGTGGTTTCGCCTGCGTGCCTCAATAAGTCACCCTCCCCTCGCTCTTACTTTTTCACCGTTCATCTAATGATTACACTGAGTATGGCTTTACTAAAACAATCATTGATGGCGAATAAAGTATCCAATATTCATAAAGCTTCAATTGGTGATCTGTCTTTCTGCGTTAACCGCATATTTTTTCATATGTCTCAAACCAAGGGGATGCGAGGGTAAAATGAATCGGAAAGCGCTGATATATATGTATGTGTGTGTATATGAGTTTTCTGTGAAATAATGCAAGGAGTACGCAACACATGTTTCGCCCTAATTTTGGGGTCATCAGGCGTGCACCCCCTCTTGGGAATCGAACCTTGGATGTCGGCGCTAGAGGCGAACTTACCGTGTAGGTAGAAGGCTGAAATTTGGCAGGCTCATTCCTTACAGCTTACTTACAAAAGTCATTTCGAAATTCTACGCGTAACGGTCATAACGGTCGACAAAGTCCGCCATGTTGAACTTTCTTATTTATGGCCCCATCTTCACGAAATTTGGTAGGCGGCTTCCCTGCGCTAACCGAAACCAGTGTACGTACTTATTTTGGTGGTATGACGCCACTGTCAGCCACCATATTGAACTTTCCAACGGTCTTTGTTACTTATGGGCCCATCTTCAAGAAATTCGGTACGTGGGTTCCCATCGCTAACTGAATCCTACTTACGTACATATATACGTCCATAGCCTGCAGCTCGGTCACCGTGTGAGGCGGCGTTGGGTCCCCCATCCCAATGCCTCCCACGTTGTTGGCTGCCTGCCTATATAGGGCCGTCTGTCGCTCCGGTCTCTACATTCCCTTCCTTGCTTCGCCACGGGATTCACGTCTCTCTGCTGATAACTACGGCCTTTTTATTTAATCCACGGCTTCTCCGCTGTTTTATTGTTCATTTATTACAATTATAGTTATTATGTAGGTATTTTAGACTTACTTTACATTGTTCAGGTACCCATTTCCTTTATCGTTCCAACCAAACCCCTATTAACATGTCTGTCTAGGTGATCACCATCGATCAAAGAACTGTAACTTACTGAGTGGTTTCCATGCCCGGAGATGGCACCTACCTTTTCCATTCTCTTTGTTACATATTGCACAGCCATATCAGTCTGACTCTTGATATCTGGAGGAACATTGTGTCTTACGTATTGAATGACTGGGACAGGTTCAAGGTGTGGACTGATGACGGTACAGGAGATAATTATAATACACACAAGCACTATAAGAGTGAAATGCTTAAGCCCTTCACCTATGGATCTGCATGTGAGTTGATGGCTGCCGCCGAATTGTTCGGTTGTCGCTTTCAAGTGTACCGAAATGGCCAAATATTTTACACCTTTCGACAATTGCCAATGTCTCTTAAACATCTTAGATTCACAGGTGACGATTTCAGTAATGGACACTTTGATGTTTATGAATGTTTAAACTCTTAAAAGCTGGATGTGAAATTATCGATGAAACCGGTTGTATGCTTACAACGCTTGACAGATGCCGAATGTCACTTCAACACAAGTCCTGCAAATACTGTTGTAATTGAAACAAACCATGAAACTCAAACCGATTGTGACAGCAGTAATCCAAGCTGTGATATTTGAAACAAGATTACTTTTCACATGGCCAACTGTACGTTGCATGCTCAAGAGTAAGCTCAGCACACAGCTTGGTCATATTACAACTGGAGGGCCGAAATGACCATGTGGTATACAAAGATATCCTTAACAAATAATTATTGGTATATTTTCCCTCAGTTTAAAAAGGTTTAAGTTTCTTCTTAATAAAAATTTTAAGTTAGTACTTCGCCGTTGCGAAGTGCGGGTATTTTGCTAGTTTTTATAATAAAATGGACAAGGGTATTCCTAGGGAGAGGCAGAGTTTATATTAGAAATATCAAAAAAAACTCTGAGAATTATGTAAAACTAATAAGACAGTAATACTGCAATAAATAGAGAATTTTTGTTTTATTCTTACCCTACCACTGCTTTGAAATAGTGTTGTACAAATAGAATGTATTTAATCCAACTAGTGGCAGCAAAATTAAAAATATTGTTGCTGGTAAATGTATGACCACAATCAACAACACGTAGTCATTATTTTGTTGTACTCCCAGACAAAGATGGACCATTTCGTTAGTGGGTCCTTAATTACTTCAGATTGAGCAGAATGCTTTGTGTAACTGGCTTCTCGGCAGTACTTGGCAAGCACCAGTCATGGCTATTAGTCAATAACAGTATGAGTTATGAAATGAGTAATTCAGACCATAGTGTAAATAAGACTTAGCAATAGTTTCCCTGAACTAATGCTAGCAAAATCACTGAAGAACCCTATGCTTGGAGCAATCTGCCTTGCTGTCATTACATCAGCTAAACAGGACCATGTGTTAAAGTCTTTAAAATAAAACATTGATGCTCACAAGAATCCAAACAATATTTCTTCAAGATCACGGAAACAAATTCCATCCACCACTTAAACCTCCTAATATACATACAGTAAGTGTTGACAAATTGATAAAATGGTGTCAGACATCTTGCTTACACATGGAATGACACACAGCTCTCCCATCTCTTTCTTGCTGTGCAGCTAACTTGAAGTTCTGTCCTAGATGGAAAGGTCAGTTTTATTCTCTCATAAAGATTTTTTTTTATAGCTAAGACTACCTTTATCCAAGGTCTGTCATAAAAATCGAGCAATAAGATAATAACAATCAGCTTATTAAAACCGTAAGTAAATTGGCAATCACAACAACCAAACACACAGCATGTACTTCTGATACTAGAAGTTCACGGCCTGAAGTCATTGTTGGCCAGGATCACATTAGACAACATCCTTAGTCATATAGTTTAATTTTTTGCTCTATTTTTATTATTGTTGATTTTTATCTTATTTTAGCGACATCATTGTGTCTCCACCTTGCTTGATGTTTATTCATGGGTGCTGCCTTTTGGTGGAGTGTCCATGGGCACCTTCATGTTCATGGTAGGACACTCATTGTTATCCACATGAGTCAATAAGTGTCATCATCAGGATCCCAGTATAAAACATGGTGGCATGCATAGACTGACATTTGAGCTTTATCTTTAAAAACAATAAAAAAAACTGTTATAGTCTAGTACATCAAAATTAAAATATCAGTAGAGTTAAGTTTTGGCTACGACCTCCATAAAAAATTTGACAACCAACTTTGACTAATGTTTTGGGTATTAGTTTTTCTGATCCCTATGCAATGCCCTCTGCCTGCTCTCTGACCAATTTGCCCTAAAGTGTGATTTTAATATCTTTGTCATAAAAAAGTTTGTTTGCACTTGCCACTCTTCCAAAGGTTCTTTACAAAATGATCAGCAGCTGATCAGGGATGCATTCATGCCATCTTGAAACCTTTACCATGGTGTTACCCATGTTTCGAAAACACATCTCAGTTTTAAGTCACCAATCAGTTGGCTCATATTGTGCTAATGTTTTAGGTTTATGCAAGTGTTGCACTGCAAAACTGTATTCTTTGTAAGTAAACTAGCTAACCACTGTGGTTATAACCTTTTTTTACCCTATAAAAATTGCATGCATGAGTATTCTATTGATTTCTGTTTATCTCAGTAAAAACAAACTGAATTATTTATGCCCTTATATCTACAGTATCTCTACATGTCCCCTGTACTGTATCCTGCTCAGCCCACTCCCCCACAACAGTAATAAGAAGCAGACCCATAAATTAGCTCAGGAAATACATTTGTGTTTAATTCTTACAACTAGCATCCCTGTTGTCCATTAAAGCAGTGCCGATACTACAGTCTGATTACAGGCTTGAAAGTTGAGAACCATTGTCTTATTATATTCCAGATGTAAAAAGATAGCGGACACAAATGATGAAGTGCTGGGATCAGTGATGGAATCCTCATTTAATAGCAGTCGGTTCATTAAATGAATAAAAGTGAACAAGAACCATCATGGTCCAGGGTGTCAGTCTTAAAAGGGCGCTTCTGAGGAACTAGTTTTGTCTCCCTCAGATGTGGGTTTACTAATGAGTTATGATTTCTGGTCAGCCTTTTTCTTATATAGACGAAGGGGTGGGATTTCCAAAGCTGAAGAGTAAGTGACATTAGAGAGCCTTCTGGGTTTTTCCTCTACTCTAAGGGTAAATTGAAAAAAGTCATTAACAACTGTGTCACACCACAGTCTGTCATCCCCATTCCTACAATGTGTAGAACACTCAAAACATTCCTTATCTTGCATGCCTGACACAGGATCATTGGCAGATCAAAAGTTCTGAGGGATTGTGTGATAAATAATCTGTGCAGAATAACAATAACAGAAGTCCTACAAAGACCTCTTCTTCACATCATACCAGTTAATCCTCCCACCTCCCAATGAAGAATCCAGGAAATACAATAACTGGTAATATAAACCAATACAATGATTAGAGTTTGCCATGACTACTGCAAGGTTTGTCCAAGCTGTAAGAAGCCTTTTTAGAGGTGAGTAGATCTGCCACTTCAAATGCTGCTTTAGAAAGAAGTGCAAGGTAAGTTTTTTTTTTTAGAATTACTATTGTAAGAGCCATTTTCCTAGTTCTATAAAATGTATGAATATTTACTAGATGATAATGCATAAAATATGGGAGGTTCCTATATCCCCCGTGAATAGAATTGAGTTGGTATTTTCCTGTCATTTTCTAACAGTTTTGAGCAAACAATGTTCTCCAGTTAGTGTTTCGCCTCACCTTATGCAAGGTACAGAGGCATACGGTTTTTTAACCGTGTTCTTGTTTCTGCTCGCGTTTGTGCTTTCGCACGTGACCGTGCCTGGGCGCATGTCTATGTGCCAATGGCCTATGGGCCTTTTGAGTGTGAAGTAACTCGTAAAATAAAAGATTTAAGTGTTGAACCGTATGTTTAAAGCATACTGAAGAAGAAATAAATAATCTTTAAGTACAGAAATAACCAAAGCTTCTTAAGAAAAGCTAAGTTTATAGAAGATACATTTTTTCCTTTTTTTTTGCCTTTATTCTATGTGTGTAACTATTTTTCTTTTTATTCTTGTGTGGATTATTTGCTTTTAACTTTCACTAAATATTTTAAAACGAACTTTTGGACTGTGAGATTTCTTTGACACGCGTCTTACCCGTGCCTGACTTCGCCTTATACATCGGCGGCTACAACTATATATATATATATACAATGTCCAGAAGTTTAGTCTTGTCTGTTGGAATTGCATCCGTTTTTTCTGGTGATGCAGATATGTAGTCTGTCCACGGGGGAGGTGGGGGGGTTTCGGGGCAGAATATTTGCTGTGTTCAATTCTTCCCGCATTCTAAAAGGAGACACGTGAGTCTTCTGCCGCTGTCAAGAATGACCAGTGCCTTAAGTACTGTCAAATTTGACCTGTTTAATTCAAATAAATGTGTTCTTGCAAAGAACATTTATAAGTGAGGTACAGCATGTACTATTATATCTTTTATAAAAGGTTCCTTTTAGGTGATCCTCATGCCTAATGGACACCCTACACAGTTTGGAAAAGAAACTCTCAGCAATGCACAAATAGCACTCAATACCTAAGGGATACATATTTGGGAAAACTTTTATTTACAAGGAAGGAAACAAAATGGTCTGCATTATCCCATGGGTTGTGGCTTGTGATGAGCAGAACAGTCAAGCTTCATTTCACATACAATTTCATTAGATTGCCACTAAAATTCATTTTGCAAGTGATTTTGCATTTGTGAAACATGGAACTAAAATTAGATTTCTAAGAAGAATCCAAGATTCCAGATTAGAGTTAAAAATCAATATATAGTTCAAAAGTGATGTTTAGAATTAGATTTTTATCTTTTTCATTTTTAAAGTGTTTTTTCTGGTCGCTTGTTTATTCCTAATTGTTAAATTTTGATTGAATCCGTTTTTGTGGTCTTGGTTATAAATAAGAAAAAAGTATTACAAATGGTTACCTAAAGATAGAAACAAGCCCCAAAATGTCAGAGTATAACAAAGACAGTGACCATATGAATCAAAATATACCAAGAAGGCAAAATTGTTTGACAAATAATTTATTAAAGAACTAGACACAAGTATTATATAAACAAAGAGACACTGCAAAAATGAAACAAACATATTTAGTGTCTCGATGGGTGCAGCTGCTAGGTTTTAAACTTGACAGCCATGGTGGGTGACAGGTCAGTCCTCTTGTCCTCCTTTATAATTATTAATAGTACTCATTAATTAACTTCCACTTTCTCTTTTTCACTGTCTCTCACTCTCTGTGGATCCCAGTCTTTCTTTCTCCTGATGGTTGGACCGTTGTTTCCATTGAGGAAAGTTAGTCTGTTCTTTCTTATCAAACTGCTTATACTGCTCTGGGCTTATTAGCCATCTTACATGAAAGCCCCCTTTTGGATGTAATTCTTTTGGGCCAACATCTGGATTTTGAATTCATTCCCTCAATGAATAATGTGATGTTCACATCCACGAACATGATGGCAGTTCTAAACTATGCCCTGGCAGAGAAGATAAGGTTATTTTGGTGAAAGAAGCTGTTTTGTGGTCTTATATACTCACGATAGCGAATCACTTCTAGACTCATTTCTTTGTTGACCATTTCTTTTCAGTATTTTCTTGGTAATTTTTTGCAAACCTAAACACAAGAAGCAATATTTTTTATTAAGGGCAAACTTTTTCTAGTGGCTCCCCAAGCACAAATGCCAGTGTAATAATGTAGGCTTATTATAACGAACAGTAAACTGTATGCTCAGAAATTAAGAAAAATCAACTTTGTTAAAGGACTGCATAAATAATTGTACCAGCTGTTTAACTTTGTCACTGTGCAGTTGTATATTTAGCATTTTGTAACAATTTGTCTTTAATTTGTTTAGATGATGACTTTGAATTGTATATTTAAAAGAAGGAAACATCTATATATTTGTGTATATACAGTATGTGTGTGTGTATGTATTTGTATGTATGTATGTGTGTGTAAATATATATATATATATATATATAATATATGTGTGTGTGTGTATATAATATATATGTACCCCTCAAGGGTAATTGTACTCGTCAAGTTCATTATCGTGTTGGTCTACTGTTGCATTTTAATATGAACACACACATACACAGCTATACACACACACAGACCCTAACCAGAACAGTGCCCCATGAATAACACACACACGCTGATTAACCCTTAGCACTTTAAACCACACAAGTGCTTTATGTATGCCACTCAGCATTTCAAGAGACTTACTTATTATCGGCACGAACCACATGCAATTTTTTAATGATATCTCAGACCTAAATATTACTTTTGGTCTACAAGAATACATTTAAGCATACAAAGACTCAGCAGTCTTGACTATATGCCATTTATTGGCCAAGAATACCTTCTTTATGTACTGTTCCCTACTATTGAGTGGAGCTCTCACTCGCAACCTTAAATAAACCTCGCAGCACAGAGGTAAAAGCAAATCGCCGACTGCACTAGGTGCACAAAGAAATCTAACTTATTATTTTAATCACTCTATAGACATTAAGACAAGGCATAGAAAGTTAAAAGCAGCATGGTATTTATTACAAGAATAATAATAATACCACTGGAACAAAGAGTAATCGAAAATAGGTACTGATAGGAAAGTCTGGATATATATATAGTCTTTAGAAAAAGCTTTACGAAAAAAAGTAGAGATGACAAGGATGAATGTCCCAGGGCGACGTTTGATTTAGCAATCGATGTTCATGATGCTTTTCTGACGACCAGTGATGTCTTCGTCTGTTCCTCTTCTTCTTCTGACGTTGCTTTCAAAATGAAGCATATTTATTATAAAGTTTCATGCAGTGGTTTCACAACACATGAATGTTGCATGCACCTGATTGGCTGACTGTCAATGTGATGGATGAATTTTGCTCAAACTCTTTGATCTATCTTTTCCCATATAATAAAGTTTTTTGATATTGCCTCATGTCCTCCTTTCCCAGGCTGTAAACTAAATTGTTGTCCCAGATGTCCATCCATAAAGTAATCAATAGCCTGAGGCATGGCTCAGTCTTCCTTTCCCAGGCTATAATTCCAGTTTAGCACTATGCTGTGAACAACTGTTATAAAAGTGAGGTGTTAGGGAATAGGATATGCCTTTTTATTATAATGCCTCCTACATCTGAATTCATCTTGTTGGGACTGAGCAAAATAATAATAAAAATATAGAGAATAATTTGTAGATTTTATACACCATAACAATATAATATAGTAAAAGAACCACAGATGAAGGGTTGGGATGCCACAGATAACCTATTTAATGTCCAGTGGTGAAAAACACAGAAAAAAAAGTAGAAAAACTCGGTCACTAGTGAGGCATTGTCTTTCCATGCAGGTATTGAGATGTCGGACTTCAAGCCGTCTGGTTGATAATGACATTGGTCTTCCAGTGGTGGTGTTATGTGTAGCGGTGGAAAGGGAAGATGTGAGATTGTGACACAGAAAGTGATGTAAGCAGTTCTCTTATGAGATCTCCTCCACTCTAGAGGACACAGAAATTTCCATTTTAGACAGATACAAAGCTGTGCAACAAACCCTAATCTTTTGAGCCAGACAATATATATAAGTAAAAAGAGTGTATATATATTTTTAAAAGAATCCTAAGTTCAGTTTTTAGGAAGAGTGGTTTCTCTTTAAAGTTAACTAATCACTAGTTTTAATAAAAAAAATAATAAAAATGAAATGTGTAAAACTAAAACAGGATTTCACACTCTGTGAAGCAAGATGGATAAAACTGTTATTTCTGTTATGCAGGATTGTTTTCACATTATGCCGATTTAGTACAGTCAGATTTTTTGTGAAGGATGCAAAGGCAGACAATGCCCCATTTTATATAAAACACATTCAGTAAGTGACAATACTTAATTTGCTGTCTGGCAGCTGACAGACAAGTGTCACTACACACATGAATGATGTCACTTGGGTGTTTTCTGTAGTGAGTTATTAGCCAAATTGTCATGACTATTTAAATTTAGCCACTGCTTGAAGTTCACACTTCTCCATTTTCTTTTTTTGTCACCATTTTTGTGCCTGAGAAATTCACAGTCAAGTGAAGGAAAAATGAAACTTCAGATTCCATGCTTCTTCCCAGATGAATGGGAGAGATCAGGAAGCGACATGCCTTGTTGTGGTAGTTGGCTCCCCCATGTGCAAGAAAGGGGGACAATGGCTGTGTAGAGCAGCCACCAAATTGAAAGTAAAAGACAGGCCTTCTCTCTTTGGACAGTGGGCTCTTTGTTTCATGGTTGAAGACAGAAGAAATAGGCTCATTCTGGAAGTTATGTGAATGCAACCAAGTTAAATGGCAAGCTGAAAAGTCTTAACAGTTCTACACAGAGTGAGGTATGAAGTTGTCAGTTCAAACAGTAAGGTACCTTTAAATATACATGGTGGCTCACGATAAAGTGGCCCGCCTCCAATCTGATCCCATGATGTTGTGGAGTGTACAGGAACATGCTGAAACGGGCACCGAGATGTATTGACGCACAAGGAGATCACTTTCAGCATCTTCTGTAAATGTGAGTACCAAATTTGATTATTTTTCTCCATGTAGTGCAGTCATCTCGGTGGAGGCGGGCCACTTTTTATTGGCCACCATGTATTTAATTTTCAGCTATGAATTTAACTCTTTACTCTTTGGAATGTGATAACAATGAAAACAATGTTATAAAGTAGACATACTACAACATTATTCATCCTACATAAAATGATCTGGATAACATTTTAACAATATCCGATATCTCGAACACTGTTAACCCCCTGCTGAAGTGGGAAAGCTCGGAGCCCAAAAAAAGATATCCAGCATTATTCTTTTTAAATCCCCATTTTTACATAAGATTCATTAAGTATGTTAACTGAAGTCAGAGAGGAAAAGCTCCTACCTCCAACACTTTTCCAAGTATCAGTTTCCATTTTTCTCATAAATGAGTTTGTACGACACTTTTTTGTGTCAGTTACAGTCAGGTGGAAACAGAACATAAATGTCTTTGAAAGTTCAATTGCTTTTACAAACTCGTGGCAATAGAGTTGAGGGGGAGAGAGATATAAATGAAGTAACTTATGTTGCCTAAAGTATTTTCACACGGTGCTGTGAGATTCCTCTCCTTTGTGAGGCAAGTGAGAAAAGAAAAAGTTTACTTATTCCCAGTAATTAAAAAAAAAAAAAACCATAAACAGTGCTGTGTCTCTGATCAGAAACGGTCTGTTCTTTGACAAATTAGTGGCTCCTTGATTGTGTACCTGATACATACATCTGAAGCTACAATGAAAAACCAATAATAAAACTCCAAAACCAGGTAACTTTTCTTGTAAAGCATGAATTCCAAGAATTGAGTGTCTGTCGTAAAAGGACACCCTAAAATAGACTAGATCAATGATACTTGAAATAATGCGACTGTGCAGGTCGGCTCCAGCTCCCATTCCTTTCTGGGAGCCTCCTGAACCTGACATCCTCAGTACCGTAACCGTGATGAGCCGGGCAAATGAGGACACATTAAGCAAGGAGATGGTGAAAAAGTGCAAACGTTCTTTTAATAAAAACCAAGTTCAAAACGGTATTCAAAGTGCAGTGCTTCCATAACCATAATAAATAATCCAATATAATGTGGCGCCCCTGATCGCACTGCCTCTCCTCCTTAGGTGGCCGGATCATCCTGCCTAAGACTGCTCTTCCCACTCCTTTTAACCTCTGAAGCCATTTCTCTTCTAACACATTCCTTTCTCTCTTCTTCCCTGACTTATGTAGGCTCTTTTTAAAACTGTTAGCCAATTGGGTGCAGGTGTGAGGACCCAGGGCCTCTGTGGCAAGATGAAGGTTCCTGATTGATCCGCTTGCCTCTCCATGTGAATGTGGCACAATCAAACAGTGCCTCCGCTAACCGTGAAACGAAACGCATTTACACACCCTTACACCCACTTAGAGCCTCCACCTACACCGGCGCAATTATTTATGTAAGATTGGCATTGCGCCATTGACCACACGTCAACATAATTAAATTAATACTAGACTAGCTGTGTCACCCATCTAAATTGAAGTAATCAACAAAGACCTCAATATTAACATTTGCAGTGGATTTATGTTAGATGTATTCATCATTAGTGCCTGTATGTTTGTCTGTGTGTATAAGTGTATATATGTATATTTTTTATCCAACCTGCTGAATCCAAACACAGGGTCACGGGGTTCTGCTGGAGCCAATCCCAGCCAACACAGGGCACAAGGCAGGAATCCAATCCCGGGCAGGGTGCCAACCCACCGCAGTATATATTTTTATATTTTTTTTTTTTATATTTTATATATTTTTTTATTTATATACATATACTGTGAGTGTATATATATATATATATATATGTGTGTGTGTGTATATATATATATATATATATACACACAAATATACTAGAAACACCAACATTAAGGAATGTTCCTTTTTTTTTTGTTTAAACCTCATACTCATTTTAGTTCTACAAAATAATTTGGAATTTTGCATGAGTTTCGCATTTGACTTCCACAATCGGCATTGTTTCAATTATTAATTGTTTGTTTGCATCGTCATTTATAAAGCGAACAGATTTTTCTACCACAATGCTTTGCTTTCTTGTTAACAGGTGTACTAAGAACACGTTCTAAAGCCTTCTCCAGTGCACTAAAAGTATAATTTTGCTGCTGATCCTGTTTCGTTTCACTCTTAAACCTGAGAATTCTGATTTGCCGTTGTAAAAAATGTTAAGTATTTATTGTAGAAAAGAAAAGATGGTTTTACTTTTATAATTGCAATAGCTTCAAAATCAGCATTTAAACAGAATTTTCAGTGTCAGGAAAAACATACTTGGCTACCTCAACTAAGGCTGCTGTCTTGACAAATATTCCTAAACCAAAACCAAAATGAAAAATTAAGATTGTTTATGCTATATTTCTGTTGAATCGGTAAAGAGGGAAAATAAATCAGTTTAGTTTGATCCTGTCTGTTATTCTTGGATTAGTGGTACCATGCTGGGCTGCTCCGCATGCTTGATCTGTCTTCCACAACCTGTACAACCTACACCTGTGACTTGCTTTCAAATTTTGCTGTGTATTTTACATTTTTACTTATTTATTTTTTTACTTAGCAGCAAATTTTTAAGTTGCTGTAAATGAAAGTGTATGCCAAAGGAAACTTACGGTGAGGAGGGAATATTTAAAAATTATTGCAATGCAGCATTTAGTACTTTCAATAACTCCTTTTGTGAAACATGAATAGATTCACCGCGCCACAACTTACATATTATATAGGACTTTTACACCAATGGAAAGGCACACAGTGGACCGGACAAAGGGGTGGGGTGGGAGGACTAAAAGTTACACGTTTAACTTGTTGAAGTAATCGTGAGGGATTTTATATGAGTTTCAAATATGCATTGCAGGCGTGTGAAGTGTCTTGATTCCACTTTTCTTTTTGATCATGTCACTTTGCATGTACGGAAAATCCTCTTTGTGGAGGCACATCAGTTCATATGTCATAATTTCCTCATGCAACGCGATGTAACCAAAAAAGCAAAATAATAATTACAAAGCCCACATGGACATGTTAAATACAAATGAACATGTAGCAGCAATTAGAACTTTTAACTTATGTTTGAATATACAGTATTTGAATACGCAGTTTAAACATGGCTATTCAAACCCAAATTTTGGCATATTTTGATATCCGTATATATATGTGTGTGTATGTGTATGTGGTGTGTGTGTGTATATATATATATATATATATATATATATATAAAATATATATATATATATACTGTTTTTGTATATACAGTATATGTATATGTGTATATGTATATGTGTATATATATATATGTTTATATATGTATATGTGTATATATATATGTATATGTGTATAAATATATGTATATATATGTGTGTATATATGTATATATATGTGTGTATATATATGTATATATATATATGTGTGTATATGTATATTTATGTATGTATACCGTAAATACCCGCACATAGGACGATACCATGTATAGGACACAGTGGATTTTTGACCCTAAAATCCATGGAAAAACCTGTGTACCTGTTACCTGAGTTACTAATTAAAAGCTGCTGCCGCCAGCACCAGTGATTGTATCCATGCGTTTGTGTTAGGCTGGAGTCTCTCTGAACAACAACAAAGAGCGAGAAACATACTAGATGGCGAAAACGATGTATCGGTGACGTGAAAATTCAAAATTAAACAATTTCCAAACGTTACAATAAGGCATACAGGTGGATGTATTGTAAAATGAGCTTTCAAATGCCGTGTCGTTCTCCACAATCGATACAGTATTAGCGACGCTACACCTGAAAAATACTTTAATTTGAAATGGTGTGAAATGCCAGTGCGGGGGCGACGGCTAATCGCGCGCGGACTGAGGCATACCCCGGTAGTTACAATTGCAGCACTGCTAACCGACTGTCGCTTGAAAACAAACCTTGAAATTCAAATTGGATTCAAACCACTCCTCTCTGTCCCCGTCACACAGCCATCGAAGGCAAAAGAGAGGCACAGACACGTGCACACAATCATAAAGTCCAATGGACACTCCCGTCTACGCGCTGAGAGCATCATGCATTGAATAACACTGAGAAAACCTTGAACAACAGAGAAAACTAACACTACAATAGTTCACGCTATAGTGCTAGGAACCGCTTGCTAAAAACACTTTTTTTTAATGAGTTTTAAGCACAGGGAAAAAAATGAACATTTGAAAAATCTGTAATTTAATAAACCACCAAGAAAAGTAACATTGCCACAATGCACGCTATGAAGCGATCGCTGTAAACAGAACTGAAAACAAAAACAAGCTATTTCTACCTTATGCGTCCAGCCTTCCTCTCTCGCGAGCCTGGAGCGCCTGTGCGTGCCTCTTTCGCGCGTGGCTGTCTCTGTGTGTGTGTGTGTGTGTGTGTGTGTGTGCGTGCGTGCGTGCGTGCCTCTCTCGCACGAGTCTGTCTCTGTGTGTGTGCGTGCCTCTCTCCCGCGCGTCTGTCTCTGTGTGTGTGTGCGCGTGCCTCTCGTGCACACGTCTGTCACTGCGTATATGTATAGTTACCTCAAGGGGGCATTGCAGCACCCCAAACTTTAGACAAAACCTCACAAACACTCTCTGTACAGACTCTATAATGAAAAGGTTTATTTTCATCAAATACCTTACACAAGGGCTTCAAAAGTGGCATAAACCAAATGCAACACAATCCTCTGTCTCTCTCTTCTCTCTCCTCCACATCTCCCAGGTGAGCTTTGTCCTCCTTCCACCTGACTCCAGCTTGCCTGGATGAGGTCAAGTGGTCTTTTTTATCTTGGACCCAGAAGTACTTCCAGTGCAAGGGCATAGCCTGATCGAAGTTCTTCCAACTCGATATGAAGTCCCAAAAGTAGAAATTGTGAATCCTGTCAGCTCCCACTGGCAACCCCACAGAACCCTGCAACACAGGACTAGCGGTCCCAGCATGCGCTACAGGCCTAAATGAGTCTGATGCCTAGTGTTCTGGGGTAAAAAATATTTATCAGTGCTCATCTCCCCCAAGTCCTACTATTGTACCAGTCTTCCAGCCAGGTAAAGATTCTTATATAATCCCTGTCAGGAAGAAGTATATGTGTGCCGTCCATAATATGTATATGTATGTATGTGTATATATATATATATATATATATCTAAATAAGTAGCCCTTGCATCAAAGAAGAATAAATGCACATTATAGTACACATCATATAGACCAGTTCCAGAAGACTTTCTTCTTTGACAAGATCAGATTGGTTTTGTCAAAGGCAGGCAGTTACTATTGCTCTTCACCATGTGTTCACATTGTATATATTGAATATCAGCAGCAGCAGGGTTCCCGCAAATAGTGCTTTCTTTGGATGTTGAAAAAGCCTTTGATTGAGTTGAATGGGGTGTGATATTCACTACATTGTGTAAAGTTGTGTTTTTTGCAGTTTTCTTGCATAGATTACACTTCAATACTGTAGCCTAAAGGTTTCAGATAGTGTCAATAATAACAATTCTGATTTTGTTTCATTTTAAGTATGGATTTCCAACGAACCTCAGACTGTCATCTTCAGTAAATAGTTAGTATTGCAAAAGAAAGCTGAATAAAAAGTATCTCTTCATACAAATGTCATGCAGTTTTATATTAGTGAGCATTACTCATCATTTCCATATGTTAAAAAAATGAATAATATGAAATGTTTCTGTTCAACGTTAATTCTGAAAAAGAGCATATTAGTTTCTTTAAATAGCCTGGCGTATCAGCTTGTATTCATTCAGTTCTATTTAACTATCTCAAAGCATTTCAAATAGTTAGAAATCATAATTACACAATTTAAAGAACAATTTATAAGTAACATAATAATCAGATGAATTTGTTAAAGAACACCTTATTAATTGGTCATGTTTGATCTTACTTTAGCCAAGAGAATGAATGTATTAAAACTAATATTCTTACAAAGGTTTTATGTTTTTTGCAGTCCATTCCAAAATATTAGGTTATTCAGTTCATTATTATCTGGTGAGGCACATCCATCCTCTCCTCCATCCATCCTCTTCCACTTATCCGGGGTTGGGTCGTGGGGGCAACAGCTTGAGCAGAGAGACCCAGACTTCCCTCTCCCCGGCCACTTCTTCCAGCTCTTCTGGGAGAATCCCAAGGCGTTCCCAGGCCAGCCGGGAGACACAGTCCCTCCAGCGTGTCCTGGGTCTTCCCCTGGGCCTCCTCCCAGTTGGACGTGCCCGGAACACCTCACCAGGGAGGCATCCAGGAGGCATCCTGATCAGATGCTCGAGCCACCTCATCTGACTCTTCTCGATGCGGAGGAGTAGCGGCTCTACTCTCTACTCTCTACTCTCAACTCTACTCTACTCTACTCCTACTTCCCATGGGCTCACCACCTATGGGAGGGGCCAAGGAGGTTGGGTGCAGTGTGAGTTGGGTGGTGGCCGAAGGCGGGGACCTTGGCGGTCTGATCCTCGGCTACAGAAACTGGTGAGGCGCACTGATGATAAATCCTTCTTAAGAAACAAAACCAACTGAAGCCTTTTTTGCACATACAAAGAGACGAATGATCAAAAGACATTCTTCAAGACCCTAAGCAGAGGGAGGCATGGTGCTACCTGATTTTCACTTCTGCAAATGGTTTTTCTTCCTCTTCTTTCGTCTGCTCCCGTTAGGGATCGCCACAGCGGATCATTTTCTTCCATATCTTCCTGTCCTCTGCATCTTTTTCTGTTTCACCCATCACCTGCATGTCCTCTCTCACCACATCCATATACCTTTTCTTAGGCCTTCCTGTTTTCCTCTTCCCTGGCAGCTCTATCCTTAGAAACCTTCTCCCAATATACTCAGCATCTCTCCTCTGCACATGTCCAAACCAACACAATCTCACCTCTCTGACTTTGTCTCCCAACTGTCCAACTTGAGCTGACCCTCTAATGTACTCATTTCTAATCATATCCTTCCTCGTCACACCCAGTGCAAATCTTTAACTCTGCCACCTCCAGATCTGTCTCCTGCTTTCTGGTCAGTGCCACCGTCTCTAACCCATATAACATAGCTGATCTCACTACCGTCCTGTAGACCTTCCCTTTGACTCTTGCTGATACCCGTCTGTCACAAATTACTCTTGACACTCTTCTCCACCCATCCCAAACTCATCCACCAACTCTACTCCCTGCATCCTCACCATTCCACTGACCTCCCTCTCATTTACACACATGTATTCTGTCTTGTTCCTACAGACCTTCATTCCTCTTTTTTCTAGAGCATATGAGTGTCTATTAAATAACAAGACTGATTAAATAACTCACCTTTATTTATATGTATTACAAATTTAATGCTTGTCCCCTTCAATATACTCCTCATTTGCACTAATACATTGCTGCAATCTTGTTTTCCACTGGTCGAAGGCATGGAGCAAATCAGTTTCTGCCAGCTGTTTTTACACATCCGCCGTTTTGTTCTTTACATCATCAACTGACTCAAAACGTGCCCCTTTAAGCACTGATTTAACTTTTGTGAAAAGATAGAAGTCGTACAGTGCTAAATCGGGAAAATATGGAGGATGTTCAAGTGTAGTAATGTGCTTGTCGGTCAAAAACTGCTTTACAGAAAGTGCTGTGTGAGCAGGCGCATTGTCCCATTGAAGAATGAAACCATTTTCCCACAGTTGCGGCCGTTTTTTTCTGACTTTTTCTCTCAGCTTTATCAAAACTTCCTTATAATAATGCTGGTTAACTGTTGTGCCTTCTGGAACCCATTCTTCCAAAATAAGCTGTAGTAAGCATTTGAAAACATTCTGTTGGTGTTTTGTGCAATTTTACTAAAAGTTTCAAATTGAGATGTTCAACTTTTAAACTTAGCATTTTTTCGGCACACTACAGAAAAAACAAACTAAATGGCGACTCACAATCAACTGAACGTCATAGAATGTCATACAGGTTCAGATGTGTTGAAGGTCACCACGCATGCAGTTATAACCGGTTCTGACTGCTTTGTTTACTAGGCAGAATCACAGTCTCGTTATTTAATAAACATACCTCGTATCTCCTCAACCTGCACCCTACTCTTGCTGCAGATGGTTAATGAATGTTAATATTAAGAGACCAGAAGGAACCAGACAAAACCAGGAGCCATGGCTAGTCATGGACAGGAAATTCAAAATTCTACAATTGTAACTACTCAATAGGTACTTCTCTCCATGCATCATTAATTGCAAGACAAATTTTTATAGCTCAAAATTCATTGACAATATCATGGCAGTAGAGAAGAAATTTGAAGACTGAGACAGTTCTCTTAATTGCTTCCTTTCCACATGATCATACGGTTCATTCATCCGTTAAATGCACCAAATGTAATATCTGCAATATTCCTGGCATTGTTCTCTGAGTGCATGTGCCCAGAGTTGTAACAAGTTTGCAGGTAAATGTAAATACAAACAAATTACTAATTACATAATGAGTACACACAGATTTTCTTTCAACAGACTGGAAAACATTGTTTGAAACTAATTAACATAAATGAAGTCCAACAATTTCTTTAATTAATTGTTGAACTACTGTCAGTTGACAACAGAGGAGAGCCAGTCAGCAGCATCTCTGGAGGGTCTCTGGTCAGTTACATCAGATGAAGTCAGTTGGTGTTCTGGAGACCTTGGCCAACCCATCCCATCCCAGGAATTCTATAGTAGAGTTTGTGCTTGGTCATCTGACTGTCATAACCTGTGACACGGAGTAAACAACTGAGCCAGCCTATGCTCTGATTTCAGACTTCTTACCGTGACGATGCGTGTCTGACACTGGGTATCGTCTGCATATGAGTGAAAATGAATGTTATGTTTTCGAATGATAAATCCCAATTCAGGATACTATAAATTTCTTACAAAGTAGCAAAGCTGCAGATGGTTATCCAGTAGAATTTGAGGAAACAATGTCTGCTAAACGTTGTTTGTTAATGCTAGGTATATCTAAAGAAGGAAAAGACAATGTTATTCTACCCCACACCCTATGTCAGTTATTGATCACAGTTTTTTTCAAAGAAAGATACAATCCCTTTGGAATGTGAATATTATAGGCCAATCTCCTTACTAAATAATGATGTCAAGGTACTGGTGAAAGTTCTAGCGAAAAAGAAATGAGATTGTGCTCTGTGTACTTGTTACTGACTTATTAAAGGCAAGCAACTATCAAAGGTCAAATGTTCACTGCTTGATGGATATACTGTCCTAAAAAAACTTTCAGTAGAACAGAATGGAGATATCACTTAATTGTTTTTGTGCAAATTTGGATTTGTTTAAGAAGTCACCTGGATCAAGTTGCTTTACTCCCACCCAGAAGCTTCTCAGCAGGTAAACAATATAAATTTTGAGTAATTCAGATTAGAGCATGGAACCAGACAGGGCTGTCCATTAAGTACAATGCTGTTCTGTAATTTCTCTTGAATCCCCTGACATTTGTTTTTGGGCAAAAAAATAGAAATAGACGGAATTGGAAGGGAAGCATTGGTACAAAAAATATCTCTCTATGCAGTCGATATGGTTCCATTTATCATTAACCCAGGTGTGTGACTGCAGATATTAATAAATATAATAAATAAAAATGTGGATTTATTTCAGATGAGATTAGACTATCTGGAGCATTGTGCTCTTAACAGCTGCTGCTTGTGCTGTGTGCTCGCTCTGTGCGGTTAATCACAACTTCTTCCACAGCATTCTTTTTAACCAGTGTTTCAAATTTCTTCTCCATCTGCTTTCCTAACTGTAAAATGTCATGAAAGCCAAGCATTCATAATATGTATGCAAATATTGTTGGATTGGTTAGCCGATTACGCTGCTGAGCATCAAGCTGACAACAGAGTGGCCAAATCTAGAAATCTTGTCCCACTGTGAAGGGGATGGTTTGCTTCAGTGCTTTTGCAATTTATGCTGTCACTTCGTCAAACTGAGGAGGAAAAGAATAGGAAAAAAACCTCTTTTTTTTCTTTTTCTTTTTTTTTGAGGGGTAGAATTTTTTCCCGACCTGGGCTGATTCCTCAATTGCACCTGGTTCAAAGGTGCAGACTTAAAGAAATAAATATGTGTTAAAAATAAGTACATGCATTTCTGGTCGTTAGTCTGTTTTACAAGTCCACTAAAGCTGAAAAGTCTGGCCATAACACCTTGCACAGCAAATGAAATCAAAACTCCCATTTTAGTGTTCAACATAATAGTCTGTGTGAGATAAAATGTCAGCATATATTACAGTATAGAGTGGGTGCATTTCATTAATTGTGCTTTTAATGTACAATGTATGGAACCAAACCTCAGTGTACTCATTTCTGTATGATGAGCAGTTCAGAATGGACTGAATGCAGAAATATAGAAAATTCTAAAGGGTTCACAAACTTTCAAGCACAACTGTAAGCAGGGTTGCTCTTATCAAGTTCTTCAGCCACTAACAAATATCCTAGGAGTCAACAGCAATTCCCTGAGGTTTTTCTGACTTAAGGGAGAATCTCTGAAAACTTGGCCATTAACCTCAATGTCTGCAGCGGTTTGCCTTGCCAATTACTGCCAATGAGTTTGACTTTCATGCAATGTGAGTTATTAACTCTGCTCAGTTTATAGGTGAGTGAATTCTGACATGCTGCACTGAATTGCAGTCATAACCTGAAGAAAAGCATTGGTGTGAATACAAAAAATAGATATGACGGGTGGGTGTCTGAAGATTTAATTTGATTGTATTGAATTTTACGATTATTTTGGGCTTGTGAGTTTATTTCAGTGTCTTATATTAAATGTATTTGTTTATGGATGGCCTTGATAAGAATGAGATTTTGCTGTCACCATCAGGGTAGAGTACATGGAGTGCCAACCAGCCGTTCCATGCACCGTGTAACTCTCCAATGCACGTAGTTTGAACTTTTCAACTCATTTTGCCGTTGTGACTTTTCTCTAACATTGTTTAGAATGGAGGTGGCTTGGTGGTTTGAATAACCCAAAACCCCTTCTATAGGTGCTCTCCGTGGTCTCGTCCACCTCCATCCAATAGCGGCGGCTCACTCACCTCCCAGCATGTGCAATTAGGGATTTGCTGTGGTGTCTCTTTGCACTTTAGTCAAAGTAAAATGTTCATAATTACAGTAATCAGACTGAGCCGTGCTGTGCTGTGATTCTTTATTATTTCTTCTTTCATAAGCGGTGCTGGCGTACATTGTGTTTGTTTTGTATGTGCCAACTCTGTGCTGCGTAAACTGTCACATTGCCCTCTGTTGCTGATCTCAGCTGTTGTTTCAGGT
This sequence comes from Polypterus bichir lapradei, assembly GCA_026402145.1. Classification (NCBI taxonomy): domain Eukaryota; kingdom Metazoa; phylum Chordata; class Cladistia; order Polypteriformes; family Polypteridae; genus Polypterus; species Polypterus bichir. The sequence continues at coordinate 14,608,362 of JANRMT010062834.1, forward strand.
GTAGGTGTAATTAACAGCAATTTGAAAATCATCCTCAAGCAAGTTAATTATTTTAATGAAGAATATTATTCATCAAGTAAAGACCAAGTCTCAAGCAAAACATGACCATGCCATGGACTGCCAGGGCCAAAGTTCCCAAATGTTGATGTAAGGTGTCATTTTCTAATTGCTGTGATAACAAAAAGAGATAAGTTTAAAAACAGTAAATTGATTTTATCGTGTGTGGCTCTTGATGCTAATAAATATTCATTGGAAAATTGTATTTTGTTATTTTTGAAAGAAGGCTTGCTTTACTGCTTATATTTGTGTCAGTGCTGTCAGGTCAATAGGTGTGCCTCCATAAATGTGGCTGTGCGTGTTCTCGTGTTCATTACTGTGGGTGAAAGTAATTAGACTAAAAACATAAAAAAAAAGAAATGGAAGCATTAAATTTAACTCTATCAGTTCCTTACGTTTGTTCAGTTCTCACTCGTACAGTTTACAATGAGCAGTCTGTTAACTGTAGTGGCAATTATAGATGATGACTGTGCCTTCATCTGTTTTATGAAAGTGCTTAATTCAGGGGAGACTGGCACAAGGGGCGATTCAACGCCCGTCCACCTCAGGACACTCGCCCCAGAGTGCTATACTGTCACCAAAGAACATGGGGCGAACTATAAAATAACAACTCCAATATAATACAAAATGGCCATTTACAAGAGAGTGTCCCATCTCAAACACAAGTCCAATTGTCGTATCATTTGTGATGGGTGACATTTGAGGTTGCCGCTCTTTAGCGTTTCATTCTTTATTAGTTTCTATTTAATTTGGCCAGTTAAGAATTGCATCTTGACTTTAGAAAGGCAGTAGATATGCTGTAAATAACCTTATTGCTGTACTGTATTGTGATATGTGAGTCCCTGTCTTGCACCCCATAACATGAGGCTGAGTCTCAGTACTTTAGCAAAATCAGCTTTATTCAAGTTGAAACAGGAACAGCACGGTTATTTATTATAGCGGGATCTACCACTCTCCTACAGACACAGCAATCAGGCAGGGCCATCGGCAAGTAATACTGTTCCCTGCAGTTGTAATGTTCCTTGCATCACCCATCGACGACAGGCACTTAACAGTGCAGCTGTGATCAGCTTGGATTTGCTTTCGCTGTGAGCCGCTACACCGCTGGAAGCCTGAGGTCACCCCAGCAACTGATAAGCAGTCTTCCACAGATGTGGAGATCGTGCTTCGGGTTACTCTTCGGCATGTCATCCCGTTGGGAGTCCAAAAGGAGTTTAGAAACCTTACAGGTAATACTTATATTTTCTGATGCAGAAGAATGTTAAGCATAAGGCAGGAGGAAATCTCAAATGAGACGCTAGTCCATGGCACACCACACACACTTTAATATTTAATAAAAAATAATTTACTGATCCCCCAGTATGCAGACATCCAGCTCTGTCTGGCTACAACAGTTAAAATAAAAGAACCTGAGACTTACCTTAATTTTGAAAGAGCGCTTAAAAAAATTACAAACGGGAGCTCCTTTCTAATGCTCCACCACAGTTCACTTCACTTTACATTCACATTCCACAAAAAGTGTGCCCACCCCCCATTATAGATATTTGATCTTCATTTCAATCCAATCTAATATACCAAAAAACAAAGAGAATTATTCTTTCTAAACATTGAATCCACAGAAAGAGAATGAATGCAACTGACTGTGGTAGGAAATCGTTTATTGTAAACATTTCTTGTCGTTGCCTGCCAGTCTCTTACATCGATTGACGACCTGTATGCCTGACCTCCCGCAGCATTTCTATGGGATGCGGGTTTTGACTTAGCTGTTCTATAAGCCCCACCCCATTCCTTCATTATGAGCCACTCTTTTGTGAATTTGTCTGAGTTTTTTGAGTCATTGTCCACTTGTGTGAATCAACTGATGTACTGAAGTGTGCAGATCAGAGTTCCAAACAGAACTGAGGGGATAGAAGAAAGGCCAGTATAGGAAGTGACCTCAAAAGCGGTCGGAACCGGAATTGATGTCATCAGGGCCTGGTGGAATTTGAACAGTCTGCAGAAAGGCAAGAAAAACAGTCAGTGCACTCAGCTACCTCCTGGTCTGGTTCGGAATTACTCTCATTCAAGCTCTTTAGCTGCCTCCCATGCTCACATGTGTGATAATAAATAATCCATAAAAAAGTGAACGGTGGAGGTTAAAATCAATAAATAGAAGAATCTGTTAAAAACAAGGTTAAAACAACACAGTGCAGGAAACTCATTTAAAAAACCTGCAAACCCTGGTGCCTTCCTTTAAAACTGATGCCTCTCTGGCTTATGCTATTCGAACCTTGCAGACCGGAGAGACGTCAACGGGCAGGTGCAGACACCCCTCATCTGGCCTATGTACCCACCGCCAATCCCATGGCATCCACAGGCAACCCCAAGCACTGCTCCACCAGAACTGCTGCTAATCCAGGCTCCACCCGGCGCAGCGCTCTGTACACCCACCTCTCCCATCTCAAAGGCCCCTCTAAGTGAGAGCACCTCCACAGCATAATTGTCACTCCTGTTCCCAAAGACGCTCAACAGAAGCGACCTACAGCACCCTCCTGAGCAATGGCTACTCGCTCCAGTTTGGGGCTCTGCTCCCATCCACCTGGTTTCCACTCTGTTCACCAGCTTGTTTCCTCTTTCTTTCTCCTGCCTTCTTCTTTGTTTGTCTTTTAATCTCCGTTCTAACTGTCTCTTTCTTGAATCTTTTCTTTGTCCTTTTTTCTCTGTAATGTGCGCTTCTTCTTTTATATGCTGGGGAGCTGTTGCAGGTGTGATTGCCACCCCGGGCTTACGATAAGATAATCAGATTGCCTGCACATGCCGGCAAGGCAACGCACAGATGGCTGACCACCTCGCACCAACCCAGAGATGGGACATCTTCACGGCAGATCTCTCGCACCTGCTCCCACTCCCCAGCGTTCATTGTTTATGTATTAAAAAGGCCAGTTTATCTGAGCCGCAGACCTGCTATACCACACGCCTCATGTTGGCTCGGGGAAGAACTCGGAGTTTGACCCTCTGGCACACATACTATACGAGACGACGTAAAACTGGGTTTATACTTCACGCGACACAATGCATGCTGCAGCAAACACTCCTGCTATGCAAGCATTTTACTGTTTATACTTGCATGTGAACTTTACATAAATCTGGAGGAATCCAGCAGGTGGCAGTGTGAGATATTATCATGGTGAGAACAGGTTTGGCTTCTCTGTGTTGTGAATTGCCTAGAACACCCATTAAATTCCAATGACACCTTACTGCAATATCTCTGAAAAGGATGTTTATTGATTAAATCCATCAGTCCAGGGATGTGTCCATTCCAGCAAGCATTGGGCACGAGACCGAAACAATCCCTGGACGAGGCCTCAGCTCATCGCAAGGTGAATACAAGCACTCACATACACTAGCGTCATTTTAGCGGCACCAAATCTGCATATCTTTGGAAGGAAACCAGAGCACACTGTGGAAACCCAGCAGGAAATACCAGCGACATGACTCCCTGCGAGACAGCAGTGCTACCGCTCCACCACCATGTCACCCCATGTGTGTAATTATTAACAGTATTCATTATTTAAACAAAATTAACGATTTATCTGTAAAATGTAACATACACACTTTAACGCATTTCATCATGAAAGTGATATCAAGTATAAATCTAAAGATTCTAAATGTGCAAAGAGTTGGAATATTAGACATTTAATGTGTTCTGTGTGGTGATCTATTGCTGCTTGCCTTAGCAATTAAAAACTGGGATGACGTTTACGATGGTCTGCTTTAATGATAAAGTAAACTACAAGGTTAAAGTAGACATTTCGAGATTAAAGCCAAAATTTCCACTTTAATCACATAATACACGTGTTCACCATGTCCTTAACTTTTTTTCTCAGTGGCTCAAATACAGCACTGTATATTAAGTTGCTGTTGTGAAGTTGCAAAAAAAAAAAAAAAACGACGCTATGTGAGACTTTTAAAATGTATCGTGTCATTATTATCAGGAATATGCGACGCTTGAATATAAAAGCACCACAAATGCATCTGTATGTTGGCATTTTGCTTTGAACCGTTCATCAAACATTGCAGCGCACACACACATCGATCCCATAGGATCCTCATAGAGGCTTTCTGTCACATGTAGATAGTAAACAGAGACTCTGACGTCACATTCCGACTTTTAGCACGCTGCACCCCCCGACTTTTTGCTGGCACTACAACTCGCACACGCATCACGTTAATTTCAGAGGATGCATTGGGAACGTGTGGCAGCCATGATGCAGGCACGTACGCATTCTGAGCGTGAAGTATAAATGAGCCTTTAAGCTAACAAACCCATTGATAGGGCAAATTCTTCCTTGTTAATTTTCTGAGTAAAAATGTGAGCTGCTGTACTAAACACAAGCTTGCACACCGTCCACATGCAGACAAGGAGTGTCTGTGTTAGTTAAAGGACAAAATGAGAATCTTTGAAGACATGCCTCTCTCTTCTTACATAGGATGACTGCTCAGATTTCCCATTTCTCAGTTTATTACTTCAGTTTCTTTAATGTAAAAGCTCGTATTCCTGTTTTCATTCTCTGACTGTCTGCTCTCTGTTTACAGGAGGTTAGGCAGCACGTGCAATTCCTCAAGTACCATAATACCTCACACAAAAGAGCATGACAACTAAATTACTGAAAAGCTTAAAAAAGAAGGGTTTGAAAAATTGATTTTTGAGATCAGTTAATTTATCAATCACCGATTGAGTCTTGTGGGGTGAAAATTGGACATCACAAGTAAATATGAAAGGAAATCAAGTCAGAATTTATTTATAGAGCACATTTAAGGCCACAGAAGTGGTTTCCAAAGTGCTGTACATGAAAATAGATAAATAAGACCAAAGTTTGAGAGATAAAAAAAAAATTAATGAAAGGAAGTAAATAAAAAACAATAAACAATTGACAAATAACAATTAGCAGCACATAAAAACACATTATGAGCAACTAAAAGCCAGGGATAAAAAATGTGCTTTCAGCAAACGTTTAAAAATTGACAGGGTTGAAGCTGCTGTGGCTGAAATGACTAAAACAAAGTATAAGTTTTGTACTCTCAAGACATGGAAAACAGCAGGTCTCAAGGGCAGAGAAAGATGGCTCACAAGATGAAAATGTAAGACAGAGACGTGCCTTAGTCAATGTCAGTACTGCAGTCGCTAATTAGTTTGCCATAAATCTTTAACAATAAACACACTAAACATTAGTTTGTACCCACAAACCTGGATGATGAGTGTTCCACACTGCCTGTTTATAAGTCGTTACACCAAAAATGTCACTGAGTGCAACTTCTAGGAGATGTTCCCAAGTATCCTTAACTATGGGTGCTAGAAACGGTGCCACCCGTAATGGAAACAAAATGAAATTGTGGGGAAAAAAATAATAAACCTAACCTGCTGCAAAGGAAAAACCTTTCTGTAACATCAGATTATACTTTGGCATTGAACGGCATCAATAGATGAGTGGTAAACGTTATTGATATTTTGTCACAAATGCTGTGTGTGCTCTCTGTTAGTGTTACGAGTCGATATACTGTAAGACTGAAAGAATTGGCAGCTGTATTAATTGTAATATGAACAGCAAAATTTGCATTTGAAGTAAATGGTGTGTTACACTCATCAAAAGGACTGCTGTTAAGAGAGCTAATAATGAATAGCCACAGGAAATGCAGATTTCAGTGCTCAAAACACCCAAATCAACAAATCTGCTTAATGACATCCACTCTCTGACTGCACATCTAAACAAATAACTAAAGAAATATAACATTACTGTCTGATTGAAAATGCAAACATGCCATTACAGAATAGCCGCAGCATTTTAACACGTCGTATATTCATAGACCACAATGCTTATCTAAACTGTGTTTGCTGTTGTTACGTCATATAGACTTGCAGTTGTTAAAATGACATTAAGATATCGTAGCAAACAGAGGCAAACATACGGAGCCCAGTACCTGCAGTGCTCTGTGCATGTGAGTGTCTGTCTGTCTGTCTGTCTCCACCACTGTTACAGCACTAATTACAAAATGCAAACTAATTATTAAGCTTCAGTCACCTTGTGCTACTGAGTTCCTGAATAGATAACACAAATTCCGTCTTTTTATTTGCTCTCGGCGTCAAGTCTCTTGTTCAGTATCTTTTGCTCTCTCCTGATACCCTGGCAGCAATTTAAAACGCACACACCGGAGGAAATGAGGGTGGGCATTTGAGGAAGAAGCCCTCTGGATTGAGCGTTTGCAGCACAAGATTTCACTGCTGTTCACTACACACTTTTTAACGGGCTGTCGCCAGACAGGTATAATCGTTTGACGATCACCTCTGGCCCTGCCAGATTAACAAGTCCAAATGGATAACAGTCACCATTAGGTTTATTGAATGATATTTTCTGTTTATTTTAGTTATTTTGTTTGTAAAATGCTCTGAGCTTCGTACTAATAAACAGATTTGAACTTTAAGAGGTTCCCAAGAGACGGAGACACAAGTAAAAGTACTATCCAAGCTGGTGGATGTGCCAGTTTTTTTATTACATGTATAGACCACAAACCTGAAAATACAATAAACAATAATGAATTGTGCATCGCTAGAGCAACAGCGCTTAAAAGATTAAATTGTGCCAAAATGATAGCTCTGAAGTCTGTTTTGAAGAGCTCAGGCCCGGACTGGCTAGCTGGTAAGTCTTTGCAAAGTTCAGATCTCCTGTACATAGATAGATACTTTATTAATCCCAAGGGGAAATTCACGTACTCCAGTAGCAGCATACTGATAAAAAAACAATATTAAATTAAAGAGTGATAACAATGCAGGTATAACAGACAATAACTTTGTATAATGTTAACGTTGACACCCCCGGATGGAATTGAAGAGTCGCATAGTGTGGGGTCTCCTCAGTCTGTCAGTGGAGCAGGACGGTGACAGCAGTCTGTCGCTGAAGCTGCTCCTCTGTCTGGAGATGATCCTGTTCAGTGGATGCAGTGACTCTGCTGTAATCAATACTTCTGTTCATCCTTCAGCGCCTGCATTTAGTTTTCATAAAGGGTGCTCTACTCTATAAACATTAATAATTGGGTACAAACATTTGCATCCTAGCACAGAAAGTTTCAAGGAGCTTCCAGAAATCGCTTAGAAACTTTAATTAAAAGCTTTTAAGACATGCAGCTTATTATCATACATATTGTTGTGACCTTTTTCCTTGAATTTTTAAGTAGTTTTAGTGGTGGGAAAGAAAACAGCTTAAAATAAAACCATGCATTATTCTTGGAAACATTTGCATAATTAGTGTTAAAAATGGTTGACAATTAGCAATTGTATTATTTTCATAATTTTATATTTACTGTATGTTACTTTATGGATTTATAACAAATTACCCTTTTGCTGAATCACGGAGATTAGAAGGCCGTTCTATTAAAGTGACTAACCGGTAACCTAATCTTATACGCAGTGCAGTGCTGTGAAAAGGTATTTGCCCCCTTTCTGATTTCCTCTATTATTGAAAACCTTTGAACCAAAATGTTTTCTTGTGCTCAATCACAATAAAAATAATCATACTGTTTACAAATAATTTTTTCTTCTGTCATTTATTGAACAAACGTTTTCTAGTTCCAAGTAGTTAACTATACCCAGTCAAGCAGATAACTGTAGTCATCTGATCGGGCACTGATTACACGAGCGAGCCCTGCTTAGTATGAAGATCACTTCCGTTGAGTCAAGGGCCCACACTAAGAGTCAACAAGCACATAAGACTTTACATTTCTCGCTACTCAAAGTGCTTTTCATAGTGAGAAGGGAGCCACTTCAACCACCATTAATGTGTAGCATCTACCTCGATGAAGCGATGTCAGCCATGTTTGCCCCAGTACACTCAACAGGTGGTGAAGTGGTGACAGAGATAGCCAGCTAGAGGCAGGGGATCATTAGGAGGCCCGAATGACTAGGTCAGGGTGGGCAATTTAGCCAGGATATTGGGATACGCCCTGCTCTTTACAAAGGATGCCCAGGGATATTTAATGAGCACAGAGAGTCAGGACCTTGGTTATAGGATGGCACCATTTTACAGCACAGTGTCCCCGTCACTGCACTGGAGTACTGGGATCCATTTTCAGACCACAGGGTAAGCACCCCCTCACCAACACCTCTTCCAGCAGCAACCCAAGACTTTCCTGGTTGGTCTCCCATCCAAGTACTGGCCGGGCCAAAACACGCTTAGCTTCAGATGGATGAAGTGACTCTTCTGAAGTGACTGCACTATGGCTGCTGAAAAAAGGTTTGTTCATATCTATGAATCTGGAAAGGATTACAAAGACATTTCTAAGGCACTGGGAGTCCCCAGAGCCATGGTGAAACCCATAATCTTCACATTGAAACTGTAGGTACTGTAAATCCTACCTGGCCAGCCTGCCAAAATGAAGGGCACATCTGAATTCATCCATGAAGTCTCACAGGACCATACAGAAACATCTAAAGAATTGTAGGCTTCTCTTACCTCAGCCAAGGCCAGCCTCTGCTCATGACTCCACAATCAGAAGGGCATTAAGTGGAAATTAAGAGAAACCTTAAATCTCATCTCTCTTTTGTCAAGAACCAACTGGATGATGCCATCACCTTGGGGGAGAGCGTTCTGTGGTCAGTGATGTGAAAGAGTGTTACTGAACTGTAGGAAGTGTCTGGATGCAGCTAAAGGTGGTACATACTGTACCTAACTTTGTTCACTCAATAAAAAACATCATCATTATTTGTTCACATGTGTGCTCCTTATCTAATATTAGATTTTGGATGACGACTGGAAACAATCACTGTGTTGTCTAAAGTCTTCACTAATAGGGGGAAGCAGGAAGGTGCTAATACATTCTCAATGCACTCCTCCAACTTGCAGGGAAAAACTTGAGGGTTCGTGGCAGGGTTGGCACTCCAGCCACCATAAAAAAAAAAACCTCACACTGTTCCAGTGTGGTGCTGAGGTGTCACTCGTTGCACGGCTGCACTTGGGTCCCAATCCGGGTGGTTCATCGTGTGGTGGGTGCAACAACACGCTGTAATCAGCGACCCAACCTCCTCCTAGGAGTTCTATGCATGTAAAGTACATGTAAGAACACAAATGATATTTAACTCAAAGACCCAATTAATTGGCTTTTGCTTCCTGAGATCTTAAAGTCTTTCAAAGTTGCTCTTATTCTGTGTCTTTTAATAGTCTTTAATAAGAGCGCCAACCTCATTATCAGGCTCATTTGAGATCTGGCAGGTAGACAACACCTTCGCAGGGCCTTCTGGCTGATTAGTCAGCACCAGGACAAACCCGGTGTCTTTCACGAGTTCCTCTTAAGCTCATAGATCATCCTGTTTATCTGCGGCACTGACTCACCGTGACATCAGAGCCTGCCATCTGTCTATGCAAGTCACAGCTCCCTGCACTTGTCTTTTAAAGAAAAACGTGTTCTCAGACTAAACCCAAATTTAAATACAGTACATATATTACTTCACAGATTGTTCTTTACAGCTGTATCTTTCTTATTTACAGGTAAAATATATAGAAGCATTCCCTGGACTCTACTCATTGTGCATGAACTATCTGCAGATATGGTTCACAAAACAAAAAAACAACTTCTAGGAATGATGAGAAAAGCAACCATACCACCTGCACTTCAGAACAGGCCATCCACCTGAAGCTAAGCAAGTATGGGCACCCGGCTATACCAACAGAGGGCGCTCACCCTGTGGTTTGTGTGTGGATCCCAGTAGGGACACCGTGCTGTAAAAATGGCGCATGCTTGAGATGGGACAAAAAACCAAGGTCACTTGCAAACCATTGTGGGTAACAGCAGGGTCGTTGTAATGTACTGTATGAGCACTGGCTGCTGGCCCCAGGAGTATAGGTTCCCACAACGTTTCTGATGCCTATGTATGTTTCTGTTTTGTTGTCCAAACAGGGGTCCCAGTGTGCTACTTTGCCTGGGGGCCTACGATGCTGTTAAGATGGCCCTGGGTAACAGGGAGCCTTGTCCTATATATAAACGTCTACACGTGGAAGTGTGTGTGAGTCGGAGGTGGAGTCGGGGTAAGGGCTCCACCTCCGAGGAAACAGAAAACTCGCTTAGCCACAAATAACACAAGTGGGGCCAGGACATCAGCAAAACGAAACCTCAGAAGAAAGACAAAGTCGCTTAGCTGCTAACATCGGCAACACGGTATCCCTTTTACTGTTCTTCCCGACGCTAATACACAAGAGATGCGAGCACGTCGGCAAAATGAAACCTCAGAAGAAAGACAAAGTCGCCTAGCCGCTAATGCACAAGCAAGACAAGCAGGTCGGCAAAATGAATCCTCCTAGGAGAGAGATGCCCAGAATAGTTCCTTTCAATTACCTGGCATCTCCACATTTGAGTTTTTTTTCTGATAATTTCAATAGTTTCTAGAACTCCAGGCTTTTTACAGCACAGACTTACACAGCTAGTATAATATAATGGGGCTCCCTGCTACCAACCGGGGGGCTCCTATTATTCTTCCTTATTGTTAACACCCCAGAAGTATTAAATTTCATGGCTTTCTTTTTAGCTAATGGCTGCATGTGGTTGGTAGGCCAAGTCTGATGAACACTGGGCTGACTGTCCTCTAACTCTTTGTGACGATGTGGGTTCGGCTTCATGCTCCCATCGTTGTTCGGGAGCCCTTGTGCCCAACACTGTCGATAATGTCACCGATGAGCTAGACAGTTGAGGCAATATCAATTGAGCAAGGGGATGGTAAAGATGTGCAAAGTGCTTTTATTAAAAGAGTCAACAAACAGTGTTCAATAAAGTGCAGTGCTTCATAATTAGTTCAATAAATAATCCGATAAAATGTGGAGGTTAAAAACAATAGAAAAAAAAACCAATCCTTTTAAAACGAGGTTAAAATGTTCCTTAGGAAGCAGACTTTAAAACCAACAACAAGCCCGGTGCCTTCTTTTAACTGGTGACTCCCCTGCTTCTCCCTGTCCAGGCTTCGCAACAGGGGAGCCACTCTACCTGCAGCTGACCTTCTTTCCATTCCACAACTGATCTGGAGTCATCCCGATCCCTGGCTTCGGTTCTGCTCCCTCCAGACCGCGACTTGGAAATTCCTCTCACGGCCAAGGCTCTCACGTGGAGGACACCACATCCCAAATCCTGACTCCCGCTGCCATCTGCGGCCCCATGCGGAGTCACCCGTCTCCTTCTTTGGTCACTCCCGCTACATGCTTGCTCAGCGGGAGCGACAACAACTACTACGCCCTGGGTGTCGGCCTAACACCCAGGCTGTCTGCTCAGCTGCCTACGTGCGCTCGCTCGCCCGCTTCCTGCTGCACCAACCTGCTCTCTCGCTTCCTGTCCTTTTTTTCTCTCTCTCGTTCTTTTTTTTTTTTTTTTCCTTTCCATTTATCTCCCTTAACCGACTCGCGCTTCTATTATATAGCAAGGGGCCATAGCAGCTGCAGCACATTAGCCACGGGAACAATCACGGATGTGGGCAGTTCCTCACCTGTGCACTCGGTGAGAAACGCCCACACCGCAGATCGCCCCGCGGCTTGCTACGACTACTACGCCCCCTCACGAAGCCGCAAGCACGGTGATTATTTATTTAAAACTGGCCCTTGCTGAGAGCGCTGTGGACCCGCTATACCACACTCTTTTCTGCTCAAATCCTTCCATGTTTTTACTTTCTGGACTTTCTGAGTGTATTTGCTCATAACTTTTGGGGACATTTTGTTTTGCTCCTCGTAATATACAGTATCTTATCTCAAGCTGGACCGCTAAGGGTGGCAGTTTACTGCATTTCTGTTTGCTTTGACTTGGTTTAATTGACCTCATAGTCCTCTTGTGATATTTCATTTCTTTGCAGGGTCTGAGCCTTATAATCCGTAGCTGATTCAAGAGGTCAGTAAAGATATTGTGGGAATAAAAATATAGGTAAAGAAGTATTTAATGATAATATGGCCAGAGTTGATGTACGTTGCAGAGATGTGTGCAGTAAGGGAATTTGAAAGATTGAAATAAGAATGGTTATGGTATAGCGGCTCTGAAAAAATAAATAATTAATTGGCCGTCTCATTCTCCATGGGTCCACGCTCACACAGCTGCGGGGAGATGGTGGAGTAACTGGGGCGAGACACACCTGCACGTGAAGGTCTTTCTCAGTTGCTTCATCTGAGTGATTTCCTGGAGCCGTGACTTGCCGAGAGACAGCGGGAGTCGAAGGTTCAGATGGGGAGCCTCTCAAGAGCCATGGTCCATGGAGGACCTGAGCCCAAGCCTGGATTGGGACTCCTTCTATGGAGCCATGGACCAGCATGGACCGACTTGTAGTGGACAGTTGGCTGCACTTGTCAGTAGGAGGTCTCCTCTGTTGTCAGGCCCCTTCCTGGATAAACAGAGAAGGCATCAGTTTAAGAGGTACCAGGAATTTAACAGGAGGCAGTGTCCTGCCAGTTGTTTTAGCCTTGTTTTTATGGATTCTTTATTTATTATAACATTTTAACCTCCATATTTCACCTGTTTTTATGGATTATTTACTTGTTTATGAATTTTGCACTGCACTTTTTGGACACTGATGTTTTGATTTATTTTAATAAAAGCACTTGAGTGCTTTTCACTATCCCCTTGCTTGGTGTGTTTGTCCTCATCTGTTCAGCTCTTCACGGTCATGACTATCGATGGTGGCGAGTTGAAGAGTCTCCTGGTGGGACTCGGTAGCATTGAGCCGATCCGCACCATCACACAGCTGAGGTGGGCTTTGAGTGTCTCACTAAGAGGATAGATTGAGAAATGAGGAGGTTAGGAGACAGGCAGGACTGGTGAAGATCAGTAAGAAAACCAGAGTAGCTGGATTGAAATGGTATGACATATTAAACTGATACTCTTATTACAAGCGGTCAGTACTCAGGTGGGAGGTCAGTTCTACAGTCTGCTCTCTCCAGAACGAGGTGACCTCTGCCAGGAGTGCCTCAGCTTTATAGTGGGGGTTTGGAAGGAGAAGAGTCAGTTGACCTCAGTGGGCATCTGTGGGAGAAAGAAGAGAAGATAGCATCAGGAACCGTGCCCCCTCGTGTCCCGGAGTGGTAGTCCTTATCTTTAATGAGCCTGAAAGTCAAACCTTAGACGCGCACGTGTGAGAACGGGTTGAAATCTAAGTAATGAACGCAGACCTCAGCATTAACATTTGCCGTGCATCATGCAATGTCTGTTCTCTATTATTTGTCGTTTGTTATGGGACTTGTAGAAGCAATGTTAAAGTTTGTGATGCGCCATCTGTTAGAATGACAAATGCAGTGCATTTTATTACTATAAATGTTTGTGGTGCCCCATCTTTTGAGATGATAGACACACAGACACCTATCCTTTTATTAAGGTGGATTAAAAATGATCAATTAATGGTTTTCTTTGGGTTAGAATTTTCAAAAATATGAATGCAGTATTCAGATGTTGAGATTTTAGTGTGTTATTTATTTTGAAGCTCCATTGTTGCCTAAACGGTTAACTACTGATTTCACAGGTGACAATGCGATTGAAACCGGTGCTTCATTTTGGTATTTAGTGCCTCCTTTTTCAGTTGTTGTTATTTTGATACAATTTAGAAGTCAAGCTCAACAAAAAAGCAAAATAAAAAGAGGAAAATGTAAAACTGACTCTTATTTTTGAAATCTATGGATAAACCCCTTGAATTATCTTTTTATAGCAAAGTGAGAGCAGACAAATGGCAGTTAATTACACAAGGTGTTTAATTAGAAGCCCTATTAATATTTTTAAAGAGTGTCAGACACAGGTGCAAACAACTGGAATTTCTGCTTCTGCAATCTTTAGCTTGCAGCTGGTTAAAGAAAAGAACGAGAAATCAAAGAGCCAAACTTTTAATAAAGAGATCAATATAGCTTCATCTGGCTTGTTAAATTCCTTTCAAAAGTAAATAAACTCTGGTAAGCGTTTCTGAACCTGGAAGATCTTCAGTTTTCATTAAGATCGGAGTGCAGTTAACGTCGAGGAGGTGCCATCTGTCTGTGCCAGCTCTCTTTCTGTAGGGGGTTCTCTCTGGCTTTCCTCACACATCCCAGAGATGAACTGGTGACTCTAAGCTTGCAGGATCTCGGTATGTGCAGCAGTAGATGTGTGCCTGTGGTCAGGGGGTCCTGTTATCAATGGAGGAGATGCTCGGATACACCCCTCACTCATCATCATTACAATATAAACTGAGGGTGTCTCTTGATTCAGATTTTGAAATGTGCATGTGTACTGTCTCAAAGACTGGAGATAGCATTTTAAATGAGGCAGAACCAGGAGATGAATGTGAGCCATGGTTTAGGCCAATTTTGGTTAAGAAGAGGTCAAAGTTCTATTTTAGCCAGAACCAAAATTTAACCAAAGTGAGGAAAATCATAGACTGAGAATCAAAGAAGTCTTTCATCAGAACCACACAAAAAAACAAGAGGAATAGTTAACTGGGAAAAAAATCAAAAAGAAAAGTCTTTGGAACACAAAAGAAGGGTTTATGTGTCAAACTTGGATGACCTATGGCCACCGAAGCCGACCTTTAAACCCTTGACTTACGAGGTTAGGGTCCTGACCTCTGTGAACGACACACTCCCACCTACTGCCCAACACATCATAGCAACTGAATCCACAAAATGGCGGCACCTGAGAGAAAGACATAATGGAGTCACAGAAAAATATAAACCATATGTGCACGAAACACAAAAACGAACCTCAGAACTGGGAGCTCTGCCTGGCAAAATCATAGAATTGACACACAGGTAGCCAGAAGCTGCTAGAAGTGTTTTTAAATGTATGGATTTCTGACTGGACATCTGTCCTTTTATTAAGGTGGATTGAAAATGGTCCAATAATAATTATTTTTAGATAAGAATTTTTTAAAAATATGAATGTAGTATTCAGATGTTGAGATTTTACTGTGTTATTTATTTTGAAGCTCCATTGTTGCCTAAGCAGTTAACTACTAATTTCACAGGTGACAATGCACTTGAAATCGGTGCGTCTCTTTGGCATTTCGGCCTCTTTTTTCAGTTGTTGTTATTTTAAAACGATTTAGAGGTTAGGAGCGCGCACTGATACAGCGTATTGCTGCACCCACCACATGACAAACCAACTCAGGATCCCAGATTAGGACCCGAGTGAGCCATGTGACGGGTGACACCTCAGCACCACAGGTTCAGGTGGAATGGAACAGTGGGAGGTTTTTTACGGTGGCTGTAGTGCCAATTCTGCCACCGACCCCCAGGTTTTTCCCTGCAGGTTGGAGGGCCTTCATGCAGGACTGGATGCAGATTGACATCATACCCAGGACGGAGCGACTGCAGGTTAAGGGCCTTGCTCACTTTTGGCATTTATGGGATTTGAACCGGCAAACTTCCAATTGCCAATGCAGATCCCTAACCTCAGAGCCACCACTCCGCTTAGAGGTCAAGCTCAACAAAAAAGTGAAATCAAAAGAAAGAAGAAAATGTAAAATAAACTCCTATTTTTCTTCTGTATGGCTACAGATGGATTACAGATTTTTGAAGATGGAGGAGTGGATTTTTTTTTTTTAATTTCCTCACTGGATTAATAAAGTGTATCTAATCTAATCTAAACTAGTAAGGGGCATCACTGATCCCTAAACCCCAGAAACAGTCACATCCAAACCAATCATGGCTTCAAATAAGAGGCCCTTTTTATTAATAAACATTAGGGTCACCAGAAAGATGAAGACAACCAATGTGTAAACAGCCTAGAAAACAATCCTCTTCCTCCACACTGCTCTCGTCCTCCTGACTCTGACTGCTCGGTCAAGATGACGCAGCTCTTTGTATGTTTGACCCCGGGCTAGGACAGGTCCGTACTACAGAGTAGTGGCCATATCCCCCTTCAGCTGTCCCTGGTGGCAAACACGGACCCCAACAGGGCTGTATTTTCGAACTCCAGTTCCTATGATCCTATCCAAGGGGGACCCAAATCCCAGGGACGCTGACCCCTAGTGCATTGGGTTACATGATACCCAGACGCTGGTGTCTCTCCTGCTCCTCCCAACATACTGGCCTCCCTGCCGGGTAAGGATTCTTGTTCCTGTCCAGTCAGAGAGCCTGCCGTCCATTTTCTTTTATCGTTATCCCAGTTTGAGATGGCTCAGCCTGTGAGGGTCTAGCATAACATTTGGACTACCAGGGTAACTCAGAGCTCATTTAGGGGAAATCACCTGTTTAATAAATGAATGGATTATTATTTTTCAATCAGTTTTGTTTCTCAATGTTGATGGCTCTATGACGTCACTTTCCACATTACTTGTCTTTTTCCATATCTGCGCAGTGCATTGTGACAACAGTGCCATGAAAACTGCCAGACTTTCTGTACGTTTGCAAATATTTGACACGGAATGTTTTCAGGTGTTCAGACAAAGTCTGCTTTTAGATAAGAGGGCTTACCGGTGAACAAATATCACTTCTTCTTATAAAGTTACCCAATGCCAACTATCAAGATGTGGAAAAAGTAAGAGCCCCCCCCCACCCCAATTAAGGAGGTAGGGAGCATGTACTGATACAGTGTGTTGCTGCAAGCACCACACGACAAACCACCCAAATCAGGACCCGAGCGCAGTCGTGCAACACGTGACACCTCAGCACCACACTAGAGTGAATGGAGGTGAACCGTGTGAGGTTTTTAGACAGTGGCTGGAGTCACAATCGTGCCACCAATCTTTCCCTTCAAGTTGGGAGATCTGGATGCAGGTTAACGTCGTACCCAGGATGGAGCAATTGCAGGTTAAGGGCCCAATGGAGCAGAATCATTTCTGGCATTTATGGGATTCGAACTAACAACCTTCTGAATGCTGGCACAGATCGCTGTCCTCAGATTCATCTCTCCGCTTACATCACCCAGTTAAAGAGATACTAAGAATCCCCTGACTAAACACAGCCAGCCTTGATTTGCATCAGCAGGAGGACCCAGATGCCCGGGCCCCCTCTCAAGCACCCACACTTGTTTGTTCTTGTCTTAATTGGCCCCTCTCTATCATGAAGGAGGAAGACCATGGAGACATGAAGAGAACATGCGAGCAAAGTCATGGTCCTTGGAGCTCCGAGGCAACAGTTGTAACCATGTGCCAATGTGAATGCACTAATCTGACGTACAGTACAGGCCAAAAGTTTGGACACACCTCCTCGTTCAATGTGTTTTCTTTATTTTCATAACTGAAGGCATCAAAACTATGAATGAACACATGTGGAGTTATGTACTTAACCAAAAAAAGGTGAAATAACTGAAAACATGTTTTATATTCTAGTTTCTTCAAAATAGCCACCCTTTGCTCTGATTACTGCTTTGCACACTCTTGGCATTCTCTCGATGAGCTTCAACAGGTAGTCACCTGAAATGGTTTTCACTTCACAGGTGTGCCTTATCAGGGTTATTTAGTGGAATTTCTTGCTTTATCAATGGGGTTGGGACCAGCAGTTGTGTTGTGCAGAAGTCAGGTTAGTTGGACGATCATTTATTTTTCAACAGGACAATGACCCCAAACACACCTCCTGGCTGTGTAAGGGCTATTTGACCAAGAAGGAGAGTGATGGAGTGCTGTAAATGGTCATGAAAATAAAGAAAACACATTGAATGAGGAGGTGTGTCCAAACTTTTGGCCTGTACTGTACATAAAGAAGTAGTTCTTCCCACATTTCCACATATAGCCAGGTTTAGACAATGGATGGATGGGGTACTGACATCAATCTGTACACCCGTTAAAACAGAGAGAACTGTGATTTAATAATATATATAATAACCTGCCATTGATACTCCCCATACTGTTTATCTCTTGTTTCATAATGTGTATTGTTCAAAAAGAGAAAATCAAACAAAGCGTGCCTTGTGGCCGAGTTCCAGAAGTAGCACTCCAGCCACCTTTCTGTGTTCTGTTTAGTCTAACGAACGAACGTCTAATAATTTCATTCTAGTTGTGATCGTTTCAGCAGATGCCTGTGATTAGCGGATTTCAGTTTGGCACAAGTTGATGTGTTGACAGGCGGCTAGCAAAGGTCAAGGAGTCCCCCTGTAAAGGTCTGGCGTCTCAGCTGGAGCCTGCTGGGAGTTTCGAAATGATTCATCACGACAACTTGACGTAAACATCAGTAGTGTACTTATGTCCTTTTTTTAAATATTACCTCATTGAGTGTTGAAATACTCTCCAAAGATTTACATAAATAAGCATAAACTCATAAAAATGAGTGTTGCTGCACCCTTCTATATTGAGATATTAAAGTCATACTGGCATTGCCCTTTCTTTTCCTAGCCTGTGTCTTCTACTTTAGATTCTCCTTTACTTGATGTGTATTTTCTAAATGGTCCACATTACATACTCTTCTCCTACTCTCTCTGTGGTCTGCACTTTATCTCAATTTCAAGAGGCCAAAAAATTAGATTTATATGTTATTTACCCCATGCATGTAGTTTGTAGTGATAGGCAACAAAAAAAAATAATGTCATGTTTTCATCCAGAATGGGGGTACAAAGTTTTATGATCTAATACAAGTCAGTGGAAGTAACACTGCACAGTAGAAAATGAAAAACGTCCATGGGAAAAAAAAATAATAAACGCTTTACTTGTGTTACACATATTATGAATTTGGGGTTCCTAAGTGAGGATCTCAAAATGCCCAACTAAAGGGAGAAAACCGTTAAACCCCAGCTAGAAACAAGAAGGCAAATGTTAAATCTTTATAAATAAAAAGATTTGTTTTTACAAAAAAAAAACTCCTTAACACTGAAGCTCTATAGAGCACAAAGGGCAAAGCAGGAGTTGTCTGCCAATGACAAGGCAATCCAAGGTAAACAAAGTTCCAAAACACAATCCAGTACAGAGGTCAAAAATCAGAGGAATACACAAAAGCACAATAAATCACCGACTCACCAAAATACTCAATGAACCGCAAGGGACTGTGGGATTTTCCTCAGCCTTAAAAAGGCTTAGGGCAGTTCCTCGCAGTGATGGGCAGGTGGCCCCGCCTCTTAGAGAACCACCCACAAGACACACAGAACATAGCAGTAGATGCACAGAAACTAAATCACCAACAATTTATCAGTGACACAAGAATCAAAAATGAACAAATTGGAAATAAAAACAGCATTTGAACATTAGGGACTGAAACACAACATAATCCACAGCTGTATGCTTAAAATGTGTAAAACACGTGCATCCATCCATCCATTATCCAACCCGCTATATCCTAACTACAGAGTCACGGGGGTCTGCTGGAGCCAATCCCAGCCAACACAGGGGCACAAGGCAGGAAACGAATCCTGGACATGGCGCCAGC
This sequence comes from Polypterus bichir lapradei, assembly GCA_026402145.1. Lineage (NCBI taxonomy): Eukaryota > Metazoa > Chordata > Cladistia > Polypteriformes > Polypteridae > Polypterus > Polypterus bichir. Next base: position 14,627,720 of record JANRMT010062834.1, read on the forward strand.
CTACCACAGGTGTAAAACACGTGCATTTTTTAAATAAACTATTGTCAATTAGATATTTCCAGAAAAGTCAGCACATATCATAAACAGGAAATACAAGTCCTCTTGGGATTGTCTTTTTGAATTAAAGATCCACCACCACCTCTTCCATCTCCTCCCCCTCATTCATTGGTCAATTCAAAAAGGTGATCGCACGGGGTCTTACGTTTCCTGGTTATGACATGTGCTGACGTACGATGAGTTTTCCACAAGTATCTATTTATTAATATTTTAGTGAAAATGCATACGGTTAATCTGCTTTTTTTTTCCCCATGGTTGTTTTTCATATTGTTTGCAATTGTACAGCATTGGTCACTGCTGACTGCTATTATATCGTGCACTTTTTCTTTATCCATCCCTCCATCCATCCATTATTCAACCTGCTATATTCTAACTACAGGGTCACGGGGTTTGCTGGAGCCAATCCCAGCCAACACAGGGCGCAAGGCAGGAAACAAACCCTGGGCAGGCCGCCAGCCCATTGCAGACTTTTTATTTGTTCTGCATGTAAGCATGAGATTAAAAATGTTTCTCTGCCATTCCTACAAACTAGATGAGGCAAGCAACTTGAAAAGCATTATTTTTAGGTGGAGTGCTGCTAACCTTGTCGCTCCCCATAGCGTGTTTACACATCCTGCCCGTGTCCCTTTTTCTCCCACATTTCAAAAATGGGTAAATGAACCAAACTGGCCGTTCTGGATTGGCCTGATGTGCGTCTGACTGGGAGTGTCCTGCTGCTCTTTGAGATTATTTCCAGGACTGATTCCTATCTTCCTAAACGTGAATCTTCTTTTTAAATGAGAGATTGCCTGCCAGTATTATGGGATGCAGTGTGCCGTGTGCATCAGTAATGGATATCACTTGGAGGAGGAGGAGATTGGGAGCATGCATTGATACAGTGCTTTGCTGCACCCACCATACGACAAACCACCTCAGCATCCCAAATTAAGACCCAAGCACAGCCATGCAGAGGGTGACACCTCAGCACCACTCGAGTTCGAATGGAGTTGGAACAGTGTGAGTTTTTTGACAGTGGCTAGAGTGCCAATCCTGCCACCAACCCTTCCCTGAAAGTTGGAGGTCAGAAAACATGCAGTAGGACAAAGAACCACGAAGGATTAAAATAAAATCTATCTGAACCAGAAGAATGAATGTGAAAATTCAAGGTTAAAAACTAAGATGGGCAGAAAAAAGTGTTAATTAAGTGAAAACCCAAAGCAAATCTTCAAAAAAATCCAAAACTAGCACACCCACGAAGCCATGCCACCGTCTTAAATATCTGCGGCCTCAATAAACAACATAGCAGCGGTTTAGAGAACAAGACGTGAAATAACAACGACCATGATCAGAAGTAAACTCAAAATGGTGGCATGATGACATCATGACTAAAATAAAAAGCAAAATTAAAACACATCAAGAAATAAATGTGTAATAATGAATTGAGTAGTAAAGAAATCCAGAATTTCAACAGCATCTCCACTTCCGTTATTCAACCTTCCTTTTGCAGCCACGGCTCTACTGTGCTGAAACAAAGGAACCTCCAGTGAAATTCCTTCAGCTTAAGTTTGAATCCTATACTCAAGAACATCAGTGGACATTAAGGGGACGTACATTTAAAATTACAGCAAGGAAGTTCTTCTTTATGCAAAGAGTTGTGGGATTCTTGAACAAACTACAGAGACATGACGTTGAAGCAGACACCTTGTCAAGCATTAAGAAGATTCTGGATGAGATATTGGATCAGCTTAGTTATTACCTAAACAGAGAGGCATGATGGACTGCATGGTCTCATCATGTTTGTCTAATTTCTTATGTTGTTGTGTTCATCTAAGCCATCTTCAGTGGGGCTGTTTAGTTCCCAGCTCCTGTCTAGAGCTGCCGGAAGACACAGTTACAATCCCGACCCCAACTGGATCTCCCTGCACTGCCATTACAGTTGATGGTCTCGCCCTTCTTGGTGCTGGCTCATCCTCTTGTGTTGCACATCTCCCACACTCACATACTCCATCCATATCTCATCTGATGGCAACTTCTACTTCATTGAGACTTGGCTGCACCTCAGTGCATTGCATATTCAGCAAACATAATATTTTTGATCCAGTAATCTGTGTCCAGTAGATGATAACTGATAAAGAGCTCAACAGTAACCCCTGGCACACAACTCCACAGACACCTCCCTCCGCCCCACTTGCTGCCAATGAAATGGCCATTTTTTAGTATTGCAAAAAGTGTTCCATGTTCAATATCTTTTGAAAAGGAACAATGTTACTGTAGTGCCTTCTTCTGACGAGCTGTGTGTTTTTCGTGCCTTTAAATATATGCAATGGTTTAACAGGATTGTCATTTTCTAAAATTCCAACTCTAGTGGTCAGCTACAGCAAACATTCGTGTGATTCTGCCCTGAACCCTTCTTCCATGCGAAGTCCCAGCACCGATGTCAGACGTAATGGTTTAAAATCAGCCATTTGTCCACGTCTGGGGGTGCACTGATGCTTCTTGGATTCACCTTTCTGGGTTCGAATCCTGGGCCCACTTACTACGTGGTTTGCACCTTCTCCTCATGTCTGCATGGGGGGCTCAGGATACTCCTGTTTTCCACACACTTTACAAAGCCATGCTGGTGATGTGCTGTAGGTGGGTGAATGGGCCCTGCTCTGGTCTGATTCCTACCTTACGTACAAAGCTGCAAGGTGGGCTGTGGCTCCCTTTGACCCCGTATTAGATTAACGGAGTCTGACACTGAATATTTTACATTGACCTTTAACCTGTCTGTTTTTCTTATGGATACAAAGTAGTAACATTTGAGCCCTGCTGCTGTTATCAGCCTCTAGTGCTCGTGTTTCTTTAAAAGTGGAATGCTTACTTATCCGGTGTCTGGTGCAGACGCTTTGACAGCTCGGACACTACTGACATGATGCCATCTGACTACATCTGTTAAGACTCTGGCCACGTGCGCGTCCTTGCTCTGTTTGCATCTTTACAACATTCTGGGCTTGTATAATACGGCTAGTTAGTGGACAGCTTGAAGTCCTCGTCATTCGTGGCTCGTGTCACTCTATCTGTTGCTGTGTCTCTCTGTCTGTCTGTTGATGGCTGCCCCCTCGACTTGCTTTTGAGTTGATCTTCACATCAGTTGTTAGCGTCCTTCAGCTGTGCTGAGCATATTGCTGCTCACGCTGGCTGTAGCCTTCAATCCAATTTATCTCTGCCTGTGATAACAACTGCTTCAGGATGACTTTATGCCGCCGGATTGTAATTTAATTAACATTTGCCAACATTTACCTGATCATTCCACAAAATAAAATGTTAAAAAAGACTTCAAGGGCTGCTGATGCTTGTTATGCCAACTTTAAGTACTAATTCATTTGTTAGCTCTCAGGTAAAAAAAAAAAAACATTCCTTTATGGCCATAATTTTGTTATTAAGCTGGATGTTCTAATTCCCTACTTCCCTAATTATTATCGTAAATACCCATTGTTCTAGTTGTTGCAGTGTACATTTCAAATAGTCTCAGCATCCCAAAATGCCACCTTGCTCAGGCTTTTTCATAAACTTAACCGCTTCTTAGCATGTGTGCTGGTATCCTTATAGCACTGGCATCAAATTAACCGGGGGGAAATGTGTCATTCACAAAGGGGACTCCATGACATTTAAAAGGCTTTGCCTCCTGTAAATTGAGACGCCACTCTCATTAAATTTCACTGCACTTTGTGTACTGATTAATGACTTCTATAAAAAGTTCTGAATGGTATCTGCTCTGGTCCTTTCAAATGCTATTCAGAAATTACAGGTTTGTGTATAAATTAATGTATGATAAAACAGGCCACTTTGGATAATGGATGGATGGAAAACAGGCCACTGATCAGATTCCAGGAATTAAGTCTGCCACATTAGAAGTTATTTTACATTTATTTATCTCACGTCACAGATATTTCACACCGTCAGTAGGCACAGAGACACTGCTTACTGCTGCTGCATCACACTTTGGGCTATTCATCCATCTATCTATCTATCTATCTATCTATCTATCTATCTATCTATCTATCTATCTATTATATGGTGCCCTTCATATCTATCTATCTATCTATCTATCTATGTATCTATCTATGTATCTATGTATCTATCTATCTATCTATCTATCTATCTATCTATCTATCTATCTAT
>JANRMT010062834.1:14655334-14695656 GCA_026402145.1 Polypterus bichir lapradei
GTTTGGAAAATTCAATATGGCGGCCGACAGTGGCGTCATACCATCGAAATAAGTATGTACATCGGTTTCGGTTAGCGCAGGGAAGTCACCTACCAAATTTCGTGAAGATGGGGTCAGCCTTCTACCTACACGGGAAGTTTGAAAATTGGTGACGTTGGAAAGTTCAATATGGCGGCCGACAGTGGCGTCATACCTTCGAAATAAGTACATACATCGGTTTCGGTTAGCGCAGGGAAGCCGCCTACCAAATTTCGTGAAGATGGGGCCATAAATAAGAAAGTTCAACATGGCGGACGTTGTCGACCGTTATCGACCGTTATGACCGTTACGTGTAGAATTTCGAAATGAAACCTGCTTAACTTCTGTGAGTAAGCTGTAAGGAATGAGCCTGCCAAATTTCAGCTTTCTACCTACACGGGAAGTTGGAGAATTAGTGATGAGTCAGTCAGTCAGTCAGTCAGTCAGTCAGTCAATCAGTCAGTCAGTCAGTCAGTCAGTCAGTGAGGGCTTTGCCTTTTATTATTATAGATTAGTTTTACTTTGCTTGGGCATACCTGTCACTTTACAATAATTGAAGTTAATACAGTTTTATTCAGGATGGGACAGTGGTAGTGCTGCCATCTCACAACAAGGAGACCGGGGTTCATGTCCCGGCTGCTCCCTACAAGGAGTTTTCGTATCTTCCTCTCTGTGTCCACATGAGTTTCCTCCCTCAGTCGAAACACATGCAGGTTAGGTGCATTGGCGTTGCTAATGTGGGACGTTTGTCTGTTCCTCTGTGTCATAGACTGGAACCTTGTTCAGGTGTTGTTCCTGCCTTGTTCCTGCCTTGCACCAGTGATTACTGGGATAGGCTCCAGCTGTCCACAGATAGGCAGGTTAGACAGCTGAATGGATGGAACATTTTATGCTTAGTTATTTTTTAGATGGAGGCTCACATTCCTTGTTTATCCTCATGTTAGCAGCTAATCCTAGGAGGGCAACATGTACCAAAAGGTGGACCGTAGTGAAGTATCAGCAAAAGGAGTCTTTACTCACTAATGGGACCTGAAGAGCCCTGCACTGCATGTGCTACCAGCTTGTCTTGGCTGTTTCTGTAACATTAGCTGAGATCCTCCTTGCTTTTGTTTTTGGGCCTCCTTTGTGGCTCTCAGTTCTGTATGTTTTTTCGTCATTTGATCATTCTCAGCTTGATATTTTGGCTTAGACATTTGGCTCCCATCTTTTGGTTTAGGTGTTTGGTTTGTTTTTTGTTCTTTTGTTGTTTTTTTTTGGAATTCTTCATTTAATTTGTAAATTTAATTTGTAAATAATAATTTAAATTTCTTAATCAAGCCTTTGTCTGATATGATCCAGTATTCTTTACAGTTTTACTTCAGCATAAGTATATTTTTCTATTATCATTTTTTTTTAACAAGGGGAATTCATTTTCAGCATGCAATTCCTTCTTTAAAGTGTGCTTAACAAAGTCAAAATGATTTTCATTGCATTTCTTGATGAAATAGCGCCCTGTGATGTTCGAATGAATGTAGATACCCCAACTTTCTATGACACAAACCGCGTCAAATCCCCTAAGATGAAGACTAAAAACAATAAGGAAGAACATTTATGTTAGGTAGAATGTCCAGTGGGGTCTGGGTGGTCTTTTGGCCTAAAACACCCTACAGATTTTTTTTTTCTCCAGTGTAACTTTTTTTTTTCTGTTCTCCCGGGTCATTTGACTTTATTATCAGACTCATCTTTAGAAACATAAAAATCAATTCTAACTATAAGGAATCTACTATTCTGTTAGTTTTATATATATCCTATGTAAGCGTTATTATTTACTTTTTTTGTCTGTTATTTATTCTTCATTATTCTTACCTAATTTAACTTGATTTTTAAAATTTTTTTTTTAAACTTTCTCTTTAACATCTTGTAAAGCACATTGAGCTAATTCCTGTATATGAAAATGTGCTGTTGTTGTTTATTGTTTACATCGACGCCATCTTGTTTTCTGATGGGCGGCACCATTTTGCAGCACAGTCACTGAGACACTGGTGTCCATTGTTGGGGCAATGGCTTCAGAAGCTGCACATTGTCTCATAACTGACGTGACAGTAATAAAAGCTTGCGATCCGAGATTACAATATAATCTATAAAACTTTGTTTCTAAAAGCTTGATTAGAATTCTTGGGGATGATGTTTGCTTTTGTTTTTTCAAGTAAAGTTTTTACCTCAGGTTTTGTTTTGGATGCCAGTCTTTAAAAGTATTCTATTTTTTGTTTTGTGTCAGTCAGGATTTCTCCCCTGGCTGGTATTCAAATTCCTTTTTTTGTGTCCTTTTTGTTCATTTTCGATTTGTTTGTTTATGTTAATAGTGTTAACATTATTGAATTATTCAGTATATTTCATAGTGTTGTTTATTATTTCATTTCTGTTTGTCTATGCTTGTTCTGTTATGCTCCTTGTGTTTTGTGGGTGGTATCCCAAGAGACGGGGCCACCTGTCCTTCTGCGCAGTCCTTTGTGGTTCATTGAATGTGCTTAGTGGTGTTGGTGAGTTCTTGTGATTACTGTGCTTTGTGGAGTCCTGATTTTTGCCTTTTTGCTCTGTTTTTGACGATACAGTTGGATTCAGAATAAGGACTTGTTTACTACTGGACTGCCTATTTCAGGCAACTTCTTCTGTGCCTTTTGTGTGGATCTGAGTTTCCTTGTTTTCAGAGAATTTTTTGTTATGTTTTTTTTATTTATAAAGATTCCTTGTTTCTCTTGTATTACATAAGCCAATTGTTGATGAAGCATTTCTCTTGTGGGGGATTTTTACTACAATTTTTGGGACTTTATGTTGAGGTACTCTTTAGTTCATGACAGTTTTTATCAATTTCATCTTTTCACTACCATGATAACTCTGTGCTCTTGTGGTCTGTCACCTTCCTGCAGTACTGATGGAACATTGTCATTTTGAGCCAGGGGTTTGGCTGTTCCCTTCTCCCTTTTAGTGATTTTGTAGACAGTTTTTAGTAAATTCAGGCATTTTGTGAGGTTTGAATCACAACAAATGGTAACACAGTGACCTCATGTGATGGTTTTTGAGAAAGCCAGACCCCATCATTTTAATGGATGTTTTGCTTTTGCTCATGGCTCATTTTGGTGTTTTTAATACATTTTTACAAAAGCAATGTTACTTGTGCTTCTTAGGAACATTTCTGCATAGACAGATACTCGGCCTGATCAAGTATGGTCTGCTGAGAAAAGCGAGATTTTCAGGACACGACTCTAAGCTCTTCAGTTTGGCTCCGTCCTAGTGTTGGTGTTTAGAGTCTGTTAGTTTGTTTGTTTTGTTCTCCTTTTAAGTGCTTGGCAAAATAAAACACATTTTTATTCTTTCAAGTACAGTGCCTTCTTTTACTGTGATGGGAGAGATTCTTAAAGAAAACATAAAGGCGAAACTGAGGTGTCCTGCCACCCCTCATATATGCTCAGTCTCTTTTCATCTCTGGCCGTGCCTCCACTTTCGTTTGTGTGGCAAGTGTAAATATCACTTGAATTTAAAGAATGGCACTCCAGCTTCAATTCTGCATGATGTAACAAAAAAAAAGTACTGCGCACTTAGCCATCTAAGTCAGGTTTGTGGGTTACTACTAATATAGTATAGATGCTACCGTTTATCAGTGAAATTCATCAAAGTGAAAATGCTGTGTTTTCCAGTGACCTCGGCCACTGAATATTCTCCTGGAAATTTGCTGTGGCCAGCTTAGACAACCTTTTTTTCCCCAATGCCCCATGATGCTTTATGAGGCTAGAGTGACATCACAGAGCAGTCAGGAACTGAACTGTCATGAATATGTAAAGTGAGATCATTGCTGACATACTTAAGACATGCGTGATGCCAAAATCAGTGCTCAAGCAGTCCACACAGTATGTGTTTTCATTTGAGGGGTACACTAGCGCCACATGGCTAATATGAATGCTTAACACAATAATATTTATAATTCTTACTGTTTATAAGGCATTTTCATCTTCTGCATGGAAGAAAAAAGTGCAAAGCATCTGCACAGAGATTGGGAACAAAAAAAGATGTTTTTGCCGCACCCTGAGCTGTGACTTCAAACAGTGGTAGCAGCCGGCCTCACGCCACAGCTTTGTCACATGGCTAATGTGTGCCCCAAAATTGGAAATCTATGAGGACAAACATGAATACATATGAATACATATATATATGGTCAGTTGAGTAGCAGAGGGGGTTGTTACTCAGTTTCAGCTGCTTTGGTGTTAATGAATTTAACAACATGTACACTAGAGGGGCAACAATGAGACGACCCCCATAACAGGAATGGTTTAACAGGTGGAGGCTACTGACATTTTTTTCTCCTCATCTTTTCGGACTGTTTTGTCACTAGCTTTGCATTTGGCTACGGTCAGTGTCACTACTGGTAGCATGAGGCGATACCTGGACCCTACAGAGGTTGCATAGGTAGTCCAACTTCTCCAGGATGGCACATCAATATGTGCCATTGCCAGAAGGTTTGCTGTGTCTCCCAGCAGTCTCAATACATGGAGGAGATTTCAGGAGACAGGCAGTTACTCTAAGAGAGCTGGACAGGGCCGTAGAAGGTCCTTAACCCATCAGCAGGACCGGTATCTGCTCCTTTAGGTAAGGAGGAACAGGATGAGCACCGCCAGAGCCCTACAAAATGACCTTCAGCAGGCCACTGGTGTGAATGTCTCTGACCAAACAATCAAAAACAGATTTCATGAAGGTGGCCTGAGAGCCCCATGTCCTCTAGTGGACCCTGTGCTCATTTCCCTACACCAGAATACCAGAATTTGCATGTCCAACACTGGTGCCCTGTGTGCTTTTCACATATGAGAGCAGGTTCACCCTGAGCACATGTGATGGATGTAAAAGGGTCTGGAGAATCTGTGGATATCATTATGCTGCCTGTAACATCGGTCAGTATGACCAGTTTGGTGGTGGGTCGTTGATGGTCTGGGGAGGCATATCTATGGAGGGATGCACAGACCTCTACAGGCTAGACAAAGGCACCTTGACTGCCATTAGGTATCAGGATGAAATCCTTGGACCTACTGTCAGACCTTCTGTTGGTGCAGTGAGTCGTGGGTTCCTCTTGGTGCACGACAATGCCTGGCCTCATGTGGTGAGAGTATGCAGGCAGTTCCTGGAAGATGAAGGAATTGATACCATTGACTTGCCACCACGTTTGCCTGACCTAAATCCAATAGTACACCTCTGGGACATTATGTTTCGATCCATCCACGCTGCCAAGTTGCACCTCAGACTGTCCAGGAGCTCAGTGATGCCCTGGTCCAGATCTGGATGGAGATCCCCTAGAACACCATCCGTCTTCTCATTATGAGCATACCCCGACATTGTCAGGCATGCATTCAAGCACGTGGGGGCCATACAAACTACTGAGTACAATTTTGAGTTGCTGCAATGAAATTTGGGCAAAATGGACAAGCCTGGCACATCATTGTTTCACTTTAATTTTTGGGGTGTCTTTGATATCAGCCCTCTGTAGGTTGATAATTTTCATTTCCCTCAAACGATGTGGCATTCTTTCGTTCCTAAAACATTAGCCAGTCCATATCAGTATAGATATCCAGCATGATTTTTTCCCCATTGAGATCTGATGTGTCTTCAAAGTGTTCCTTTAATTTTTTTGAGCAGTTTAAATAATCACTCAAAATGAGTTTAGTTTCTATTTCCCCATTGATTTCATTTTGCATAGTTCAACGAAGTTCCATTTTTATGATGTTAAACTCACAGCGAAGTGAACTCTGCGGAGTTCCCTCATCACTACTGGACACCTTTTTTGTATTCTATTAAAATCTTCTTACTAAAAGCTGCAGGGCCCTGGATACAAAATTATCCCCAATTCTGAAGAACTGGAGTTCTTCCAGTGCCCAAGTAAATTACATTACTTAAAAGTTATAGATAGATAGATAGATAGATAGTAAGTACGCCACCTAAGCCTGCTGGTCAGATTCACCCTGAGATATTTGTATCACCTGACCATCTTCACCATCAATGACAACTGGGGAGCAGAGTGGGCTTGGGTCTCCTGAAGTATCTGATTATCTCTTTGTCTTACTCAAGTTCAGGTGATTTAATTTGCACAGATCATCAAAGCCCTTCACAAGTATCCCTTATTCATTCTCCTGCCCACCGCGGATACATCCAACTATGTCATTGAAAAATTTCTGCAGATGACGTGATTCAGCATTGAAGTCTGAGGTGTGCAGGGTACACAGAAAGGTATCCAGTACAGTTCCCTGTGGAACTCCTGTGCCACTCTTCATAGTCCATAATCCAGAACCCAGTGGTAGGAAATAGTCATGTGGTCTGTGATGGGCTTGTAATTTGTCCAGTGCTGCTTCCTGTTTGCAGCCATTGCTACTGTGATATGACCCTGTATTGGACTTAGCTAGTTGAGGAAACAAAAGGAGAACTAAATAAAGCATTAAGTCATTAAGTTTTCTCATACAAAGAGGATATCAGCGAACATGCGTCACATTTCCCGTCATTGAGCATTCAATGTCTGTGGCTAGATTTAAGCACACATGCACTAAATTGAAATTCTCATCAGTGAGTCACATAACGTTTCGACCTAGTCAGTGGTTATCTCCATGTCTGCCACATGTTCTTTCATTTTACCAATAGGCTACTGATCATTTTTGCCATTTTGACTATGTCATATTATTATGAATTTTTGTTTTAATAATGTCACTGGCTTCTCTTATCCTCTCCACAACAGTAGAGACCTTCATGTTCTCAGACATCCCCAGCAGCCAACATTCTGGTTACTAAAGAAGAGGTGAAGATTCATTTGAGTTAAATGTATGGCAAAATATATTTATTCCAGAGTTCTTAAGAATGTTAGTGAGCACATATATACAACCTTGATGCATATTTTTAAGAAGTCATTGTACTCTGTCTGAAGGACTAGAAAATGGCAAATATTATCAGACAGAGCCAAGCAACTATAGGCCAGTAAGCTTAACATGCATCACAGGAAAATTAATGGAAGGAATTATTAAGGATAAGATTGAGCAACACATGGAAAGTTTTACTGAACAGTCAGCATGGGTTCAGAAGAGGGAGGTCATGTTTTACTAACATGCTGGAATTCCATGAGGAAGCAACAAAAGGATACGATCAAAGTGGAGCTTATGATATTATTTACCTTGGCCTACAGAAAGCATTTGATAAGGTGCCACATGAGAGGTTGGGCATCAAACTAAAAGAAGAGGTGATTCAGAGATTTGCTTGTAGATGTGAGCAAAGGATAGGGCATAGAATATAGAGGGTGATGGTGCGAGGAACCCTATCAAAATTGGCCGACATTAAGAGTAGTGTTCCACAGAGGTCAGTGGTAGAGCCACTGCTATTTTTAACATATATAAATGATTTGGATAAGAATATAAGTAACAAGCTGGTTAAGTTTACAGATGATACCAAGATAGGTGGATAATCTAGAATCTGGTAAATTATTACATAGGCACTTGGACAGCATACAGACTTGGGCAGATTTGTGATAGATGAAGTTTAATATCATTAAATGTATAGTATTACACGCAGGAATATCGAGAGTACAGCTTATGAGAAGGATTTAGGAGTCATAGTGGACTCTAAGCTATCAACTTCCCGACAGTGTTCAGAAGCCATTAAGAAGGCTAACAGAATGTCAGGTTATATAGCACCCTGATGTGTGGAGTACAAGTCCAAGGAGGTTATGCTCAACCTTTATAATGCACTGGTGAGGCCTCATCTGGAATACTGTGTGCAGTTTTGGTCTCAAGGCTACAAAAAAGACATAGCAGCGCTAGAAAATGTCCAGAGAAGAGCGACTAGGCTGATTCCAGGGCTACAGGGGATGAGTTATGAGGAAAGATTAAAAGAGCTGAGCCTTTACAGTTTAAGCAAAAGAATATTAACAGGAGACATGATTGAAGTGTTTAAAATTATGAAGAGAATTAGCACAGTGGATCAAGACTGTTATTTTAAAATGACTTCATCAAGAACATAGGGACAGTTGGAAACTTGTTAAGGGTAAATTTTGCACAAACATTAAGTTTTTCTTTACACAGTAACTTGGAATATGCTACCAAGTAGTGTGGTAGACAGTTGAACATTAGGGACATTTTAAAGTCAACTTGTTTTATAGAAGAATTAAGTGGATAGGAATGGCGAGCTTTGTTGGGCTGAATGGCCCATTCTCGCCCAGATTCTTTAAATGTTCTAATATAAGGGTAACAAAATATTTATTAGTAGAAATTAAAAAAACTGTCTCTAAATACAAATAAGATAATAAACAAACCCTGGTTATGTGCATTTTTTTTTTGCAGTTATTTTTTGACCATCCTTCTTTGTAAATTAAAAAGCCTTGCTCTTTTTAATTAAGGGTCAGACAGACTTCAGAGAGTGTGTGGGTGTGTGTGTTTTTATCGATTTAAAGTTCAATTCAGTAGCATATTTGGCAGTTTCAGTCATTTTTCTCCACTTTGTAATTGCACTCTGCTATGAATCTAAGTGAATTTAATAAGAACATATTGAAAAGCCAGTAATGTTGTATTTTCCACTGCAAAATATTAACGAGTACATCATGATTTGTATAAAATTGTAATATTGAAGATCACCTTGTGAGTGTTTTCTGACATGAAGTATTCACTATACACTCTGTCTTTTTTATTTACCGCACTGCGTCATTGATTTATTTTTGCTCTCAGTACTTAAAATTTATTGAAAGCAACATCTTCAAATGTTTTATGAAAATGTTTGTTGCCTTAGAGTCTGGCCGATGTTTCACAAATATCCACATTGTTTAAAGGTTATTACTATAAATCTTATCAATTTGTATTAACAGCCATTTGGTTTTAAAAATTAAAATATATTAATAATTTGAAAGACTGTTAGTAAATACCCATAATTTACACAGCAGATTCAGAAATTATTCAGACCACTTCACTTTCTGCACATTTTATTTTGTTTTAGATTTGATAGTAAATAGATAGATTTTTTGCCAATCAATCTATGCTCAATAACCCAATATGACAAAGCATGTTTTCGTAAAGGTTTGCAAATTTATTAAAAATCAAAAACTGAATCTGTCATTCATCTAAGTATTCAGACCTTTTGTTGTGGCACTCCAGATTGTTGCAGGTGCATCCTGTTTGCTTTAATTCTTCCTGATATTTGTATAAACTTTAATTGGAGTCCACCTGTGGCAAATTTTATTTACTGGACATGGTTTGGAAAGCGACACACCTGTGTACGTAAGGATCCCACAATTCACGCCGCATGTCAGGAAAAAACCCAAGCCATGAAGTCTAAGGACCTCTATGTAGAGTTTTGAAGATCAAACAGTGGTGAGGCAAACATCAGGACAAAGGTATAAAACCAGTTCTGAAGCTTTGAGTGTTCCCAGTAGTACACTGGCCTCAATAATTGTGAAATGGAAGAAGTTCAGAACCACCAATACTCTTTATAGAGTGGGTCATCTAGCCAAACTGAGCAACCAGGCAAGAAGGGCCTTGGACAGGGAGGTGAACAAGAACTCAATGGTCACTCTAACACAAGTCCTCTGCTAAGATAGGAGAACCTGTCAGAGGGATGACCATCTCACTAGCACGTCATTAATCAGGCGTTTATGGTAAAGTGAGCAGATGCAAAGCAAATCTTGAGTAACAGGCAAATTTGTCTGGTGAAGACTATGGTGAAGCATTGTGGTGGCATCATGATTCCATGGGGGTGCATCTCAGTGGCAACAACAGGGAGGCCAGTCAGAATTGAGGGAAAGATTAATGCAGCCAAATTCAGAGAGTGTTCTTGAAGAAAACCTGCTCCAGAGTGCATGCAACCTCAGACTCGGGCGATGGTTCACTTGTCAGCACAACCATAACTCGAAGCATACAGCCAAGACCACCCTGGAGTGGCTTTGGCACAAGTCTCTGAATGTCTTTGAGTAGCCCAGACTTAAACCCATAGAACATCTGTGGATAGACCTGAAGATGACAGTTTACAGACGCCTCCCAGCCGATCTAATGGAGCTTGAGGGAATCTGCCAGGACAATTGGGATAAACTGCCCAAAGTTACGGATGTAAAGCCAGGTCCACATACTGGTTAAGTTTTTTCACAAAATACTGCATATTCTTTAAAGCAATGAACAGAGGTAACTCATTTCAAAAATAAAATAAAATAAATTTAAATAAAATAAAGTAAATTAAACAAGTTTATTGATAAAAAGACTTTGAAGAATATACTGAAAACATAAATGCTGAAAAAGATTAGGAAAAAGCTCATGAGGCCCTGTTTAGGTCATAAATAATTCTTAATATATATATATAAAATATTACATATAGTGATTGAATGGTAGTTTATTTTAGCAGAAGATGAAATACAGCATGTTGGCACTACAAAACAGAGAACACTGCTGGTTGGCTTCTCTTTAATGATGCCGTTGCTTGGCTGACTGGGTCCTTGCTCTTCATGGGGCTCCATCTTCTAGGTTAGCTCAATTCAGAATGAGATGCCTCCCTCAGGGGATGCCCAGCTTTATAGGAACTGGCCTGAAAGGGTTGGGGTCAGTTGCCCTCAGTGGCCGTTTTCCTTAAGCTGTGGAGGCAGAAACAGGTGACAAGGTTAGTAACAGCACCCTCTCTCACTTCAGGATGGTCCTACATACTGTACCTTAGTTGATTCGGGATGCCACTGAGGCACTGGTGCGTCAATATATATGTGTGTCGATACATAAACCATATGGACAGAAGTATTGGGGCACTCCTCTTAATTATTGAATTCAATCAGACCTAATCAGACAAGGTGTATTAAATAAAGCACCTAGCCATGCAGTCTACATTTACAAACATTTGTGAAACAAAATGAGTTGTTTTGAAGAGCTCAGTGACTTCAAGCATGGAACTGTACAGAATGCCACCTTTGCAGTAAGATGGCTTGGGACATTTCATACCTGTTGAATATTCCACGGTCAACTGTAAGTGGTATTATTGGAAAGTGGAAGCGTTTAAGAACAACAGCAACTCAGCAATGAAGTGGAAAACCACATAAAGGCACAGAGCAGGGTTAACAGCTGCTAAGGTGCATGGTGCATAAAAGTCGCCAACTCTATGCTGATTCCATAGCTGAAGAATTCCAAACTTTCCACTTGCATTACCTGAGCAGTGGGAGCTTCATGGAATGGATTTCTATGGCCAAACAGTTGCATGTAAGCCTCACGTCACCAAGTCCAATGCCAAGCGTCAGAGGGAGTGGTATAAAGCACACCACCGGTGGACTGTGGAAACGTGTTCTATAAAGTGACGCTTCTCTGTTTGACAGTCAGATGGCTTACTCTGGGTTTGGTGGATGCTGGGAGAACTTTTCTTACCTGACTGCATTGTACCAACTGTGAAGTTTGGTGGAGGAGGGATAATGGTGTGGGGCTGTATTTCAGGGTTTGGGGTTGGCCCCTTACTTCCAGTGAAGGGTAATGTTAATGCTGCAGCATACCAAAATATTTTGGACAACACTATGCTTGCAACATTGTGGAAACATGTTTGGGGAAGGCGCTTTTCTATGCCAGCATGACTGTGGCCCAGTGCACAAGTCAAGGTCCATAAAGACATGGTTGGATGAGTTTGCTGTGGAAGAACTTGACCGTCCCACACAGAGCCCTGGCCTCAAACCCATCAAACATCTTAGGGATGAACTGAAACAGAGATGGCAAGCCAGGCCTTCTCGTCCAACATCAGTGCCTGACCTCCTAAATGGTCTACAGAATGAACGGGCACAAATTCCCACAGAAACACTCCAAAACCTTGTGGAAAACCATCCAAGAAGAGTGAAAGCTGTTATAGCTGCAAAGAGGGGACCAACTCCATATAAAAGTCAATGTATTTGAATATTGTATTATTAAAGTCCCTGTTGGTGTGAAGGTCAGGCACCCCAATGCTTTTGTCTATATAGTGTATATAAAATGAAAAGATGACTAGTTCATTCACTCATTCATTAATAAAAACTCTATTTCCTATATAGTTAAAAAGCTGAAATGGTGCATCTACGTCAGTAGGAATCTTTTAAGAAAGGACATTTTGATATATAGTGATGGTGATTTGGTGTTGTTATAGTACTGGGGTGTTGTACCGTGTTAGCCATTATGAATGTATTGAGAAGTCAAGGAAAATGACTAAAAAAATTACGGTATTCAAGCTTTCAAGGCAAGGGGCCTGAGTTACAAAGCTTGCATATTGTAATCTTTTTAGTTAGCCAATAAAAGGTGTAATTTTGCTTGACTTCTTGTGACGTTATAGAAAAAGGAAAAAAAAAGCCAAGACACTTTTTTATTTCTCGATATTAGTCAATAATAATGTTGCTGTGAGGGGGCTATTCAAACACACTGTGCCCTTTCCTAAGTAACCGCACAGACTTATGGGGCTTACTGTGTATGCAAATGAAGGATCCCAGGAGGACTAGCAATAGGGTTGGAAGAGTGAAGAAGGCAAAGTGTTCTGCAAAGGTCTGGATTTGAAGGGCTCTTCAATTTCACATACTAATGTCAAAACGCCCTCCGATCTCAAGCACCAAACCCACTCCTCAATGTCATATACTAAAATAAATGCGCTCCAATCTCCACAGAGGACCACTAGACTAAAATGTCATGTAAAATTTTGAATTTATTCTCTTCAACCACTAAACAGGATAAAATTTGGCGTGAGCCATGAAGGGGAAGGAGGACGGTTCAATGAAGCTCAAATAAGAAATGTTTAGCAGTAAAGCTCAAGTCGGGGTGCCAGGGAAGGAGGGAGAGAAACAAGAGAAGTGGTATCCATGAGTTCAACACAAGAGGGTACCGACTGCGTCCGTTTAAATACAAGCGCCCATCACACGTCTGTTAAAATCTGCTTAATAAAAGATTTAAATATATGCATGGAGGTGTGTCTGGGTGTCCACCTTATGATGGACGTGACCTGTCTGGGGATTGTTCCTGCCTTGTACCCACTGCTTGCTGGGATAGGCTCCGACTGCCACACAGCCCTGCTCAGGATAAAGTAGGTTAGGAAAATGGCTGGATGGGTGAATGGATGTTTGCATATACAGAAAATGCAACAAAATCTGTAAGTGATGAGTGACAAGTGACAATAAATAATTCTGATGCTGTAAATTAGGGAAATAGACAATTGCTACAAAAATAGACCCTGTATGTACTTATTGTATGCATGTCAGGATAAAAGTGTTTTTACATTTAAGTCATAAACAGTACCTTATACTAAATGACAATTTACAATGAATAACTAGAAAAAAGAAAACTGCCAACACTGAAGCTTCACTGAGTCCCAGGGGAAGGTGGGAAGGCTCTGACTGACTGAACGTATTTATAGAACTTCATATCAAAAGGAAAGTGGCATTCATTATATTCTGAAATAAAAGTGTGCATTTTAGCATGTAAGGTACTATATGTTGTGTTTTTTAATGAAAAATCTTGATCGTCAATCTTTCAGCATTAGTGGTTCTAAAAGTTCGAGTATGGAATTCCTCACATTTTTTGATTAAACCTTATATTTAATTAGCACCTTATATGCATCTTAAAGCCAAATTGAGCAGCGTTTCATTGAGTTCTTATTCATATTTTCTGTAATAAATTACTCATGCAATAGAGGACATGAAATAAGTAAATAAGTTTGTAATTGTAGCGACATTAGGACCAATTATTTTTTGCAAAGATCTCACAACACACGTGTGAATATTATATGGATTTCTTTATGTTTTATGTGAAGTATACAAGTTAGAAATGTATGTATGCATGGCGTAACATTCAAGTGTGCTCAGGGACTTAGTTAACTGGTTTGAAAATTTTTTACTTACTTCATCAATGTAACAGTGAGTCACGTTCAAAACAAAAGGCAACAATAACTACAAATATGTGAGTTAGTAGACCACATTAAATCCAAGCTTTTTAACAGTACGCTACAATGTCATGGAGTTAATAACGTAGCCTAGCTGTGCTGGTTCAATAGCTCTGGTAGACAGCAGATTCCAATTCAAGTGATGTAAAATGACATCGACAGATGTGCTGTTAATTGGTGGTTGCGGTGGGTCCATCACTGATTGCAGTTGAGATTTCTTAAACATAACATTTGTGAAAGATGTTCCTGATGAGTTCAAATCTCTGTTCAAGTCTCAAGGTAAGACTGTTGGCTGCTTTGGACCATGATGAAGAGCACGTCTTGGGTTTTGCATATGAATTATAGTGTCAGAGACATATTGAATTATTACAATGTGCTGTTGTTTTGTCTTGGTGGAGTAATATATTCTGCTTTACTTTCCCCTTTTGTATTATTAATAAATAGCCTTTGTCAGAATACCTAATCTCTTAGACTTACTACTGTTTATAAGGTATTATAGTATATAACTTCTCCCCACCTACCCTTCTATATCTATAACCTCAGACAATTAGGTATAGTAAAGACAAACAGGAGTTAAGTTACAATTTAAACACTGTATTATTGGTAATATTCATAAATAATAACAATATGCAAAGTACATTTGAATATTGGCAACCATACAACCTGATTAAATGGTGATGTGTAGTTTCAGGCGGCACACATACTTGTAGTTATTTAAAATGTCTCTAATTAAGGCATCATTGGTGCTCAGCTTTCTTCAGAACAGGCCTCAAGCCTGTTCAATATGGCTGCCAAGCTGTGCTCTTCATTGTGTTGTCTTCTTCATCATACGTTAGTAAGAGAGAGATACTTCTTCATCATCAGAGGTTAGTAAGAGAGAGAGATTGTGAGGTTAGGCAAGTAAATTTATAGATGTTCTGTCCGACCCCTAGAGCCAATAGGAAATCATTGTACTTAAAAGCTTCTGATCCAAGCCAATTCCAAACAGCCATACTTCAGACCAATGGGGGAAACAGAACATCTTAACACCTGCCTCCAAACCATATGTTAATGTAACCTGGCTTTCTTGCGGGGGTTGAAAGACTTTAGCAGAGAAACATTCGCCACAAATCCTGTCGCAAAATTCAAAGAGACCCATTCCTTGGGTTGTAAACATGACTGCTTCTCACTAATATTACATTGCTTTGCCTAAATTACAAATAAAGACATACAAAATATTTATCAAGTTATATGCAAAATCTCACATCACAACAGCCGTGCATTTGCTTTTATTGTAACATACATGCTAAGTACTCACCTTATTTGCCCACTCTGTAGTCTGCACTTACATAATTCCTGTCCTCTTGAATCCATTTCTAGATACATGTCTCTTTTTCATTTTTAATTTTATGTTTAACTTACCTCAAGTGACAAGAGAGTTGAGCTGGTCCACCAGTGGTATGGCTTGTGCGCGCCTCTCACAGCATTTGACTAACTTGTACTGGGAATCCATTTTCACATTAGGAGTGTCGGTTGGTCAAATAAAAGAAACACACAAATATACGAATTGAAATGACTACTCTTAAGGTAAATTTGAAACAGCAAACTAATCCATAATCGATTTTAAACTTTCGAAAATGTGTACTTCACAATGTATTTGAGATAGTACAACCTAAATTGAGTTTTCCTAACATATTTCCTTAAGGATTGAGTGGGCCCTCTTAGTAAGTAAAAATCTTGCATTTCAATTTAATTTAATTTAATTTTAATGGAGGAAAATTGTATTTCTGTTCACAAAGCCTTAGTAAAATGAAGTCTTATATATAAAAATGTATAAAATTGGCAGAATTTCTTGCATTGGCAAAAAATTCAGATAGTACACTTAAATAAATGTATATATGCATAAAATGTACAAAGTTAGCATTAGAAAAAATAGAAATGTGCATTTTAAAATGATTTTGTGGTGAAAAGTCAAGCAAAATGACACCTTGTATTGGCTAACTAAAAAATTACAATATCCAAGCTTTCGAAGCAACTCAGGCCCCTTCTTCAAGCAAGAATAGATTTCTTAATGTAATCTAAAGTTGCAAGGCCCGAGTATAATTTTCTAGCAGACATTGCAGACATTAATTAGAGCAAAATCCACTTGTATGCCAACTGCTGTGCTGCATGGCTTTTTAATCAGAGAGAATAAATAATATTTGTGACATGTTTTAGGTTTGCAAATGTGCCTGACACAAACAGTACATTTCCAATTTCATTGTTTCACCTGGCAGCCTCTGTGACTGTGTGTTTCGGTGTCTTTCAGGTGATGAAGAAGACCTGCCTACTGACTCCCTCCAAGACCTGTACAGAGCCTTAGAGCGGGCAAGCTTGTCGCCTATGGGTGAGCAGCGACTTTCCACCAAAATGGAATACAAGAAGTCCTTTATCAAAAGGTGCAATGACCCTGTGATCAATGAAAGGCTGCATCGACTTCGAATTCTGAAAAGCACTTTAAAGGTAGGCAAGATAGCATAAATGTGCTTAGCAATTAAGTGTTGTGCTAGCTAGTTACTCACCTTTCTCGATGCTCATTGGGGAGTTTGATATTTTACCAGTCAGAGTGAAAACATTAATCAACGTACATGAATACTGCTTGCTTGCCATAACTGGCAGTCGTAACATTAGCAAGAGGCATAGCGGCACGAAAGTCTCGCTTTGCATTTGATTTCTTAAAACTGAGTACCGTTTCAATTCCTTACGGAACAAACACCAAGAAAAATAACCAATTAATCTGCAGACAGACCGTATCACGGGAAGTATGGCTAGAAAACAACCTTCCAGAGACTTGGCACGTATATAATAGAAGTTGTACGTGTACATTACAGTATACAGTATATTATTATTTTTTTGTTTCTGTATGATGTCAGCAAATGAATGAGAGTTGTGTCACAGCAACCATGGAGAGCATGAAAAGACTACCATTTCAGAGCGATAGTGCCTTTTACAAGGACTTTACTGCATGTATCACCACAAAACATGGAGGAAAGGCTGGCCAGTTCGGCCCTCGGCACCCGCGGCCTATTTAAAGTCTTTCTCTTCTGCTACATTTTGTGGCATATAAGTCACTTTCCATAATTGCTTTTCATGGGTGAATCTGGCTGGTAACAATATCATGGCTGTTTTAAATGGCCTTTTCATTCACTTGAAAACAGTTGTAGCTACTAACTGGTGTCAGCTTCCCCTAGCTGTGGCAATGAGCAGTTGTGCAGTCTATAGACACTTGGCCTATGCTTTCATGTTTTAACGTTCTGTAGCTGTGCTGGTGTGCTTTGGACAGATGTTTTGTTGTGCATACACTTTATATGCTTTGGTCGGGTTTTGGCTGTGCAATTTTTCTTTGGCCAGATATGGCTGTGCTTTTGTGCTTTGGCCACGGTTTGTTTTATGTCTGTTCTCTTTCCTGTTTTAATGCAGTTTCCTTTCAGTACTTCAACTCTACTGTTCCTAACTCTAGTCTTGAGCTTTTCTGTGTTCTCTAGAGCAATTTGCAGCTGTGGTACATCTTGCCTAAAGAAGGGGCCTCAGTTGCCATGAAAGCCTGCATATTGTAATCTTTCTAGTTAGCCAATAAAAGGTGTCATTTTGCTTGACTTCTCACTACATCCATAATGGCTAACACGGAACAACACCCTAGTACTACAGAAAAATGACAGTAAATTCACATTTTGAGCACATGACTATAAAGTCATGCCATGTGTTGAATTATAGGCAGGTATGCAAAAGTATTTTAAATTGCCATATCAGCAAACAGATTCCCAATAAATACACCACTTTATTGTGGACTCTTGCTGGATAAAGAAAAACCAAGAGGACTTTAATGATTTATTTTAATAATTAAGGTAAAAAGATCTAGAGTAGTGATGGTAACCCCACTGAATTTTGAACTCTGCAGAATACATTAAAGTCATTTAAGTGTTCAGCAGGGCTAAGGACACATCTGCCAACTATGTTGCACCAATTACTGTGGCCAGAAATGTGACTTGAACTGTGAGGCAGCATGTGCCACAGTATCTCCATGAGATAAAATTAATAGAATTAAATATCAGAGCTGTAGCATTTCTCGCAGTGATAACAAGAGCGGGAAGCATGAATCCAGTAAGACTTGCCCCCCACAAGCCTAGTGCACATAAGAGTTACAGAAAACTAGAGGTAGAGCAATAGAGACGGACAGACCAGGGACCCACCTGCACCCCAGACTCAGCAGTTGGGGGCTGGAAGTCTCTACGGATCCAGTAGTTTTTTATGGATGTTTATCTGTCCACAGAACACAGACCAACTCCATTTGCAGCACTGAAAGCCCACTCATACTGTAAGCTGGACAACAGACCATTTCCAGCGCATACTGACTAAGGTTGTGGCTTCATCCAGGCTTGCAACCCAGAACTCCATGGGGTCATTAGTGTGCATAGAATCATATGTATCAATGCACCCCACTGAACATGTGTTCCAGACGCTGGCAGTGACTACCGCTGCTGTCATCTTCTGACTGAATGCATCACTGAGGCTGGAAAAAGTCTCCTCACACTTTCGGCAGATTTCCCTGATGGACATATGGAGATGTGGGAGAAGCAAGTCGGGCAGGTATAGGCCTCAGCCAGCTTGTTGATAAGGTCAGAACAGATTGATTGGTTGCTACATCTCTGTAATGTCACCCTGGCCTTGCAAAGCTTCATGGGTTGCTGGTTAAAAAATTTTTGACTGAACACGGTCAGCAGTAAGCCCAACAAATTCAATGAAAAAAATTCTTTGTTGAATTTCAGAGATCGGTAATACTCAGGAGATGATGGTCTTTCAATAGGAGTAGAGGAGACAATAGATTAGCCAAATATTAGGAAGTTGTCAGAGCATGGGGGTCTTTGAAATCAAACACCAAAATTGTATATGCAAAAAAAAATGTAGTCAAGAAAGGAGAGGTCCTGAAACACTGAGTGAAGAATCGTTTCCTTAACTAAACAATCATCCTCAAGTTGCACTTTTTGTTGTATTTAACCCAAAAGTAGGACATGACAATCAGTGAAATGGCAATTTACAAGATGTTGATGTCCATGAACAAACCACACCAAATGGCAGCAGTCATTAGAGACATCAGCCACAAAATAGCAACACCATCATAACAATACAAACAAAAACAGAAGCCACCTAATATGCCATTATCAGTAACAGAGCGTAAGAACAAAGGATGACCAAACATGATCAGAGTATAAAAGGATTTTCCCCAGTTCATAGAGTACTGGCCCTCTTCAACTGGTGTTAAACCTAAAAATGGACAAAACTGCCCCACATGTGAACGTTTTCCAAGTTTATGTTAAATTCATAAATCAGAAGTAGATTAAAGTGGTGTCAAATTGCATCTGACAGGCAAACTAAATACTGTTGGTTGAAATTCATATTCGATTTAATGTAATAGGCAGCTTGACAGCATGGAGACATGTCATTACCAATATAATGATCATCTCCTTCTTTTAAATCATGTATTTATTATTTTTACCTTTCTAATGTGTAGAGATAAAGAATTGTAAGGTCATAAATGGGGAAAGCGTGACAGTGCAGCATAAAGAAGTGATGATGGACTGGGAGATCAAAATCAGCAGGACAATAAAACCCAAGCAAGCAACACCAAGGATAAAGTGGTGGAGATTAAAAGAGGAAGAGCTTAAGTTTAGGGAGAAGTGCAGTCATTTAAATCTTATTTGTTTTGCATTTCATATAATGTTCGATTTGTTGTCTTGCAGATAAACAATGAGTTACTGCAGCGTTTCTCAACCTTTAAGTATTTGCGACCTGAGTTTTCATAACAGTTTTAATCGCGCCCCCCCTAACGTTTTTTTGAAATGTAGATGCATATTTTATTATATCTACTTAACCTTTATCGACATTTATGTAACTCTATATTTATTGTTCTAGTATCAGAATGTAGTTTAAGTTAATTTGTTTTGGTTTCAACAGATTTTTTTTTCATATTTTTGATTCGTGTTTTCTTTTTTTCACATCTTCACGCCCCCCTTTTTGTTACTTCGCGCCCCCCTGGGGGGCCCGCCCCACAGGTTGAGAACCACTGAGTTACTGTATATTGCCTGTATGAAAATGTGCTACAGTGAAACCTTGGATTGCGAGTAACTTGGTCTGTGAGTGTTTTGCAAGACAAGCTAAAATTTTTAATAAATTTTAACTTGATAAATGAGTGAGGCCTTGCAATACGAGTAGTACGTATACACTTTGTCCGCCGAGCGTCACTTGGGGATTGTGGGTAATCGTCTCCCATGCTCCTTCTTAGTCGGTGTGCCTCACTCATATAGTCAACATCCGTATGAGCATATACTGTTTACTATAGCATTGTGACCACGTGTGTGTGTTGTAACATGTGAGTCCCTGTCATGTACCCCAAAACACGAAGCTGAATCTCAGTACTTTAGCAAAACCAGCTTTATTCAGCATGAAACAGGAACAGCACGGTTATTAATTGTAGCGGCATCTACCGCTCTCCTATACAGAGACACAGCAATCAGGCAGGGCCGTGACCAGGTTAGTGGCCAAGTAATACTGTGCTCTTGCATTTATAATTTTCCTTGCATCACCCATCGACGGCAGGCGCTTATAGCTTGACCACGATTTTTTCTGATTCACTTTTATGGTGAACTGCTACAGCGCTGGGAGCCTGCGGTTGCTTACTTCAGGACACTCTTCCGCTTGTTGTCCCGTTGGTAGGGAATCCCAAAAGAGTATAGAAACCTTACAGTGCGTAAAGCATTTTTTTTTTATTTTGTGTCCAAGTGTAGTGACTCTTCAGGCAAAAGCAGCTGTCATTGGATATGTTTCCTTGTTAAAGTCATAAAAAAAGAAAAAGATTCCAGGGAGCCAACAAATAGGAGTGATTCTCTTAGTTAGAATGAAGATTTTGTATTAATCATTTTTATATAAATATTTGTGGGTTGTAAAACAAATTATCTGAGTTTCCATTATTTCTTATGGGAAAATTCACTTTGATATACGAGTGCTTTGGATTACAAGCACGTTTCCGGAACGAATTATGCTCGCAAACCGAGGTTCCACTGTATATATCTAAATGTTGTTGTTGTATTTGAGAGTGTGGAGGAATGGTGGGAGAAGAATAGCAACATTGTATTCAGAGCAGGGGAAGAGGTGTTCTTCTAGTGATTCTTGCAGTGACATTTTGAATTAACTGAGCAGTTTGAGCAGCCAGAGAACACCGCATTGCAGTAGTCAATCCTTCTAGAAATAAATGCATGAATTAATTTCTCAATTTCCAGCATATTTAGAGAATATCTCTTCATTTTTCAACATATTTCAGATGCAAAAAATGTGTTTTGGATTGTTTTGAAACTGTGTATTTTAAGTGACATACTATTGTCAAAGCTATTTATTAATCATTTTGAGCAAATAATACACAGAAAACAAATAAAAAAACAGTTTGGTTCCACTGTTGAACATTAATTATGTCTCTAAGTAAGACACAAGAAGTAAACACTGTGGTTTCCTGAATTTATGTATTAGAAAGTAAGCCAATCAAAACCAAATCTTGTATTCAGCCAGGAACACCTGGAAAGTCACTCCCCAGAGTGAAGAGGTTAGTCTCTGTTGCTCATGCCAGCACATTCCAGATGCCTGGAGCTTCTACAACAGAATGCAGCACAAAATATATGTAAATCGGAGTATTTCTGAAACACCAATGTTCAAAAATGAAATATGTTGTTGTTATTTATTACCTTCTTACAGAGAGAGCAAGAGCTGCTCCTGCCTACAGGCCTGTACTTGGATGCACCATACTAAAAAGGCGCAAGCTTTGGGACCTCTCCGAGCTCATTGTTTACAGCTTTCTTAGTTATTTTTTGTAGGCCATTGAGCATGCTTCTATAATTATTACAGTTAAAATCTAGCTTTACATCTTGAAAATCCTTCTGTTGACTTTCAATTCTAATAATTAAGCATCGATGAATTAAAATAAGGCACACTTACTAACAATCAGTTTATAAATGGATATCATCTTTAAAGGAACCGTCCATTTGTTTCCGGTTGTTTTGTCTTGTGGGATCCTATGGTGACCGTGCTTTTCTAGTTTATGCTCTTTATCT
Source organism: Polypterus bichir lapradei (assembly GCA_026402145.1). Classification (NCBI taxonomy): domain Eukaryota; kingdom Metazoa; phylum Chordata; class Cladistia; order Polypteriformes; family Polypteridae; genus Polypterus; species Polypterus bichir. Next base: position 14,677,357 of record JANRMT010062834.1, read on the forward strand.
TGTAGACCTTAACAAAATGTCAAAAATCTCATACACTTACTCTATGATCAGACACTTTAGCACTTCTCGCCCCTTCCCTTCTGCATTCGTAACCTCAGGAAGTTAGACAGAGAAAAAGAACAGACAGGAGTTAAGTCACACATTTAATTATATATTATTTATAAAATGCCCAAAAATATTAAGAAAGCAGAGTCCAGTAAGAATGCTGGTAAACCCTAACCCTTAAGTAGCAGTGCATCTTGTGTCCATAGGCAGCTCTCGGCTTATCTTCAGGCTAGCTTGCTTTGCTACTACATGGCCTTTGAATGGAGTACTGAAACAGGCCACATGCCTGTCTTAATATGGCTGCTGAGATAGAGTTGTCTTTATCATGGTCTTCTCTTCATTATTAACAATATAGATTATTCAAATAATGTTAACATTTTATCTGTATAATGTAATAAAAATATTTTGCTGCATTTCATCTTAAAATGATATCGTCATCATATGTAAATGCGTGCTAAAGTGGCTCAGGTTGTGCAATATTATAACTGTATCGCAAGTTTACTGTGAGGTAATTCTACTTATAAGTACAGACAGTTCTACAAGGAGCACTTGATGGACTGATTGAGTGCATTTATAGTTCTTGGGATGAAACTGTTTCTGAACTGTGAGGTCCGTACAGGAAAGGCTCTGAAGCGTTTGCCGTATGGGAGAAGTTCAAATAGACAGCATGGCTGAGGCAGCGTGTGCTAGATGCTGTATACCGATAATTCTTTTTCTGATCAGCTGCTGTAGAGCTGTGATTCCACACTCAGATACAGTGATATAAATACTCTGAGTGATGCAGTGAGAGTAATATGGAAAAATGTGATCCGCTGTGGCAACCCCTAACGGGAGACGCTCAAAGAAGAAGAAGCAGAAGAAGAAGAAGCTATGGTATTTGGAATAGTTTGGCCATTCCGTGGACCATTACATTGTTACAGGTTAATTAGAATCAGTTGCCTTAAACTTATAAACAATATCCATTTAATTTCAGTGTATATGATACCCACTGGAACAAAAGCACTACTTTGATGCTGGGTGCTGCCAGTTTGCAAAACCAAACGGAGAACTTGCGTACAGCAGGGATTGAGCTAGCGTGAATATTTGCGTGGCTTTATGCCAAAGTTAGTTTTTATACATCGCGATGTGAGCATGGAAAAGGGCGTACGCAACATTTTTGTGCATACGCACCATTTATACATGAGGCCCCTGGTCTGTAAAGGCAGGAAACGAGAGAGAATAACATCATACAGCACCATCCCCTGGAGCAGCGGAGAATTAGCATCACCTGAGCCCTGTACACTGTCTCCTATGCACACTTGCGTGACAATACGTTAATTTTGCATGCATCTGCCTGTCATTTAGTATTTAAAGATCTCTAGTGAAAAAAATAGACTTATTTCCTGTCATGTACAGGCTTATGTTCTGGTAGTATGATCCGCATTTTGCCAATAACGATGACAATATTGGTGATCTCAAACCTAAAGATACATCAGAGACAGAAAAGAAGCTTCAATCTCCTCTGTAGGAATCAAGGAAAACAGGAAAAAAGTGTGGTGCATGGTGATGGGACCGACAGACATACAGTAAATAGAATTGCTTTGGCTGGCGTGCAAGTAAACACAGAAGTGTGAATGAGGATTTAGGAATCAATATTCTTTGCTTTTTACCCCCAAAAAAATTTCTAACTTAAAAAAAAGTCTTCAATGAGTTTTACGTTTTATAATTGCAGTATCACGGAGGCAACAAATTGTAGTGTCAGTGCCGCAAAGCTGTGTGCATATTGACCCTTGCCTGTATCTCACATCACTAGCTTTGTGATTCATTTTCTTTGGTCTCTCTTGGTTTTTAACTCCAGCATGTGTCCCAGTTCAGACTTTGCTTGTTCCTTCTCCTAGTCGTTTTCCTCTAAATCACTCACAAGCCACCTACCTTTTGCTGAAGTGTCTTCAACAGTTTTTACAAACAACAACAGATTTGAAATAGACAGGGCTTCAGAAGTCAAAATCAGTGGGCAGTGCAGAATCATTTTCTACAGTCCTATCAGGACGGCTCCTTCATTTGGAGAAATGTAGTGGTATTTCAGTCAGAGGAGTTAAAATCCAAATCTCTTTAAATTTATTAATTTAAAGAGATGGCTAATAAATAAGCTATTTTTTTCCTGATCACACTTCAAGATGAACATCAGAAACAGATAAACTATCCATCATTACATGGTGCAGAAGAACAGGGAGGGTCCTGTCAGGTGCTCCTTTAACTTTGGTGTTGTCTCTTTCTGTTTTAGGCTAGAGAGGGAGAAATAGCCATCATAGACAAGCTGCTGGACAATCCCAAGCTGACCTCCTCAGAATTTCAGGAATGGAAACATATGTACCTTGAGCTTTTTATAGACATTTGTGAGAACAACGCTCCTACAGACACTGCGGATGACTCATCCGAAATAACTTCCCACGCATCCTCCCTGACCCACACGCATTCTTTTATTGAAACACATGTTTAGGAAAAATGTTACTTCTTTCAGCAAATACATGGCTACCTTCCACAGAAGTCTAGACAATATATACAGTGCATTAAAAAGGGTATATTATATTGTGAAAAACAAATTTGTGTTCTGTGTCATTTGCTAAGCCTGTTGGTAAAATTATGGTACATGCTAGGCCATAGAGTATGTTGCTTATGTTGCCTTTCATTTGTATTTTTTTTTTCTTTTTCACCAGTTTTGTTCTTGTTTCTAAAAGAGTATTTCATAACACTGCTGCATCTGTTTTTCATATTTCAATAAAGTTGAGCTTATTGTGTTATGCTGAAACCTAAAGGGTATTTGATGTATAACATATCGCACATAGAGGGGGCTGGAACCCATGAGAGGTCAGTTCCATTAGCTTTCCATGAAGCTGACCTGTAGTAATGGTTTGTTTACTTTGGAAAATATTTCATTAATGTTTACAGTGAAGAAGTTGATGTATTTTTTATCAGTGTGCCAATAATATTTATTCTATTTATATCAAAAAAGACCGACAGCTCTTTGTACCGGGGCATCTGATTTATAGAAAAAAGTATCTGTCTGGATGTGTTTCTATTGAAATTGTAGCCTCTGCCAGTAATTCTGTGACCACCGAATGTCATCACAAAAGCAACAAGAGGATGCACAGTTGGCTGTTGTTCACTATGGCATTGTTTTGATGGCGACAGAAAAAGCACAGCGATATCTGAGCAGCACAGCAGGACCTCACGCAAAAAGCACTTGAACAACTGGACTAAACAGAGAAGAAATGTAGTAAATGTGATTTTACAAAAAAAAAAAATGCTGCAAGCTACCATAACATATTGAATTGAAGATTTATGATGTTATTGAATGTAATGCCTTCAACGGGACTACAGAGTACACGTCATTTGGCGGGAAAGACAACTTTCACATCCTTCTACTCGTATCATCTCAGTTACTGCATGGTAGAGCAGCTTGTGTTGTGTTCCACAAAGACTCAGGACCTTGTTCTTCTGTTTCTCTTTTTATTTCTTTTTATAAAAAACAGAAAGAATCCATATATTCTCGAAGTGCAAAGCAATATTCTTGTTTCCTTTTATTATGTATTATGTTGCATTTTAATGACATTTGTTGGTTGAAGTGCCCATGAACTGGACAGTTCTGGGCATTTTTAATTTGTTGACTCCTCAAACACTCCTCAGTTGGCATTGTCATGTATACTGGAGGAGCGTTATTTGAGATACAGAATGTGACATTTCCTTGGCAATCATTTACTGAATGCATACATTAGATGCAAGAAATGAAAGGCATTCATGGCAGAATATTCCTTATCTTGATATTATTAATCTGTACGAGGTTGGGAGCATGCACTGATACAGCGCATTGCCACACCCATCTCATGAAGCACCACCTTGGGATCCCAGATTAGACCCTGAGCGCAGCCACGCAGCCGGTGACACCTCAGCACCAATGGAGTGGAACCGTCTGAGGTTTTTTACGGTGGCTGGAGTGCCAATCCTGCCACCAACTCCCAGGTTTGCCCTGCATGTTGGAGAACCTGCTTGCAGAGGACGGGTTCAGGTTAACGTCATACCCAGGACGGAGCAATTGCAGGTTAAGCTGTATGTGCCAAATAAATAAATTACAGACCTCTATAATAAAATAGTGTTCTTGTTTTAACGAATGACATAATGTTATCCTGTTAGGAATATACAATTTGCAAGCACAAAATGAAAAAGGATGAATTAATTACAGATTTTCAATCTTGTAATGAATTCATTTTCTTGCTGACTTTTTACTGACAAATAGAACAGTGAAACTTTGAATGGCAATCCTGAATTGTGAACAAAATAATAAAAAACAAAAATAAAATGAAGTTGTGTGATCCCTCTTAGCACCAATTTAAAATGTAAACATGTTGGAATGAAACAGAACTTTGCTGATTACCTGAAGATACCTTTGAATTTGTATTTTTACATGCAGATTGCACAACCCGTGGCTTTGGCAGAGCAAAGTTCATTCAGTCCCCTTGAGTGACTCACTTGAACTGTCTGGAGACTCCAAGAAGTGTAATATGCAGTACATGCACATATAAACACAAAAATCAACTACATACACTATATACACTACATATTGTACATATATATTGTGAACATTTATGCCAGCCTGTACCACAGATAGAGATGTTGACTCATAATGTCCCAAAACACCCATATTTATTTCCTTCTTTTTTTTCTACACAACACAGTAATCCCAAATAGCCACAATAAGTTCAGTCCTTTACTTTTACTTTTCTTCTGTTTCCTCTTGCCACCTCCACTCATCTCCTCTCCTTGCAAGCTCTGTCCTCTGCCTCCTGACTCTGGCTCCCTGAATAGAGTGAGGCGGCCCCTTTTATAATGCACCCAGAAGTGCTCCAGGTGCTCCCTGATGGCCTTCAGGCAGCACTTTCTGGTGTCGGGGAAGTGCCGCAGTTCATGGCTCCGAATCCATCCAGGCACCCCCTGGTGGTGGCCATGGGCCCTCACAGGGTTGAGCTTCCAAGCTCTGTGGCCTCCATGCAATCCAAGGGGGCTTCCCTCTTGCGTCCCGGGGAAGGTATTGCCCCTCTCCCAGTCCTTTGCTTCTCCAGGCATCCCGGTGGGGCAAGGCCCCCGGGCGTCTGCCACAATAAAAATATATATACTGTATATATATATATATATATACACATACGGGGTGGCATGGTGGCACAGTGGTAATGCTGCTGCCTCACAGTAAGGAGACCTGGGTTTGTTTCCTGGGTCCTCCCTGCGTGGAGTTTGCATGTTCTCCCCGTGTCAGCATGGGTTTCCTCCGGGCGCTTCGGTTTCCTCCCACAGTCCAAAGACATGCAGGTTAGGTGCATTGGCGATCATAAATTGTCCCTAGTGTGTGCTTGGTGTGTGGGTGTGCCCAGGGTTTGTTTCCTGCCTTGCGCCCTGTGTTTGCTGGGATTGGCCCCAGCAGACCCCCATGACCCTGTGTTAGGATATAGTGGGTTGGATAATGGATGGATGGATATATACACATACACACACACACACACATATATATATATATATATATATACACAGTATGAATTTAAATCAATGATTATCTACTGTACATGCACTTCTGAGATAATTTTGCTTGGGTTGGCTGTATTGCTTTTTCCATGAACAAAGTTTGCCCTAAAGAGGTGCAGCGAACAGTGATCCAATTTTTAATGGCTGAAGATGTACCAGGGGCCGAAATCCTCACTGGTTTGTCAGAATCATGAACAAATCTGCTCAAAATTGCTTTTTGAACCTGGACAGGAGTCCTGTTCCTTCTTCATTGTTAACACTTGTCCGACCATTTTTGAACTTCTGAATCTATTCATAAACACTCCACTGTGGTCTCCAAATTGTGCAGAAAGCCTCCTATAGATTTTCTTCCCTGCAATGTGTGAGATCCAAAACAAAAAGGAATGCTTATACATATAATGCCTGCCTTCATTCAGCATTTCAGGATTGACTCTACATCTGTTAAGTGTGGACCTTTTCTTGCTGTGACCTTAGCTTTAAATTATTGTTTTTTGAACGTGACCTGGACTTCACTGAGTGGGCTTTCACATGTTTAGCAAGTTACAAAGCTACAAAGCCTCATTACACAAGCTATACTGTTGGCCAGACAATCTAAAATAAATTGATAATTTTTATGGACCATTCACAAACTGTCAGTATTTCATTCCAGATAAGGTTGCATTTCTTTTTTCTATCAGTATATACAGTATTTTATAAAACCGTATATTATTAAATGCCCAAAAACAGTAAAAGAAAACTCATTGTAAAGTGCACTAATGAGTTGTTCTGAAAATCTGTCGGACTCCCAAGATGGCAGTGTTTTCTATTTTGAAGGATTCTGAGAGAAAGAAGTGGGTCCAAGTGGTCTGACCCCAGAAGAGAGAACACAGGTGGAAATATGTCGGTCTTCCTTTCTGCATAGGGGAAGGGAGAACAGAGATTGTTATTTTGCAGTACCCCCTCATGTCTTGGTGGAGAATTACAATCACATCAGCCCTTAAGGTGTTCCCCATGTGTGAGAATGTACATCAATACAGTACCTGTTTTACCTGTTATGAGCAGATCCTTTAAGTTAAGTCACACGGTGGGGCCGGCGTAAATCAGACTCGGTTCTAGAGCACATCACACAGATGCTCAATCAAATTAAGATCTGGAGAATTTAGAGGCCAAGGCAACACCTTGATCTCTTTGTTTTGTTCCTCAAACCAATCCTGAACATTTTCTGCAGTGTGACATGGCACATTATCCTGCTGAAAAAGGCCACTGCCATGAAGGGGTGTACATTGTCTGCAAGAATCTTTAGGTAGGTGCTACATGTCACAGTAACATCCACATGAATACCAGGTTCCAAGGTTTCCCATCAGAACATTGCCCGGAGCATCACACTGTCTCTGCTGGTTTGTCTTCTTCCCAATAGTGCATCCTGCTGCCATGCTCTTCCCCAGGTAAATAATGCACTTACACCTGGTTATTGACATTATCTAAAAGAAAACGTGATTCATAAGACCAGGTCACCTTCTTCCATTGCTCCATGGTTTAATTCTTATGCTGCTGTGCCCATTGTAGATACTCTTGGCAGTGGATAGGGGTCAGCATGGGCACTCCATACTGTATGTTCTGACACCTTTCTCTCATGGCCAGCATTACGTTTTTCAGCAGTGTAGGTCTTCTGTGGGATTTGACCAGACAGACCAGCCTTCACTCCCCACATCAATGAGCCGTAGGCACCCTCCTCGGGCCACTTTTGGTAGCTACAAACCACTGAATACTGGGAACACCCCACAACTCCTGCCGATTTGAAGATGTGCCCTCACTGTTTGATTTTGTCAGTCCCACTCAGATCCTTATGCTTGCCCTTTTTTCCTGCTTCAGACACGCCACCTTGAAGAACTGACTGTTCATTTGCTGCCTAATACTGTACAGTATATCCCACCCTTCGGCAGGACGAGATAATCAATGTCAATCACTTGTCAGTGGTTTTAATGCTGTGGCTTATCAGTGTGTATATACATTACTGTAAAATAAGTTATTTTTAAAAGCAGGTTACCTGGGAAGTAAGTGTGGAAACACTATTTAACACTAGAATATCATCAAATAAACAGTGTTACAATAAAAGTTACAAGAGCATGTCTTGTATTTTCTAAAACTGTATTGATATCTTGTAAAATGGCCAAAACAACCCACATTTGGCTCTCAAACCATCCTTGACGCTCTGTAGTCATTCAATTTGGCTGAGCAGCACTCCTGGCACAAATTAATGAAGCAGGGATTAACCTAACCAGATGCGCCGCTGGTGCAGTTTAACAAATAAATAAATACATTAGATGGTAACCACAAATACAGAGACACCTGGCGGAGAGGTGTGGAATATGACTATGCTAACACATGTTGACAGCCATAAAATCCTTTAGTTTAGTTTCAGCAATGCTGTAGTTGGCAAGCGATAGCACATCAAACTGGATTTTCAGGAGGTTTTGTTAAAGATGTCATGAAGAAATATGAAAAATATCAGCTAGTTTAAGACAAAAATTTTCAAAATGCAGCAGGAGAGCCAAAAAGCTGTGTGCATGTAATGAACAGCACCTAAAGGTCACTTCTTTAGGGAACAGAAGGAATGTCAGTCAAGAAGTTGCTCAGCACCTGGCAGTCACCTGACACCAAAAGAATAAACTTTGACTGTGCGACGAGACTTCAGATTTAAATGAAAGGGTCTTGTAGGGTAGCTAAAAAACCATTCTTGTAAAACAATAATAAGCAAAATAAATTGCAGTATGGGGAAAAAACATAAAGCAAAAAAGTCTTCTGTAGTGATGAGTCCAAATTTCACGTTTTTGACTCCCAAGAGACCAGTATGTCAGAAGAAGAGTTGGTACAAAGTACTTTGATGTCTGTTTGCTGCCTTCTGTGAAGCATGGTGGCAGCTCTGTCATGGTCTGAGTGTGCATTTCAACCACTGGTGGGGAGGATCTGGTCACAAATGAGAGAAACGATGACTGCTGAGAACTATAACTCGATTCTGATTCATCATGCCGTACCTTTTTCAAAACAACATTTGAGCAAAAACAATTATTGATCAATCTGATGACCCCCTTCCCATCCAGCACAATTAAGTCCTACCTGGAGTGGAAGTCTGCAAACTGAACACTATCAAGACTAACTTGGCCACCTTAAAGCCCTGGCCTCAGTATAAGTGAAGCTGCTTTGTGACCACTTGGCCTGGGAAAATAAAAAATGCAGTCAAAGTCAAAAGATGAGTTACAGGTAGTCCTACAAAAGCCTTGGAAGAATTTACCACATAATTACTTGAAAAAGTATAGCAGTGAATTAGCTCAGTTCTGTACTGTAAGTGTGGTTCATACCAAATATGTACTTTGTAATTTTACGTACTGTTTTCACAAGCAAATAAACACTTGGCAGATAGGTAGCTTTAAAAATAACTGCTCGGGTGGCGTATGGCCGTTGCACAGTGATGTACTCAAAACACTGTAATTGCATATTACACATCCAAACTCTCAGACTGGTACCTAGTTTGGCTGATCTCTCTTAGCCCATGATTGTTGGATGTTTGTCAAATATAAATGTCAAAAAGAAGGCGACATATCTTTGAACCAGCTATTTCTGCTTAACTGGTGGCTTCACTGCAATGAGCAGAGGCTGTCTGAAGAATAACCCTCCCTTTGCGCTTAGTTAGCCCAGCTCATTGCAAAATGCCTAGGCTAACTGCAGTGAGGAGGATTTCCCAATGAACTCAAGACAAATGCACAATCTTGTGAGACGCAATACCTGAGAAGTTGCCTCAAACTTCAATACACTGTGATCGAGGAAAGTACCGCAAGCTGCACAAATAAATGTTGCAATGCCATCCTGGGTGCCTCCATTTTATTCAGTCCACAAAATAACAAACTATGTGCGCCAGCACAAAGTTCTGAAAGAATAATCAAAATAAGAAAGCCATCTGGCTAAGCAGATTGTTGAGTTCTGGTCAAGATGGAAGGAGCATCCTCGTGCAGGGTAGTCTGTTCCAAACTGAAGGCATTTTTCTGGCAGCTGTAGGCTTTATAGGTGGGGGGGAGTCAGTTGCCCTCACTGGGCGTGTTCTCTGTACTGCGTAGGGAACAAAAGAAGAAAAGGTTAGCGCCAGCACCCCCTCTAGACCCAGGGTGGTATTACCTACCTCAGATGAGCCCGGAGGGTGAGCCACAGACGCGCATGCGTCATAACACTTTATTTTTCAGTCAAGGGTATACATTTTGGAGGCACTGTTTGGGTGTGGACGTGTGTATGAATATAAAATGTAATATAAAATATATTTAAATATGTCTGCTTATATATCCTGTGTTTTTAAAGGTTTTTACTAAGTAAACAAAAAATAATAATTCCCCAAGTATAAAATGCCAAGGTAATTTGGGGGCATTGTGCTATGTTGACTCACTGATGTATTTTTTGTCATGTACAGTATATTGTTCCAAACCAAAAAACTAATTAATGTACATTCATGTAGGAAAGAGTAAGATCATGTCATCGTGTGGCTGCATCTGTCAAGTTTTAGAGGTGATTAAGCACGGAGGACATGACATAGGCATTTTCACACTGAACTGTTGCTATGACACAGCCATCTAATGTGCTCTTTACTTCAGTAAATGATTGTGTTGCCATTTACAAGCTTTGAATTTGTTCCTTACAAACAGGAGCATTTAATGCATCATTCAGCCTCGCATGGCATGAACACACTTGGTCCTGGCATTTGTGATGAACAGCTCTTGAACTCTTACTATACTTTCAAGGAAATATTGTATTACTGCTTATTCTGAATATTTTTATTGCCCTGGTTTCCATCTTTAAAGCAAGTGTGATTCTAACTTAACTAAATAAAATGTAGCTCTTAAAATGAACAATGGTGCCTGTGTGATGCTCTTTCTGCTTTTAGGGTTCCTTTGTGAAGAGTCTGTGACTTTCTCTTAAGTGTGGATATCCTTGCTGGAAATGTGATATTGTAGAATGAATTCTCGGTGGGACGCTATTTTTGCTTAATACTAGCATTTCATTTTTCTGTGATTTCCTTTCTGATATCTTGAATGTTAAATTGCAATGTGAACATCACCATTCTGCTGGATAAGTAAGGATTTTATATAAACATAGCAATAATGGTTTTTCTCCTGATGTTTTCATGTGAGTCCCAGTCAGGACAACACTTAGAGTTTAAAGGACTACTCCACACACTATGTTACTTACTGAGAAAAAATGTTAATGTCCTGTTTTGATGCAGAAAGAAGATGGCAAATATTCTGATAGGATAGCCATCAACAGGGACCAACTGTCATGTTACCAAAAATGTCACGTTACCTGTGTCACACAATCCACATGCCAAGTCATCCAGTCCATGCTAAAATATTGTTAAATGAGCCACCTCTTATATAAGTGTTTGAGTTATGGGCATGCCTTCCATTGTTGTACTTATTTTCATATCTAAAACTGCAGTACCTTGGGATTATTTAGCGACAATCTGTGAAACTGAACAGGTGCTTTGACCTTCTCCTTGCTGAATTCTACTTGGTAATTTTCTCCACTCACTTTCCTATAACCTTTAGCCTTTTATTTTGCATGTCTCTCTCAGTGCATGATATCACATGAAGCACAATGTTAGCCAATGAATAAGCTGTTAATGGGCTGAACTCCTGACCAATCAATGACGTGGGAAGGTGGGTCTGCAGATTAAAAGTCGAGATGTGTGTCTCAGTGTGTTCCATTTCCTTAACAAGAGCATTTTACAAAAGTATAATGTTTTACTAAAAATACATTGTGTTTGGGACATTGTGCACCTACGAGAGGACGAGTTAACACATCTATTATGTGACACAAGAACGTCAGAATTTTTCATGGAGGTTTTGATGTTATTTGCTGTCCATTGTTGTTATCTCCGTTCTCTATGACTATGTAAGAATAGAATTTTTTTGGCCATTGCTATAAACTAAATGGAGGAAGTAAGATATAAAAACATAATTTTTGGGTGGATTATTACTTTAATATCATTGAAAAGATTCTGATGCCAACATGTGACTTTCTCCATATTTACACCATGAGTGCAGTGTACAGTGTGAATTTACCAAAATATATACACTTCCATTTATATGACCTATACTAGAACAGTTAATTAAATAATCAATTCACTTGTAACAACATCAATTTTGTATGTATTCCTTTACTCATGCTTTGTTTCATTTAAATAGTTAAAAATTAAAGAAGAAGGAACAGAAACCCGTACCTTTCATCACACAACTGTGATGACTGTAGGGCTAGCACCCTAACTCGCAAATGAAAAGTGCTGAGTTCAAAACTTTTATACAAAAAGTAAGTACCTGCCACAAACAAGCCAACATCCTGGCAATTTAATAAAGCTAATCAGTGTTTCTTAGTAAGTAGAATTTAGCTGCCATGACTACTGTATTTGAAAATGTTCGTCTATGAAACCTCAAAGCTGGAGCTTTGGATTGAACTCAAAATTCAAAAAAGTATTTCTTTCACAGTCCTAAACTCGTATGCCAAATTTTGTGAGCTGTGGTTTGGCTGTTATTGGTGTCAGCTTTGAAAACTTTGAACTTTTAAAGCATAAAGCTGAATAGTTGGAATTTACCCAAAACGTTTTCAGCTTTAAAAACTTTAAACAAGTGCAAGCATCCACACAATTTCGTAAGAATCATTGAGTTGGGGCGTCCATAACATATTTTTTACCACAGACACACAAAAACTCATGCTTTCAAAAATGTTATACAGTAAGTGACATTATATCTTATTTTTCTGTTGAAAATGCAAAGTCATTTTTTTCATAAAAACATTTTCTTTATATATGAAATATGGAGAATGTCAAAAATTATGTCAAATACAAAACAAATTGTTCAGTATATTTTGTATTTTGTAAGATAAGTAATATCTGCTATTGGCTTGACTCTTTAATACCATCTAGCATAAAAGCAAGTAAAAAAAATCTAATGAATAGATAGATATAATCAGTACAATATAATAGATACAATGATCAATGATAGATAGATAGATAGATAGATAGATAGATAGATAGATAGATAGATTCCCATTCCTGATTCCCAAGATTGAACTAGCCTTTGTAATAACTTTGTTTAATCTGTTGACACAATCTGCACTAATGTGGTTTCCCCAGTATATTATTCCTTAGAAGATGGCACTGGCCACCACCAACTGGTAGAAAGCATGTAAGAGTGGTCCGCACAGATTAAACGTCAGCTTCCTCAGGAGATAGGGGCAACTCTGACCCTGGGGGTGTCATTAGCCCTCAATAAAAACCTTATGATGAATATGAGAAGAAAACCTTACAGGTTTAGGGTGAGAATTACCAACTTCATTTACATGCAGGCCCACAATCATTGCTAAAATCATGTTTTACGTAAACATCTGGATTTGAATTATGAAGATCTGCTTTTTCACAACGTCGTCTGCTGCCTTTCTAGGAGGCAGGGCCTGGAGCAGTATAGGGATCTTATCAATTTCATTCTTAATTTCTATGAGAACTAAAGCCAACAAGAAAGTGAATTAGCAGAGCTGTCATTTGTAATGGCTGTTTCTGTAATACATTTCACACATCCTTTTGACACGCTGACCCTTACACTGCTGGGCCCAAGGAAGCAATTAAAATGTACAAAACCTATTGTTTTTGTTTTGTTTTGTTTTATTGGACTAGTAAAAAGATGACTTCACATATTCACACAGCTACACTGTGTTGTGATGGAGCAGCACACAAAACGGAAAAATGGTCTCTAAAATACCCATAAAACTGACCAGAACTCTCACTAAAAAGGCAACCCTGACCACCCAACCTATCCAGGCCCCAAAAATGAGGCTTTTAAAGTTCAAATAACCTTAAATACAATACAATACAATACAATACAATTTATTTTTGTATAGCCCAAAATCACACAAGAAGTGCCGCAATGGGCTTTAACAGGCCCTGCCTCTTGACAGCCCCCCAGCCTTGACTCTCTAAGAAGACAAGAAAAAACTCCCAAAAAACACCATTGTAGGGAAAAAATGGAAGAAACCCTGGGAAAGGCAATTCAAAGAGAGACCCCTTTCCAGGTAGGTTGGGCATGCAGTGGGTGTCAAAAAGAAGGGGGTCAATACAATACAATACACAGAACAGAACAAATCCTCAATACAGTATAAAAATTAAAAATTTTAGAAGTACAGAGCAGAACTTAACAGTAGATGATATCACATAATATGATTTGAATTCGTTTAGAATCCGGGAGACCTCATCCATCAAGCTGCCTCCCCCATTTGGCCATTCCACAGCTGAAATAGTGTTAATCCGATGAAAGGACCCCTCTTTCCCAAGATTCCTGCAATCCCCCATCAGGGATGACTTTACCTTAGGCAGGCAAAACAACTTGGCAGGTGGGCCGTGGCACCAAGTACCATATTTGAGTACCAAGAAGAGAAACAGAATAGGTGAGGGTTAGTATCAAATTATAACTATCATGTTACTTATGTTTTAGTGCTAATGACTGACAACAGAGATGCAGTCTGTACAGTTAATCAGCAGCTCTAGTCAGGGTGTGCTAAACTGAAGTAGTGAGTCTTCAGCCGGGATTTGAAAGCTGAGACCGAAGGGGCATCTCTTATAGAAGCAGGAAGAACATTCCACAGTTTAGGTGCCTGTAACTAAAAGCTCAACCTCCCACTGTTATTTTATTAATCCTTGGAATCATAAGCAGACCGGCATCTTGACATCTTAATGTGCGCTCAGGTTTGTAAGTCTTGATAAGTTCAGACAAGTAAGCCAGACCTTGGCCATTTAAGGCTTTATATGTTAAAAGGAGGATTTTCAAATCTGCCCTAAACTTAACTGGGAGCCAGTGTAAGGATTTAAGAACTCGAGTTATGTGTTTGTATTTTCTTGTTCTTGTAACAATTCTTGCAGCCGCATTTGGGATTAACTGTAGGCAGTATAGAGAACAGTTTGAACATCCAGTGAACACCGCATTGCAGTAGCCAATCCTACTAGAAATAAATGCATGAATTAATTTCTCAGAATCCTGTTTATTTAGAAAGCGCCTTAATTTCCTAACATTTTTAAGATGGAAGGAACATGATTTGGACAACTTTGTAATGTGTACTTTAAATGATATGCTAGAGTCAAAGATAACTCCTAGATTGTGGGCTGATTCAGTGAAATTAATGGGGATTCCAGCTGAGTTAAACAATGACAGAATATTGTTGTGATCAGCGTCATTCCCTTAAACAAATAACATCTCTGTTTTATTGGTGTTTAAAGACAAGTAGTTCTCATCCATCCACTCCTTTAATTCACTAACACAACTAATTAATTAAATGTCCCAACCCATACCAAAATTAAATTTGAAGTAAAAGAAAATTATAAAAATAACAAAAACTTTGACTTGAGAAACAAGTCCACACAGAAGCTTTATAAAAGAATAATTTATTCATATAAGCAAGAGGCCCCACCTAAAGAGGTAATTCAAGGCAAGCAAATCCTAATACAAAATCCCAAAACAAAAACACAAAGCAGAAATAAAAATCAAAAATCCAGAAAATCAATACTCACAATATAAAAATGCACTCTACAGACGTCAATGAATCACTAAAGGATCTGCTCACTGCTTTGGAATATAAAGCAGTGACATCAGGGTGGCTGAGGGCGGTTCTTCAGCAGTGACATCAGAGTGGCCCCACCCTCTTGGGGTTCCACCCATGAAGTACAAGGAACATAGGAGAACTGTATAATCGAAGCTATATAGCAAATAAACAAAGCAAAATTAACAAAACAGATATAATTACAATAAGCCTACAAAAAATGATCTTAAAAAGAATGAAACACAGAAGAGAAAGCAAGAGAACATGCCCAAGCTGAAACATAACACACTGAATTAGAAATAGCAGCCCACAATTTGTCATTTATACTGTTTGTGTGAGCGAACTTCTGCAAATCTTCTTCTATAATATGCTACCATGGCTGTCCATTTGTCTGTCCAGGATTTTAAATCACCTGTAGCTCGCAAACTGTTTGAACTATTGACCTGAAATTTGGTACGCATATACTACGTGACGTCTACTATCTGCTTTCAGGGTGATGATTTTTATTACTCTTTTTATTTTTATTTTATTTTATTGTAGAATCAACTCTCAGCAGCAGGGCGGCCGTGTAGCACATGTGCATGGACATCGTTCTCATCCCTACCACCGCCGTCACTTCCTCTACCTCTTCATATCTTAAATCATTCTTGAGTGCTAGCTTAAGTGAAAAATTAAGAAAAACATACTAAGTAATTGCAACACAAAAACTGACTTAATCATTTTTAATGCGAAAAGATGTCTGACGAAAGAAGAGAAGAAGCGGCCGGCTAGAGTAGATAAAAGAAGAACTGCTCAGGATGCAGCAAGCACATCAACCTCATTTTTATTACTAGAGGTCTCAAAAGCAAAATATATCAGACATGACTGCCTTATGAGAGAAAATAAACAATAAGATTCGTCCATTTCTAGCCCAATTTTTACAATTCTGATTCCTGATAACTTCGGCCCACTGTCGCACTGTCATCCTTTAACCTAATAATGACATCTTCGGAATGTGGGGGTAAAACCAGACTAGCCAGAAGGCAGACTCACACAGAAACTCGCCGGGCTGGCATTTCTCCCAAGTTTCTTAAAGCAGAGCATCGACCACTGCACCACCCAACATGGAATCCTAACTAAATCTGGATTTGTTCATATTAGGTGCATGAAAGCCTCTCTGTATGGCAAAGCTAGTCCTTCAAAATTATTTCTAAATGAAAAGAAAGAAAGCGTGTTCAATACCATCAGTACTGACACAGAGACTCTTGGCACAAACACCAGCCTTATTTTTTACTATTTTGACACATCTCAACGTTATGTTTTCCACAGATCCTTCTTTGCAAAGTGGATTAAGCCCTCAGAAGTTGTTCTGTAACAGTTTTCAGCTCCTTGTGTTCTCTGTTCCGAGGACTATGGTTTAAGCTTTGACTGGGCCGTTTTGAAGCCATTCTGGCTGTATTTTATGGGTCATTCTTCTCTCAAAGTGAGAGTGGCAGGAGATTTCCATGTGTTTACCTCACCATTCACTGGTGATTGATTTTCAACAACCATAGCATGTATTTTTCTTGCATAATTAAAGCATTATTTATTAATTTTCTTTTTGAGTATTTGATTTATTGATAAAAACACAGACTGGAGTGGTGGCTTTGTGACTATGGACCTGCTATGGTATCTGGAAAGTTGCTGGTTCAAGACCTGTTACTGCCAAAAGGGATTCTACTCTGTTATGGTAGGTTTGCTTTAATTTTCGTTAGTGCAGGTTTCGATATTAAATGTTGCACAAGATAATGCCATATTCCGTAGTCCTTTTATTTTTTTCAATCATTAATTACAAGTGATTAAAATGAAAAGTTTCATATCTAGTGAAATATTTAATATCGAGTACTGTACAAATTTATTAATTTGAGTAAGTAAAGTAAATGACTAAAAGTTTTTGGTAAAAGGGTCTTAGGCCAAAAAAAGTTTGGGAACTCTTGATATAGAGTGGGCTTAAAACATAATTGATTAAGGCAGGTGACTGAACTTCTTCAAATGAAGCTGTAGAGCATGGCTGGGTGAAAATATGAAGTGCAAGCTGAGAAGGTAGGGACAAAGTCCAGTAAAGTGTCCATTTTAGGGCATCCCTGAGAAGGGGTAAACTCAGAAATATGCAGATGGATGAGCCTATGGTGTCCTGGATAATGGACTATCTGTTGGGCAGACCCCAGTTTGTGAGGCTCAAGGACTGAATTTCTGATGTGGATGTGGGCAAGAGTGGCGCACCACAAGGAACAGCCCTGTCTCCTTTTCTCTTCACTCTGTACACCTCTGAGTATAAATATAACACCATGTCATGTCACTTGCAGAAAATCTCAGATGATTCTGCACTTATGGGGTGTCTCAATAAGGAGAATGAGACAGAGTCTAGGAGTCAGGTGGGGAACTTTGTTTCTTGGTGCAAAGTGAGCTCTCTGCATCGTAACATCAGAAAACCCAAGGAACTACTTAATGACTTTTACTGCACCTAAGGCCCTCTGTGTCTGGTCACAATTCATGCAGTGGATGTAGAGGTGTTCCACTCCTACAAGTACTTGGGGGTCCACATTAATGACATGTTGGACTGGTCTCAGAACACAGAGGAACTATATAAGAAAGGGCAGGGCAGACTCTTCTTAGAAGATTGTGTTCCCTTAATGTGAATAGTGACATCCTTCACATCTATAACAGTGTGATTTTCTACACTGTGGTGTGCTGGGCTGGTAACATAACTTCAAGAGAGGCCCAGCAAATCAACAAGATAGTTATAAGGGCAGGCTCAGTTACAGTGAGCCTAAAACTAAGTGCCATTATAAACAAAGCTGCACATCCTCTCTCTGACACACTAAGGACTTTCAGGCAACAAATTATTCAGCAGAGGTTTGTCAAGAAACTCTACTGGAGGTCCTTTCTACCAACATCAGCTGTGACTGGGGCTGCCAAGTCAGAAGTTTTTCTTTCTTTTTTTAAATATATATTTATTTATAAATCTATTTATTTATTTAAAGTGCTTCTGTAAAAGAGCAGACTTCTCCCTAAATAAAGATCTATCTATCTATCTATCTATCTATCTATCTATCTATCTATCTATCTATCTATCTATCTATCTAT
>JANRMT010062834.1:14695666-14732961 GCA_026402145.1 Polypterus bichir lapradei
TATCTATCTATCTATCTATCTATCTATCTATCTATCTATCTATCTATTCTCTGCTCTGTCTCTGCCCAAACAGCTTGCACCCACCAATTGAACCTCCACATCTCTTAAGCTCTGATACAGCAGCATGAAACACTGCACCATGTTCGCTTTAAAATGATGTCAGGGTGCAGTCAGCTGTAATCATTTGGCATCCATACTTATATTTTCAATTCTTAAGCCAGCACAGCTTTCAGCAGATGCTATATCTGCTGTGTTTATCTATTAATTGTCAAAGCTGCTTTATCCAGTCAAGGGTCCCGGGAGCCAGAAGCAGTCCTGACGGTCTTGGGTCCACGCCATTCATCACATGACATGTTAACGTATGCCCCTACACTCATTCAAAGCAAATGTGGAGTCTGCAGTTAACCTATCAAACACGTGTTTGTGATGAAGTCCAGAAAAACATCCTGGAGAGTCAGATAACATGCGAAGTCCACACAGACAGTGAGAGGTCCGGAATTCAGAGCCAGGACTGTGGAGCTGGGAGGCAGCTGCACTAACCTCTGTGCCACCCTTCCATCCATTAGCAATGTTATAGGACCAAAAAATATTATTAGAGGGAATAACAGATAAACTATATAATATTAGGTAATAGTATTTTTAATTGTTTTTTCTCATTTTCATGTCATTTAAAGTGAGAGTTCTCAGATTTCATCAGCTGCTGCAGTGGCTCAGCTTGAAATAGTAGCGGACTTTGATTTATTTTTCTTCGGCTTGCATGAGAGAGTTTAATTATCAGTAATTGTATGAGGCACATTTTCCTTTTGTTGATGAATAAGCAGCTGATCCATGATGATGTCTGGCTATGTTCAGCTTGGCCCCTCTTACAAACGCATGATGAATTACAAGTGAATGGGCCATTCTGTATTTTTATCCCTTAGCAATTAATTAATATTTCCTTTCTTCAGCTCAGCTTTCAGACAAAACAGCTATCATGTTCACAAACACCACGTCTGTGACTTTAACATTTACATTCTAAGAACCGATTGCAACTAAAAGCAGGCCCAGGCAAAAAAAAAGAGGAAAATTTGACTGTCAAGATGTACTGTTTATGGCATTCTCTACTTATTTGTCTCATCTTCCCAATCTGATATGCACACAATGACACCACATCAGTAGTTGATCTGTAAAGCCCAGATTTTATTACGATTGTGTGGCCACTACTTAGTTATGGTGTGTTTTTAGACGTTTTCTTCATGCTGTATCTGACAGTTGTGTTCAGTTGTCGGCAGATGGTTGTAACTAAGAATTAACAAATGATGGCACACCAGTGTGCATAACAACGTGTCCTATAACAATGTTTGATGTCATTCACATTTGTTACCTCCAAACTGAAAGCCATTTGCCTCCTTATATGAAACCGCGCAAGGCGTCTGTTAGACCTCTAGAATCCTCTTCAGTCCGGCATTGTGAACTCCCTTCTTCTACCCCCATCTTCTGCAACGCTATTCTCCATAATATCTCTGTATCCTCTAACAATGCCCATTCGGTTTAAAATGGTACATTACCTATACCTTTCCTCTTGCAACTTTATAGTGTGTATTTGGCACTTCTGAGCCATTTTGAGTCATTTCTTCAAACGTTTTGGGACTGGTCTGCTCGTCTTCTATTCTTTCTGTTAACATTCTCATTCCTTCTTGTAGATCTCTCTACCCTTACCCCTACCTTTGTCGAACAGAAACTTTTATTTTCAGTCCAGTTTCTAGAAAATTAGTCCTAACTTCTCCTTTTAGAAATCCTCTTCTTTAACTTCATCTTACATGAATTTTCAATACCATAGATCAGTGGTCCCCAAACTCGGTCCTGGGGAGCCCCCGTGGCTGCAGGTTTTTGTTCCAACCAGATTCACAATTGGTGATAATAATCGATGACAACTGATCTCATTTAAGTAGCTGGTCTTTTTTACTCTTCTCTTATTCTGCATTTAGAAAAACACAACAGTATGGTTTTTACATTTTACATAAGACATTTGGAAATATTTCTATTTTTTTTCTAAAGCTATAAATGCTTAACTGTCTTTTTTGTTTTCATATTATTTTCCCCTTTTCCTGTGTAGCATACTCCCTTCATTTAACCCTAACAGTGGCAATTAACAACCAGCATAGCAGACACCCGGGATGATGAAAGCAGCAAAGACTTTTGTGTCAGACCTGCTAATTAGTAAATAATCATTTAAATAATCAGAACACCTGTAAAAGCAGAATGAAAATTAGGTTGAAAATATTTTTAACAACTTTAAAAAATTACATATTCCCCATATAACTGCTTAGTACATTTTAATAAAAAAATCTACCAAGTTTTGTAATTTCTCCATTGACTCCAAAACACAGAAACTGGGAAATAACGACTCACTTAATTAGGCTAAGAGGCCAATGAAAAACGGATGTTGGTTGGAACAAAAACCTGCGGCCACAGTGGGTCCCCAGGACCAAGTTTGGGAAGCACTGCCATAGATCAACAGATCAGTTGTCTCCAATTGTGAGAAGTGGCCTACGCCAGTGCATTAAATCACTGGTTGGCTGGTTCGCAGTATCGTGTTGTTGTAGATAGACAATATTATGAAGGCAATCAGGAAATTAAATGTGTGTCCAGAAGCTGAGCTGAGATCAATAATTCTGTCCTATCTTTCATCTTAACCAGGGTCAACTGAAAATCAAAGTCAAGGAAACTTAGTAAAGATCAATCAACAGTAAAGATTTAGAAAAAATGCACCCAACAATGCAGAGATTTGTTTCTGATATCAGGATCTCAGATGACCTACAAGTTAATGGCGTTGACCCATTTACAATGGTCACCTGAAATGCACCTCCAGTCGATTATTCTAGGAACGCTAAGGCTACCGAGCCACATACAGTATATATATATATGTATAAGAAACAACATGACGTCAAAAAGCATGTCAAATATTCAAAATAAAAAGTCAAAATAAAATTCTGATCACCAAAACAACATATAATAGAATCTAAAGCTTATGCTGAAGGTGTCAAAAAACAATTGTAACATGATTTGAAGACAGAGAGAGGTTAGGAGCACACACAGCGCATTGCCTCACCCACCACACGACAAACCAACTCAGAAGTGAATGAAAACAGCCAGTCTTCATTTCCAGTTTCTGCTTTTTGCTGTGTTTCTTCTCAGTGTTGGTCTTGTCATGTCTGCCATGCCTCTCTTAGAAGGGGTTCATTTATTACTTATCTGGATTTTTAATTTGATTTTTATAGATGTTCGTGGCTGTTGGTTTCTTGTTTCACTTCGACACAAATTTATTCACTTAAAAAAACCAGTATGTCGCATCTACACACTTGTCAGCAAGGGGCTGCTTTAATAAATTATACGGTGAGAGAGATGAGAGCAGAAAAGCTTAAGAAATAAGCTGAAGGGAAATCAATCTATTCTTTGAGTAAAATATCAAACTGTTTGCCAAAAGTCTTACCAATGTAAAATAACCTCAGATGGGGGATTTAAATACGGGCACACTAAGTGTAAAAACAACAACATTAAAAAACGTTGTCAATTTTACATGGAGTCCAGTTGATTAGT
The DNA here is from genome assembly GCA_026402145.1 of Polypterus bichir lapradei. Taxonomy (NCBI): domain Eukaryota; kingdom Metazoa; phylum Chordata; class Cladistia; order Polypteriformes; family Polypteridae; genus Polypterus; species Polypterus bichir. Next base: position 14,699,246 of record JANRMT010062834.1, read on the forward strand.
AAATTGCTTGGAATGAAAATCAGAAGGCACTCAGAAATGAAACTGAGGAGCACTGGCTTGAAACTCTTCATATTTCTGCTAAACTCCAGTAGGTGGCAGGAAAATGAACATACAGACACGGCCTCAGATCCATGCACAGCTTTAATTCGGTACACAATCTCAAGCACTACCACACTTTTGACAGCATCCTTCACCATGCTACACTTTTATTAAATGAGATTGATTCACAGTTTATCATTAAAATAAGCTTATTGTTCTTCAAAAGCCCAATGCCATTTCATCTCCCATTTATTAAAAAAAACTTTAGCCTGATTCCTACTCAGATAAGTTATAATTCAGTCCCACTGACCAGCACCCTGCATTGCATTTCAGTGAACCTATCCTGCTGTTTATTGTAAGGATTCACAACACTGGGATCATAATGTGGTTCCTCAATATGCAAGATTTAAATGAACGTTTTAAGTTCCACATGTAAGGACCTAATGAGAGATTTGACCTCCTTGGTGTTAACCCCGAGAATTCTATGTAAAAGCAGTCTCTCTGGATAGGCTGATATGAGGTGATGTAACGTTCAGGACAGTATTCTGTTGCCATCTAGTAAATAAAATAACATCATTCTGCAAACAAAATTGTGAATATTCATGAGAGGGGTGGAGCCTTCAACAAAAACACAATGAAGAAGCATGAAGCTGAAGCATTAGTTGAAACAAGTGCTAGCAGTGACGATGTATATCGTTTGTCAGACATTGACATGGAAGCATATGGCACCAAAGTGGCATGATATGCTTGGTGACTTCAGTCGCATAGAGTTGCAACAGGGTGCAGTATCTGTGGCAAAAAGACTACAATCAAGTGGAAGGACAAGAAAGATGTTAGCCTCCTAAGTGCTGTTCACATTACAGAAACTGTCAATATTCATGACTGAGGATATGTGGAAGTCACCAAGCCTTGCTCTGTGGTACTCTATAATAACAGAAGGGATACATCGATCGTGCAGACCCTCTCATGCTCAAGGATCAGAAAAAATAACATAAGAAAAGTGTGCAAAGAAACACATTACTACTGTCCCAGCTGTGACGTTGGGCTGTGCATTGGTGACAGTTTCAAAACATGTCACGTGAAGGAGGTGTACTAAATCTGCATCAGTACAGCAGTGGACATTTCACACACCTTTCCTTCTGTGTTTATGTTGACGTGTTGTTATTTACATGTTTCTCTTACACATAATAATATTTTTTTCTTGTTAAAAGCTTTTTTGGCTCGTTTTTTCTGGGGCAAACATAGCACTAAGGAGGTTCATTTAATGCAGAGTACTGTATTTGGGTTATCTTGTCACACAATGCCAGTCCTTTGAATCCTCTTCATGCAGAATATAACAATGCCGGTCAGCAGAGCTACTTAAACTCCCACCTAATATAAGTAGCAAAATTAAAGCATTAAACACCTTAAAGTTATTTTAGGTCAGGGAAGGCAATCACTGCTAAACTAGTGAAAAAAATGGGTCGATGAGAGTACACTTAAGGGCACATGATGGCTAAGCTGCAAGGTAGCAGGATGGCGGCCTGAACCAAATATCTACTAACAATATGTTCATAAACAGAATGTGAGGACGATGAAATTGGGATTCATTTTAATTGCTGGTGATAAATACCGTTGGGAAAGGTAGAGAACATGCTGTTTGGATTTGACTTCCGGAAGAAAAGAGAACACTGAAGAAGGAATGTCGTCTGTGTCACTGTGACTTTTGCATCTGAAGCCTATTGACAGCAGATGTTGACTTCTCTTATTAAATGTACTATTTCAGTAATGAATGGACGATCAAACAAACTTTGTAGCTATTTGGTCTCACCTTTAAATCATATCCATTCATTTATGCTCAAAGCCAAATCATATATTAAAAAAAATCAAATCGGTATACTCTGTCCCCTTCACAAAAGCCTTCCCCTTGTTCACCTTGCTGTTTCTGAGCTTTCAGCTCAGTCTGAACTGCTTTCTCAAGCATGCATTGTATAGGAAAAGAATTTCCTTCAAAGAATCTCCATTCAGTTAACTTAGTAAAACTCATTTGCTTTTCAGCATTCCACACTATTCTAGTTTAAATGACAACTTGCTGTACTTTAAAAACAACCATGCCAGTCATTTCTTACTTACTTCACTTCCCATTGCAGCCTTTTTGTCACTTGCCTACTTCACTTTCTTCAGGTTATCCAATTAAATTTTTAAGTTACATTGACACAGGTGCCCTTTTGTTCAGGTTTTCCTTTTTTAACTTTTAATTGACAATATCTGTCTCCTTTCTTCACGTGGTTTAATGCAAAATTCTGTCAAACTGAAGTTCAGCAAAAAGGTAAAGAAATCACATTAAGGTTGCCTGTCTCCTGAGATGTTTGCTGAAATTCAAACATGTTATCTATCTAAACACTTTCTGAACTCATGTTTTCCATTTCAATGTCATGGGGGCTGGAACCTAGTCAAGAAACATTAGGGTCAGGCCATAAACCAAGCCTGGAGTGAATGCCTGACCACTTCAGGACAATCTGCCCGTTTTGAGTTGTCCATTAACTTCACACATACACTTTTGGAATGTCGGAGAAAACTCTTTGGATATAATAAAGGACGACACACAGACCCCTAGTGCCTTGGAGTTGAAGTGGGTGAGTGTGGGGGTGTCCTCACATGGCTGGTTCTTTCCAAAGGCTGCTGGGATAGTTTCAGACCCTCCACAACCATGATGTGGATCAGCAGTCTCAGGAAGGTGGAGGCTACTTGAAGACGTTTAGTCTTCAGTGGTCAATGAAGTCTAAGGATAAACACATATAATTTAGAATGGTGACCAAAAATGAGGGCAGTGATGGTACCAACATACAGATAACAGCAGTGTCCCATCTCCTGGGCTACATTTCTATAATTGAGCCAGATAAGTCATTAATGAATGAAAACCAGAGTTCAAAGCAGTGGGTAGGCTACAGCTGACGCAAATGGTGGCCTTCTTTGATGTTATTTTATACGCTTATGCATTAATATGTGCAGTAACAACGTTAATGTGTTAGTCTGTCGCATTGAGTGGTGCTGTGAAGTTGTCACCCTACCCTAAAACGAGCGAGTGGCCTTCCAGAAATGTTCTTTCAGCATAGCAGGGTCAGTTGGTTATTGTGCTCCATGGCTGGTCTAATTAAAGCAAGGTCATGGTAAGTAAAACCCATGCAGAGACCCCATGCAGACAATACAGAGTGCGACGCATTAACGTTGCCAACCACTAACCACTGTCACTTACGTTAACCAACATATGTTATGCACGTGTGTGTGTAACTTCTTGTTTGGACTTCATTATTTCTTACTAGCTGCTGAAAGTCTCCCTATGGATTTTAAGCTGAATTTCCATTTCTTAGGAGGCTTTTGAAATATTCTTCATTCATTTAAAAATCCTGTGTCAGGCCAACTATGAAATCTTCGTTCCTATTCCATCCAAATACAAAACATTCCGCCGACCTTCTACACCAGCTTTCGTTTCTGCCATCTCATTTACTCAGAGAAAAACCTGTGACAATTTGTCCTGGGAACAGAGGTAACAATCCATCCTTGACACCCAAATGACGATATTTGGAGAGCTCTTTTTTCCCCTCTTGGTTCAAGCTAACACCACCGAATTCTATGCAAGTCTACGCCACTTCGGGAAGCTGCAATACTGCACACTGCAATCCATACAGAGGACGAGGGAGCCTGCAGATTTCACTCCAAGTGTCATTTTTTTCATCATATTCAATTATATTTTGTGTTGGAATTTCTTGTGAATTCTGCCATTTTTTACCCCCAACAAGCAAAACGGTGTTGTCAATGCAGGCCATTCCATAGCAAAAACGGTCATAAAGCAAAGGCCGCAGTCTTGTCCACTGGTTTTGTTCAGGGTCATACCGTTCGATGTCAGAGTACGGCTCATACATTCCTAAAAATGTAAATATTTTTTGTTCAATTGTTGCCATCTTGTGGCCATAGCGGGCGATGGACATGGAGGCCTGTTTCTTCCATAGGCCGTCATGCAGGTTGAAACTGTAAACATCTTTGCTGCTTTCTATATGGTCTTCATGCACTCCACCAGAAACGTAAATGATATCTTTATACACAGTGCTGGCATGCCCATTCATTTTTTGAGGCAAATCTCTGACCTTTTCCCACTTGTTGGTGTTGATGTCATAGACCTCCACAGAAGAAAGTGGTGAATCGACCGCTTCCTTTCCTCCAATAGCAAATATATTTTCTTCAATTACACAGCAGGAGAACCTTGACCGCTTTTCCAGCATGCTGGCTGTCTCAGTCCATTTGTTAAACCGAGGATCATAACGGCATACCTTGTTGGTGACGGGCATGATTGCAATCTTCTCAGTGGTGTTTGTCTGTTGGATCTCACCCCCCAGGACATACAAAAAATTTCCCACCACACAAACACAGTGGTTTTGAACTTTCCTCTTGAGCTCGGTGATGGGCCTACACTTCTTGGTATATAAATCAAAAGCCAACACCTCGCTTACAAGACCGTCCCTTGCTGTTCCTCCTCCTAAGAGAATGACCTGTTTCCTTTGGTTTCGCAGAGTAGTTTGTTTGCACTGCAGTAGGGGTTGTTGGTTACTCAGCGAATGGTAGTCCATTGCCTTCAGAATCAAGCGTTTTACCTGAGCAGTCTGCAGAAACTGATTTTTTGAGTATAGATTGGTGAGGTCTTCCACTGGGATGAGGCCATACCTGATTTTGCTAAGCAAGGCGTTGCTGTTTGCAGCAGGCAGCCTCATGGTTTTTAGCCACTCCAACACAAGAACTAACAGCGACACCTCTTTTACGTTGGGTATTTCCTCTGAGCTTACTATTACGGTCATCGACTCTGGGTTCAACTGTAGCTGTTCAATGGTCAGAAGCTTAGAGAGATTGTTGCTGATGTAGCTGTTTGCTGCTGAAAATGCATCTCCCAGACCAAATTTGGAGGCCACATTTGCAAAAAAACAGCAGGTCTCCAAGGTGAGATTGTTGATCATATACTGGCTGCAGAGCTGAATGGCTTCGGTGACCTGAAGGTAGCTGGCTGCCTCTAACGTATCTTCTAAGGTCTCCGGTGACAAGGACAACCAGGAGGTGTATATGAAGTCCAAGATATGCTGGAGACCCACAGCACTCAGTACATCCAGACAGATCGTGTTGGCTTTAGATTCTCTAGTATAATCTTTAAAGAGGAGCTTAAAGTAATCACTGGAGCAAGCCAGGAGACTCTTGTGTGCAGGAAACTGACCTCCATCAACCACTAAGGTAATGTCAAAGAGCAATCTCTCAGCTCTCAGCTTCTGGTATTCATTTAGAACAGTCTCTCCGTGTGTCTTACAGAGCACCAGAAAATAACTCATTCTTATAAATCTACCTCGGCCTTCTCAGTAAACAGCAGCCACAGATGTCCTCAAGACTAAATAAAAAAACACAAAACAACAAGCACTTTGTGACCTGATGCTGCACTCCAAAATAATTGCGACTCCACAGTCTCATAGGCATTTAGAGGCTAATGCGAGATAATTGGTTTACTTACTGTCTTCCATTTTTTGAATAGATGATCGGTGTCTGTGACTCAACAACTCAGTGGCTGTGAACAAATGGCCTTACGCTGCTGACCAAGGTCAAGTAATAGGTCCATTCTGGGCTTATGACACTGGCCTGTCTGAGTCTTGTGATTCCCCTTTGCTCTTTCTTGAGCTGGCATCCTTGCTCCTTAAGTGTGCCGGCTGTCTCCTTGGATGTCGACCTCCTCCTGTTGCAGCCCAGCGCCCTTTTATGTGTCCGGACGGGAGTATCAGTCCATGAACAGATCGACACCTTGGGATTATAAGAATGACTTCTCTGAACTCACACGCAGTAAATAACTTGATTAGTCACTGGTAAAATCTGACTTGCATGCCTTTAGCCCTGATGTCTCACTATAACTCACAGTTACAGGAATAGAACACAAAAACAAAGGCGGAGCTTTGCAGACGGATACAAACAAGCGGCCGAGAGCAGCTCCGGACTCACCGGGGGGACGGCAACTCTGCCTTTAAAGCTGCCACTGATGCTGGGTCTGCTGATGTGTGCAGATGTGCCGTGGCAGCTGGACACTGAAGCCATAGAGAGACTGAGTAGAGCCTGGAAATAAAATGCAAACTATTTGAAAAACAAGCTCTTTTTTACAGTTATGGGTTATGCACTCTAGCAACACATTTATGAGTTTTACTTTCTGTTTGTTTCATTGGTATGCAGTATATAAGGGAGCGCATGCCCTCAATATCTCATCCATGATTTCTTTACTTCTTTAAGGAACGGAATTTGAATTGGGCAAAGCACTCAGCAGATGAATGGATGAAATATTATTGACAATAAACCTCCAACCACTTGTTGATCAACCTGCTTTGCCCAATTTAGGGTCATGGAGACCAGTGCCTATCCCAGCAGAACTGGGTGCAGGTCAGGAACAAACCTGGGGTGAGATGCCAGTCCTTTGTAGCAGACACACACACACAAATTTAGAGTCTCTTATTAGGCTAAACTTCCTATGTTTGGGATGTGGAAGAAGAATTTGGCCACACAGTCACAGGGAGAACATACAAACTCCATGCGCACAGTGTTTAGGCCAGATGTTGAACCCACGATCACTACACCATTAAATTAAATACAAGATCCAGGCAGTCAGCCACTCATTTTATGAACTGTTATTTCTTTTTCAAGGCTGCTGGGAGCTACACTTTTCAGGCAGAGGCCAGCTATTAGCCCAAGATGGGACATTAGTCCATTACATGACCTACAAGCCACAAATGCATTTTTATTAAGGAGAGCACAGTGCCACAGTGCTTAGTGCTACTGCCTGGATTAAGACTCCATCTGTGTGTATGTTTGCAGGGCACTCCAGCATTCAGTTTATTTTTCACATACTTGATGTTTATACAGCTCTCTCCACTGAGTGCAAGTTCATAGGGCAAAATAAAATTACATACTTTATGAATTACTAATTGCATAATGCAAACACAGGTAAAGGTAAAAATTACTTTAAACACTTAGTTAAAAAAAAACTAATTTCAAACTGAATGAAATGAAGGGACTCAATAACACATGTGTTCTTTACTATGATTGTTGAGACATGGCCAGTTGACAATGGAGGAGAAGATAAACTTCTACTGGAGAAGATGAAACTCTGGAGGGTCCACATTCAGTTTAAACAGAGTCAGACACGGTGACATTATAGGAGCCTCTTCAATAACTCTTGTGTACACACAAAAAGAGGCTTGAAATGTGTATATGCAACATGTAAATACTGGAATTTATAAAAGAAAACATGATGGGGGAATGTGTGTATATTTATGGCAGTTCTGACCCATGTGTATGCCATTTTTTGAAGAAACTGGGAAACGATGATACCCATGATCAAGTAGGGGAACGCCAGTAAATCAGTTAAATGATGACACACACATATTATTATAATGATACAGTTGTGACAAGAAGAGATATGAGACATGGCAAAGGTTTGGGGCAGCCACCCGTATAATCTGTATCCTGGCTGCAAAAAGTAAAAGTTTGAATTGTAAGTCAAGTTTACAAGACTGAGTCCAAAACAGAACTGAATTCCAGGGGAAAGGAGTGAGGCTTTATAGGAAGTCTGGAGGAAGTGAAGTCGTCCTCAGGGCCGGGACCGGAAGTGGCGTGTCCCGAGTCAAGGCAGTGGCTCCTGGTGGGATTTCTCGGGAAAGGTCTTCAGGGAACTTAGAAAGAGCGTTAGTGCACCCCGCCACCCCCTGGGCAGATGTATTACCATTATTTTCCAAGCCCTCCAGCTGCCTTCTATTCACACGTGTGTGACACAGTATAATACAAAAAAAATTATAATAATGGCTTGGTGATATGAATCATAGTAATTCATTTCACTAAGCTGTTATTATAATATAAGTTGATGTGATAAACTTATTATACCTTAAAATTATGAATATGATGTATAGACTGCATTTCAATTCCCTTTTAAGACGACCAATGCCGCACATTTTCACCAATGAACTTTTTTGTTTTTTTCGTCAGTTTTTATTGGCTACCTATTCTCACTTCTCAGGGACCTTGCCAACAGCTCAGGAATATCTCAGCCAAGCTTCACTCCATTATGCCCACTGTGCTGAAAGCCATTAACTGACCGTCAAGGCGCTACATTCAATTTTTGTATGGTTGGGGTGTAAATACATATAACATAACATATTTTTCCCAACATAAAAAGACAATCTGCAGCAGTGTTTGGTTCTCCTAATGTAATCAGAGCACTTTGCTGCACTCATATTGTGAAAAGAGCATCTAGCGAGAATGAAGCTGCTGTTGTTATCTGTAAGATGTTACATTCCATTAACTCAAAAGTCTTATGTGTTGCCAAGATGAGGCTGACAAACATCACATCTTCATGGCCTGGGCCATTCTGTGATTCATCTGTTTTGAGGCAAAGTAGCTTTGGCAGACCTCAATGCTTCATTTGAACTATACTATTCATTGTATCAGCAATCTTGTCATTACATGTGCCAAGTAAAAGTGGCTACCCACTCAGACTCTGGCACCTGACGCCTTTCCTGTGATCCCTCAAACACAGAAGAGAGAGAGGCCCTATAATGTCACACACGTTGTTGTGCGCTCAGTTGGAGATGCTCTTGAACGCGGTGCCTCAACACGTCAGGAGGAAGGCCTGCTCTTCCAGCCAATGAACGTCTGCAGCATCAGGATTGCATATGTGTGAGGTTGATTAGCATCACAGTGTGTTAACGAATGCACGTTTACAAGGAGATTGTGGTTTGTAAAGGGTACGTTGCACAGAAATGTGCATATGGCAGGTTTTTTTTTTGCCGTTCGAATGTTCCTGTTTTTTTTGGCGTTCGCATATTTACACACTTGATTCTATACAAATGAGGCACTGGAGACCTCGGCCAACTGGCTACTCACCCCCTATTTGGCATTCTAGAGACTGTGCTATTCTGGCTAAAATGACAAAATCTTTAAATCTACTGATTCCAAGACTCCCAAGTATCCCAGGCATCTTTCCGTGGATGGGAAAATAGCTCGGAAGTGCAACAGTTGACACCAAGTGCCCCAACAGCAAACCAAGAGGAGAAACAGGTTTATCTATTTCTGAAAGTGGCAGCACAGCCTTGCAGTGTGGATAGGTGAAAACAAGGAACTGTGGAAATGCAGGCTATAATTGCACTCTGATTGGTTCATGCTTATTTACGAGGCCCTTCCCTGATTGGATCTCTTTACATATTCTATTTTGCTCAGCTTATACTTGTGCGTTACTCTCAATAACAATTCCACTTCTTCATCAGTCCAGACAAAACAATCTGTTTTTTGGTTTTTCATATTCATCATTGTTGTTCTCCATGTTTAAAGACAAACTGCAAGTTAAAATCTAGTGTGGAGGACACTTCCTGTTCCTTTTTCTGCTGATACGCAGATGCCCATTGTAGGTGAAAAGCCATATCATATGTGTTTTCGGACATTTTGGTGTGTGTGTAAATACTTTTCATAACAGATGTAAAAACACTAGTGTGGACGCAGCTCACTTTCATTCAAAGACACCGTTTAAAAATAAAATGTCTTAGTATGGATGTAGCCTAAGGGTCTCAGATTGAGACAGAATGTGGAATGGAGCCATCAGAAAATCAACCAACTATTGACTAGGAGCTTCAGAAGCATTTACTGCGAGGATTTAGTTGTGTCTGTTGCATGCCATTCTGCAGGTAACACCCAGCATGCTGGAAAATGCAAAGGAAAGTTTGGTAAAACAAATCAAACAATTTGGCAAAAGTTCAGAATCACATAAGTGAAAGTAAAAAAAAAAAAAGTGGCTTTCAACAAACAACACTGGAGCAATGTTATTCAGGACACCAAAGGCCTGGTAGCACCTACAGCAGTGTATTGGTTGTGTGCTCAGTCATGCACTAGAGGACCATCTTCTTCTTCTTGTTTTCTTTGGTTGGGAATCGAAGGTTAAAAGAGTATGCAGAACTTCCCTGAGCATTACAGGAGGAAAGCTGTTATCTTAATGTGTAAATGTTCATTCAAAATACTGAGATGGTTGAACTAGAGGACACAGAGACACAATACCTCATGAATGAAAAGATAGTCCATCGAGAAACCTGGCAATATGAAAGCACATCATCAGACAACAACAGTCAAAACCACACCAATAGGGCAAAGTCATCCTCATCGTCAACTTGTAGATAAAATACAGTTAGAGAAAGACTCTATAAATAAGAGAAAAGGCTTACTAGGTGTCAGGGCCTGCTTATAGACAACTGAAGGGAAGACTGAACTGGTCCTTGGGTTAATGCAGTGTAACTGCTTTTAGCACACAATGTAAAGCAGTAGGAGTGGAGAAGGGCATGTCTTATCCTCTACTGCCAGCCTAGAGCAGTATTTCTTAAACTATGGGTCATAACCCAGCTATCTCTAATCATCAGCGATTCTTTTCTTCAAAGAGGACCGCCCCAAATCCCCCCAATGATGGCTGGTGGGAATTCTCCAAGGGGGTAGGACAATGTTTGAGGGAGTGGCACAATGTTCAGCCAATGTTCCATGGAGATTATGGGCTGCAAAGATGTTCAATATGGGCTACGAGAAAAAAAATGTAAGAACACTAGTCTAGAGCCACAAATAGCAGCACTGGACAGACGTCAACCCCAGATGGAACACCAGTCCATTACAAGGCATATCCACATGTACAATTTATTCCAGTTTAGGTACCAAAAAGTCTAAAGACAAGAAAGGAGACCCATGTGAACCACTGTGCCACTCTTTCGAATCTCCAGCTGGTCTTTCATATTTTTTATGAAGCTTCTTATTTCAACTCTATCCTAGCAGACACCAACCCTAGCTGGTGTGCCAGTCCATGCACACACCCACAATTACTCACAAACTGCTAATAAAAAGTGGCTGTGTTTGAGAAGTTGAAGGAAAAGCAGTGCAAAAAACTAAAGGGGCCTGGGAAGAACCTTCAAACTCCACTGGACATACAGAGCTGATTAATGTTTGACTATGTAAAGAAAAATCTAACACAGAAAATAAACAAATGGATTCTCTTTAAGGTCTACATTTCAAATGAAGTTTAAATTGATAGACAAATTGATGAGTACAACCAAGTCCCAAACCTCAGACACAACTGACACGCATACAGTCACAGGTTCAATTATAACGAATTGTATTCCTCCAAGAACCTTATATACAACAAAGAATATAAATGGATGGTGAACCCTTCCTTTTCTCTTCTTTTCTCTGTTCTTCTCCCTACTCTTTTTCCTCTCAAAAGTGTTGTCCTCTGCCTCCCAAGTCTGAGTCTCTGAGGCAAAGCAGAGCAACCCCCTTTAAACTGGATACTGGGAAGACTTCCAGTGTCTGCCCAAAGTCCGATTGAAGTACTTCCAGGTCAGCTGGAATTTTCTATACTGCAGGGATGGTTCCTCCCTGCAGCTCCCCCTGGTGGCCTCCATGGGACGTAACAGGGCTACACTATAGGACTACACTTCCCCAGCATGCCTGTGGACTGTAAAAATTGGGCAGTGATACAGGAATGCTGCTCTTTAGGGTATTAGGGAAGTATAGGCTCCAGGAAGGCTAACTCTCCTAATCTCTTCATCATTCTGACCTCCCTCTCTGGCAAGGGATCAGTTCTTAAACTGGCTAAGGTGCCAATCTGTTGTTGTCCTTCCACTCCAGCCTCACATCCTGGCAAGGAGCCACCTTTTCCTCTTGATGGGGTGCCGGACAATCTCTAATGATACTTACACTGTCTTATGACAAACAAATCTGGCCATTTATATGGGTGACGTTTTATACAAGTTCCATCCATTCAGCACTTTGGTGAGATCCATTACAAAGTCATATAGACCCATAGTCCAATTCAGCACATCTGGAGCCATCCCTTGGCATCACTCATGCACCCACCACACAGGACTAGTTTGGACATAGCAATCGATCAGCAAGACCATGCACTCTCCACACAGAAAGCAACCAGACGAGGTTCAAACCCGATCTCCTGTACCTATGAGGCAGCATTGCTAAGCAACGAGCCACCATGTTGCTTCAATAAAAAGTGTCCACAGTGCCGAACACAGGACTGAAGTTAAAAAAAAATTGTATTTAGTCATATTAATGAAGCAGTTTCCTGTGTAAGACCTTGTAATTGTGAACTGTGAATTGTGTTATAACTTTCAGAAAATCTCTTCAGACTTTTACACTTTTATGTTATTTTGAAAAGATCAAATGGTACCAGTGTGTGACGTTAGGGGCAGAACGCCAGTTACAAAGTCTTCTGAATCTCACTAATGGGGACCATTACTTCAAACAGTTCTTTATTGGTGTTTGGTGGAACATTTAATCTTATTGCTTTGGTAAATTTAGACTAAATGTCTATTTTTGCAAGCGGCTCATAGAATGTGTGATGAGGCAGATGGTGTAAGCAGCATTTGGGCAACTGCCTGCTTGAAGGTGAGACTGTGCCTTGGGAGCCATTCAGAAGCGCATTCTCCAGCTAGCAGGCATTTGTTTTCGTTTTCTCCTTTGAACATTCCAGTCTGACAATGGGCCACTTTGGAACCGTCTTAAAATAAATAGTCTACTGAAAAGGAAATTCTTGTACAAGACGTTCATAAGGAATGGTAGGTCAGGGTTTCCAAATGTTTCTTTTGAAATTTGCTTGCTGTGTAAGTAAAGTTTAAGATGTGCCATCTAAACGTTGAGGACCCTCTATGACCCGGATTTCATTGAATTTGTGGGGGCTTGCCTTGACTACAATTTACAATGAAAATATAGACAGATTTGTTGGTAACCTTACAGCTCATTGAAAAAGTACTATATGTCTCCAGAAAACAGCTGAATATTCAAGCAGCTTGATGTTCCTGTGATTACAGTTGCAAATATTATTATTAAGAAGTTTAAGGTACATGTTACTGTAGCCAACCTCCCAGGATGTGGCCACAAGAGGAAAATAGACCTCAAAATGGGCAGAAGGATAGTGAGAATGGTAGACAAAAATGTCTGATCACACCATCTGTCGCTTTTTGAGGGAGAGTGGGTTCAATGGAAGAAGACCCAGGAGGACTCCACTGTTGAAAACCAAACATAAAAAAGTCAGACTGCAGTTTGCTCAAATGCATATTGACAAGGCACAATGCTTCTAATAGAATGTCCTTTGGACAGATGAGATACGAGTGGAGTTTTTGACAAGTCACAACCGCTAAATGTCCACAGATGAGAAAATTAAACTTTCAATGAAAACAACATCATAGCTACTGTGAAACATGGAGGCAGCTTGGCTATGTTTTGGGGCTGCTTTGCTGCATCTGGCACAGGGGTTGCTTTGTCTTTGCAGGGAACAATGAAATGTCAAGACTATCGAGACATTCTGGAGATAAACCTACTGCCCAGTGTCAGAAAGCTCTGTCTTATTCTCAGGTCGTGGGTCCTCCAACAGGATAATGACCAAAAACATGCAGTTAAAAGCATCCCAGAATGGTTTACAGCAAAACGTTGGACTATTCTGAATTGGCCTTCTACAGTATGTGCCCTGATTTGAATCCTATTGAAACATTTATGGAAAGAACTGAAATGTGCAGTCTACAGAAGGCCCTCTTCAAACCTGACATAGATAGAGCCGTTTGCTCAGGAAGAGTGGGCCAAAGGACCTGTGGACAGCTGCAGAAGTCTCACTGATCTACAGAATCACTTGTGACTGCCTGCTAAGTTCTACCACAAGTTGACTGCAGGACCACCGTGTTTTTTAAGATATTTTACAAGTGGATTCACTGTGTCTACTTATCACAATACAAGCTAAGCTGGCTGTTGAGGTGCTGATATGTGGTGGAGATATCCAATAAATTGTTTAAAATATATATTTTTTCACATAATCTAACCAGGGTAGCAGCAGCGGTGTAACATTTAGAGCTGCTGCCTCGTGAATCCTGCCACAAACTTTGTGCCCAGTTCTTGTCTTTGTGGAATTTGCATGTTCTCTTGTGTCTCCTTGCATTTTCCTCCAGCCTTTCTTCCGAGAGAACATGTGTTTTAAAGTTTATTGGCTCTTCTAAATGTCCCAGTGTGAGTGTTTGTGCGAGTGGGCCCTAAAATGGACTGGCTCACTGTACCCAACACAGCACTCATTTGAGAATATTATCTTACAGCATGTGTAACTGGGAAGCCACTTTGTGAATATTAACTAACCACACATCTTCTCCCTGAACCCAATCCCTCATTTCTTTTTTATTTTATAGTTTAGTTAATCATCGATGATTTATTAAATTTATTAAAAGCAGCATTGCACACTCATGTTCATAAACTTTATGATAATCCTGTCATGCTATTATGATGGAAAGTCATCTGTCACACACACATCATAACTTTGTGACATTCGTGACGGTGGGGGCCACTGGGCAGGGCGGCAGTCCGTGGCAGGGCCCATCTGTCACACACAGTAGTTTCAGTTTCCTTAGCCCAAATGAACACGTTTATGTCGGCTTAGCACATTTGTGTGGTGCCAGTGTGCGGAATGTCTTCTCAGTGCCTACTCGACTTTCATTTTCTTTACAGCTGATAAACACATTTCTCCATGTTCAGGTGACGAGATATTTTTTATAAGGGACAAACTGACTTGATGCATTTGCATAAGGCACACACACACATCCAGGATCAGATTGCATTACTTTTAAATAGCCCACTATATTCACATTAGCCAGTCTGATGAAAGATGGATAACTGATTTTTCTGTCTCGGTTTTACCCTTTTAGTTAAAATCAACCCTATAATAATTAGTTTTTTTAAATTTAAAAAAGGGGAACCCCCTCCACTTCTCACACACCTTCATCAATCTCCTCTTTTCTCTTTCTCTTACAGTCATTCATTCATACTCATACTCTTGTTTGTTCTCTCTCCTCTTATTCCTTCACTCCTGCTCTTTATGTCTAGTTTCACAAGGCGAGTGGTGATTCTCAAGCAAGAATACCCATCTGGGGACAACCCATTAAAAAGTGTGTAGTGAACAGCAGCAAAACCCTGTGCTACAAAGGCTCCATCCAGGGGGCTTCTCCCTAAAACACCCACCCTGAGTTCCTCCAGTGTGTGCGTTTTAAACTGCTGCCAAGGTATTAGGGAGAGAGCAAAAAATATACTGAACAAGAGACTGGGCACGGAAGATAGAATTGCTGTTATCCATTTTGGAGCTCAGTAGCACAAGGAAACTGAAGCTTAATAATTAATTTGCACATTGTAATGAGCACTGCAACAGTGGAGACAGATAGACACACAGAGACCACCGTAGCTCCTGGGCCCCACATGTTTGAGAAGTGCCCCAGTCTGCTCTGATATCTTCCTGCCAATTTAAGAACTGCATGACTGTATGACATAACAACAACATACAGAGTTTAGATAAGTATTGTGGACTATGGATATACAACATGTTAAAATGCTGCGGCTATTCTGTAATGGCATGTTTGCATTTCCAATTAGACAGTTCTAAGGACCTAGGTTCTAACAGTTCTAAGTTCTAGGACCTGCTTCTGGCTCACTACAGTAGGTCTCAGTTACATTTCTTTAGTTATTTTTTTAGATGTGCAGTCTGAAGGAGGATGTTGGGCATTCTCATTTGTGCATCTACTGGTGTTGAAAGGCAGATTTGTTGATTTGGTTGTTTTGAATACTGAAATCTGCACTTTATGTGGCACTCTGTTATCAGCTCTCTTAACAGCAGTCCTTCTGACAGAGTGTGACACATCGTTTATTCTAAATGCATATTTTGTAGTAATGAATATAGCTGCCAATTCTTTCAAACTTGCATCGACTCCTGCACTATCGTCAAAACTCTAAACAACAGAGCGCACACACAGCACCTGTGACAACATATCGTTCATGTGCACCATTCGTCCATTGACGTCTTCAAATGACAATCTGTAATTTGATTACATCAGGTTAACCGTGCAATGTACTCTCACATCTAAATGTCTAATACAGTGGACCCTTGACTTACGAACTCAATTTGTTCGCGAGGGCTGGTTGTAACTCAAGTTGGTTGTAAGTCAAGACTATTTTTCCCATAAGAAATAATGTAAATACCCATAATGCGTTCCGAATCTCCCACAGCAACACTTACTTAAACTTTTCATAATAAAAAAGGGTTGTATAATGTGCATAATTTACCAAAAACACCAATAATTTTTCTAAGGTACTAACCAAACAGTTATAAAAAGTGCCTAGCCTACCAGAAACAACAATTTCATACTGTACTCACCATTTAAGTTGACATCTTTGGTTTGCAGGAACAGAGGAGGAGGAGAATGAAATGGAAGGTGGTTATTGTTTGGAAGGATAGCCCCCTTCGACATCAGGACTCTGGCTCTCTGGTGTCCTTTCTCTCCTTGGGAGAGGCTGTAGCCCACTAGGACCTGCTTCTGGCTCACTAGGTCTCAACCTTTTCGGAAATAAAAACTGGTCTAAGGTTGTCTGTTTCTGTCTTTTTTTCAATGCAGTTCTGTAGTATGACATGACATTGTCATTAAGCAAGTTAATGCAACGATTTTTCTCTGTCTGGGTGGGTCTTCTTTACAAATGTTTGTAGCTCCATTTTTTCAGGATGTCCTTTATTTCAGAAGAGGACATTTGCTGAACTGATTGTTGATCCTCCCCCTCCTCTTCAGAAAGCTCCTAAGCTGCCATTCTGTGTTGCTCAGCCAGAAGTTGCTGAAGTTCCTCTGTAGACAATTCCTCTGAGTGTTCCTCCACCAGTTCCTCAACATCACCACTGTCAACCTGCAAGCCTATGGACTCAGCTATAGTGGCAATTTCATCAACCACAGGGTCAGTTGCAGGCTCAGGCTCCTCTACAAAGCCTTCAAAGTCTCTCTTGTCTATAATTTTAGGCCACACTTTCTTCCAGGCAGATCTTAGTGTCCTTAGAGAGACATTGGCCCAGGATTTCTCTATTAACCCCACACAGGAAAGGATGTTGTAATGTTTCTTCCAGAACTCTGTAAGAGTTAAATCTGTATCTGCGACCATCTGGAAGCACTTCTGGAACAGTTCCTTGGTGTATAGCTTCTTAAAGTTAGCTATAACCTGCTGGTCCATAGGCTGCAGTAGAGGAGTTGTATTAGGTGGGAGGAAATCTACTGTAAGCCATGGGAATTCTTCAGCCAACTCTTCTTCCAAGTCTCTTGGGTGAGCAGGAGCATTGTCCATGATGAGGAGAGCCTTGAGTGGTAAGCCTTTGTCCTCTAGATATTTCTTAACAGTAGGACAGAAAACCTCCCTGATCCACTCAAGAAAAAGCACTCTTGTTACCCAGGCTTTTGCATTAGATCTCCACATAACCCCTAGCCTATTCTTCATGACTGTATGTTTTCTGAACACTCTAGGGGTCTCAGAGTGATAAACCAAGAGAGGCTTTATCTTGAGGTCACCACTCGCATTGGCACATAACAATAAGGTTAGCCTATCCTTCATAGGCTTGTGGCCAGGCATTTTCTGCTCTTCTTGGGTAATGTATGTTCTCCTGGGCATTTTCTTCCAGAAAAGCCCAGTTTCATCACAGTTGAAAACTTGATGAGAGCAAAAGCCATTTCTCTGTGTTATCATTTCAAAGTGGTGTATGTAATTTTCGGCAGCCCTTTTATCAGCACTTGCTGCTTCACCATGCTTAACTATACTATGAATCCCAGTTCTCGCTTTAAAATTGTGAAACCACCCTTACTGGCACGAAATGTTTCACCATTATCACTTGTTGATGGCTTATCCTTTAACAGATCTGCATTTATAGCCCTAGCTTTTTCACAAATGATAGACTCAGATAGGCTATCACCTGCCATCTGCCTTTCGTTTATCCACACTAATAATAGCTTTTCTACCTCGTCTAACACTGTTGATCGTGACTTACTAATTTGAGTAACACCTTTAGCAATACTAGCTTCCTTATGCAAATCTTTTCGTTGTAAAATTGTCGAGATGGTGGATTTCGACATGCTGTACATGTTAGCGAGATCGGTCACACGAACAACACTCTCATATTTACACACAATTTCCTTCTTTGTTTCGATTGTGATCGCTTTCTTTACCTTCGTTGTCTTCTCTTCCTTACTTAGCTTCTTTGGGGCCATTTTGATAGTAATTATCAAAATAAATTATATAAATCACTGCACTGAGCGAAATTACGTCCACAAACACACGTATCTGGACTCCGACTGCCGCTTGTGAACGCTCTCGGCTGTTTGTTTATAATCGCACAAGCGGATACATGTGACCGCATTCGGGTCGTAATGCAAGATGTTGGTCGTAAATCAAGTTGTTCGCATGTCAGGCCAGTCATATATCAAGGGTCTACTGTAGGGCTTTTTTAGGTGACTGTAGACCAAGAGTTCCCAAAGTGGTCGATATTGACCCCCTGGGGTCGATTTGAACTTTCTAGGGGTCAATAGTTTCAATAAAAAAATTTGGGGGTCGACGACAGCAAAAATAGCCCCTCTTACTATTGATATTTGTTTGTTACTTTAAAATATCTATAATTCCAATAGGTAAATTGCTTAATGACAATGTCATGTCATGCTACAGAACTGTGTTGAAGAAAAGACAGAAACAGTAAGCTGCCTGCAGTGTCCACTGCACCACCGCCCCCATTCAACACGCAGCCATTCGAGACACACTACAATGCTACCCCCCGTCGCCCCGTTCACTGCCTCACTGCCCCCATTCATTCTCAATAGCATGCCTGCTTTTACTGTTACACACATAGCAGGAAGTTGTCTCTTGTCAGTACAGGGTGGTCCAGATCTAATTATGCAGATCCAGATCGTCTGGATGACTTTGATTTATGCGGGGACGATTCCAGTTCGGCGCGAAGACGATTCTTCATGTCATCAGTTCGCACACTTCTCAATGGTCCAGGATTTTTTGGGTGATTTTCTATGTAATAAACTGAATAAGTTATAGCGTAATGAAAATTGCATAATTAGATCTGGACCACCCTATATCAGACACCCTATATCAGACATGTTGAAGACTGGTGCCTTCCTGCTGTGATAGCATGTACAGTGCTGTACAGAAGAGCTCATCTTAACCTTTTGTCTTCACCCTTCAAGAATGTCTCTGAAACACAAATCTGATGGAAGTGCTGGTAATATAGTAAAGAAGAGAGAAACCATCACCATTGAAAATAAAGTAGATATAATAAAAAAGGTCAGAGAGAGGTGAAACTCCATCATTCATTGGCAGAGCACTTGGTTACAGTCGGTCAACAAAAGCAATTATTAAAATAATGTACCTGTTCCGACTTACATACAAATTCAACTTAAGTACAAACCTACAGTCCTTATCTCATACGTAACCCGGGGACTGCCTGTACATACTTTATTGGGTTTTTTTTTTACCACAGGGACTGTCCAAATTGTTAATAAAAGTTTTTATTTCTTTAGATAATAATATGACTGAACAAAAAAAGAAATGCAGACAGTACAGCTTGGACTATCTGTACTGATTTTGAATTTACATATTTATTTCATAAATGTCAAAAATGTAAAAAAAACTCTGCTTGTATTTTCTTGCTTTAATTTTCATTAGTGCAGGTTTCGATATTAAATGTTGCCCAAGATAATGCCATATTCTGTAGTCCTTTTATGTTTTTCAATCATTATTTACAAGTGATTAAAATGAAAAGTTTGATATCTAGTGAAATATTTAAAATTTGTACTGTACAAATTTATTAATTTGAGTAAGTAAAGTAAATGACTAGGGGGTCGACGGTTTTAAAAGTTTTTGGTAAAGGGGTCTGCGGCCGAAAAAAGTTTGGGAAATCTTGCTGTAGACAGTTAATTGTAAACAGAATCTTGCTGTCTGTCAGACCAGATTAACAACGGTACCTCTGCTCTTTGCAGTTTAAAATCACCACCCCTTGTTTGAGCACCACCTTCATGAGGCATTGGATTGGTTTAGAAATGCGACACTCAGTGAGCCGGCTAATTGTTCCCACCCAATTTTAAGCAAAATTCATTCATGGCTGTCTTGAGGCGTATGTATTAGACAATTAGATTAGGATACTTTTATGTGTGGCTCTCTTTCTCTCTTGCTATCCTTCCACAGTTCATTCTTTTTCCATGCATTCCCTTCTCTTATCCCTGTATCACCCTGTCCCCTCTCTTTCTCACTTTCTATCAGTGTATGGGGGTGGGATTCTGTAACCTTTTCAATTGACGGATTTCAGTTAAGGCCAAGGCCTAAACTGTCAAGCAGAACAGGAGTGAAGTGTATTCTGGGAAAGCTGGGAGACAAAACTGGACCTCAGAATGTTTTGTATGGCAAGTCTGTTTTACAGCTTAGTGCAGCTTTTGGTTCCCAGAGAATCGACTTTGAGCCTGTGTGATAACTGTCCTGTGTTTTGAGAATCTTCTACCAGAAGAAATGTCACTTGCTCACTTTGTGCAAGAAGGGAAAGTGAGCAGCTACCTTTTATTAAAACTTTCTTTAATAAGTTCAGTTTTAGTTTATTTTTAGTTCAGTAGGTGCTTTATTGCAAGAATGGAGTGTTTAGTTCAATTGTTGCTTTTGTGACACTTTGAGAGGAGACACAGACATTTAAATGAAGCTTGCAGTCTGATTAGCTGCTGGACACTTTCTAAGGAGATCTGTCTTTTTATTTTTTGTTTAAGGATATGTAATGGCGGCATGGAGGCGTAGTGGTAGCGCTGCTGCCTCGCAGTTAGGAGACCCGGATTCGCTTCCCGGGTCCTCCGTGCGTGGAGTTTGCATGTTCTTCCCGTGTCTGCGTGGGTTTCCTCCGGTGCTCCGGTTTCCTCCCACAGTCCAAAGACATGCAGGTTAGGTGGATTGGCCATAGTGTGTGCTTGGTGTGTGTGTGTGTTTGTGTGTGTCCTGTGGTGGGTTGGCACCCTGCCCGGGATTGGTTCCTGCCTTGTGCCCTGTGTTGGCTGGGATTGGCTCCAGCAGACCCCCGTGACCCTGTGTTCAGATTCAGCGGATTGGTAAATGGATGGATATGTAATGTGTAACTAATGAACTGGAACATCTAGGAACTGTCATCAGGGACTGTATGAAGACTGCATGACCCACCCAGGTTGTATAATTCTTTGTGTTGCCTTTATTTGCTACTATTGTTTATTATGCAAATAAATATAATTTTTAAATGAAACATGTCTCTGACTGATTATTGATTACTAGCATTGCTGAGTGCAGGATTGTTCATTCTTTGTCTAGATGCAGTCCCTTAAAAGCATGAAGAACACTTTATGAAGTCCTCGTTTGGTGGTAAACTGGGTTGAAGTAAAGGAGTGAAAAATAAGACAGCGGTAGTCAATTGTTCATTTGTTAAAACCTTAAACAGTACTCCCCTAGTTAAGGCCATTTCACATTAGAAGACTCTTCCAGCGAGTTTCAATCATAGCCTTCACTTACATAACTTAACGAGTGAAAGGGAGTTGGACATGTGGTCCATGAAGGCCAGTCATGCAATGTGACAAGCCCAATGGCTGAGACCATCAAGGCTGTGACTACCCCTAATAAAATCAAACAGGCTTAGTCATATAGGGGGGCACTGTGTGCATGAGAGCTGACAACCAATGAATGCTCATGAGGAAGTACAATGCATATAATGCAGTGACAAGGAATAAGAAAAGTGAGGACTGTGGACCACACAATCAGAAGAGATGCTTGTCTGTCTGATCTGACTTGTGTTTTCCATACTATGACAAAAATGGATAAAACAAAAAGGGCAGAGATTGCAGCTGAACTCACCACAGCTGTTAAATCTTTGACAATGCCAGGCCTGGAATAAGAAATGTGGGGGCTGTGGACCTCACAAACTGAAGAAATGCTCACCTGTCTGATATCTCGTGTCAGAGGTTTTGTTAAAGTAGTGTGAAGAATTGGTTTTGTGTTTTGAGAAAAGGCTGACAAGTTTCAGAAAATGTGTTTTACTCTACCATACTATTTTCAAAGTCCGCTTAATCCTGAGCCGGGTCACAGGCCTGTCATGACCTCTTGGGAATCCTTGGGTACCGTTGGTTTGACTTTGTGTTGAATGAGTGGTTGGTCACGGAGTCCCAAATGAGTCACATTTCCTGCATTTTGCGAGAGTGTCAGTTACTGCACTACAGCCATGTGGCGTGATTCCGTGAGGGTTATCACTGTTGAGGACCTGAGTGGCTGGACCATGCCCAAGTAATACCTTCCTGTGGCAGATACAGTATATGGTCATTTCTGGAGGGTGGGACTGGACTGCATGTCTGCCTTGGGTTTGCCAACTGGGATCTAGAGTGTGGTGGATGCAGCACATGCTGTACTAGTGCATGCTCCCCAACCTGACCTGACCTGACCTGAGGGTCACAGAGAGCTGGAGCTTATACCAGCAATCATAGGGTGCAAGGCAAGAACAAAGCCTGGACTGGGCACCAATCCACCTAACACACCACACACATGTACCACACAGACACTATGGCCACTTTAGCATTGCCAAACTCCTAATTTGCATGTTTTTAAACTGTGTGAGGAAACCCATGCAGTCAAAGGGAGAACACACAAATTATATGCAAGGAAAATCTTGAATGTGGACCTTGGTCTTGTTACTGTGAGGTAGCAGCGCTACTACTGTTCTTCCATGCCGGCACAATGTGTATTAGCAATTGTAAAATAATAAATTACTTGGCAGCCACTGGCTTCAAAAGTGAAGCACTTTCTGTAGGTAGGTCTACTATGTGACTAATGCCTTGGAAGTGTGCATACTGTGAAGAATAAAATCACTGCACTGACAACTTACTGCATGTATGCATGCTGGGGGTCTTAGCAGAGTGCCTATTACAGTATGGTCAGGTGAGTCCTTGTATTCTTTCCAAATGCTGGAAGATAACTAGGAGATAAAATGTAAAAACAAGCTGAAACCTTTGGAATGTTATTTTTGCTACAAAGCTTACCCACTAATCAGGAATCAAAGATGAAGAGAAAACAGTAGGATGAAAAATCAGCAATTCCAGAGAGAAATCTACACTCTGTTTGATTTTGTTTATATTCAAATCATGGAGACTGAATGAACCCTTGCATCCGTAATGAAGGTGTCATGTAAAATGAGGTGACGTCTAAAACCACTTCCTTCTGCATCTGGGAGCAACATGCCAGTAATGGGATATATAACTTAGCAGCGTCCATTTGCAAAACAAAATTGGCCACTATTAATTTGACAATAGGCAAATAATCACTATGCTCTAGAAACATAAGTGCAAAGAATCTGCACAGGAATGTTCCTGAGGATTAGAAACCCATATTCCCACATTCACTTTTGCCTAGAAAAAATTATTGTAAGACAAATACATTTTTAAAGTGAACAGCTTGTAACACGTTTCACCCATCCTGGGTCCAGTCACTTTTCTTGTCCATGAAGGGCTCTAAAGAGATTCCCAGGATGTGTGGCCTTTAAACTGATCTGTTGGATTATCACTGTGCCTTTGGCTCACCCTCCTCATAAAATAGGTATGAGCTACAAAAGACCTCAAAAGAGGACAGAGAAGCAGCCACAGGACCAAAACAGCCTGTACTCCTTAAAAATGGCATCAATGAGAAATCTCTTGCCTTGTATGGGTGCCAGTGAAAGCCGAATTTCATTTGCTTTTCTTTTGAACACAACGTGACATTCACACCTGGCATGTCATGTAAAGTGGTGACCACAGAGAGCTTGGGCACATCCTTTATAAATGTCATTTACTGGCAGACTAATTGCAGAAAGTTCAGAGGAAATGGGCTTTAGAAATGAAATAAGAAGGTGGTACTGTACATCTCCTGATCAGCTGGTACATCTTCAGCTTAAGGAAGATTTTAAATTCCATATAACAATGTCAAGTAAGTAGGACACAGCTTGTGCATGTTCAATATCCAATAAGAGAATAAATAAGAATTGGTATGTACAGTATCTGTATATTAAAATATCTTTGAAAAACTTTGCTCAAACATTCAAAATTCTATTTTATTTTACTGCTAAACACAAATTTTAGACCAGTGTTGCAATGGCAGACTTTGAGAAATAAAGAAGGTCTGATCTGTCACTGAGACTGTACCCTCAGGAATATGACAACTAGCATATAGACAATAGCTACACCCTTATAGAGCTTTCATCTTTTTTAAGAGTACACGTACTGTACCTATACTGGGGGTACAAGCAGAAAGGACAACAGGCTGGCCAAGGGTCCCGAGTCCATCCAGGGGATGCAGGTGAGTGGCTGGAGGGGCAGCATTCCTGTTTAGCGTTTATTGAATACGTAAGGCAGGAGGTGTGTGGAACTGCAGCACATCTTTGTGGCAAATAATGCAGACATCCTAAAACACTGTTGACAGTCATATTATAACACAATTTATATCTAGAATGTTTGCATTGGTGACCAAACTGTCAGCTAACTTGTTCCCAAAATAAATGATACATTTAATAAATCTTGGTGCATGATTTATTTTATTGAAATGTACATTGCCCTGCGGTGGGCTGGCACCCTGCCCAGGGTTTGTTTCCTGCCTTGCGCCCTGTGTTGGCTGGGATTGGCTCCAGCAGACCCCCTTGACCCTGTAGTTAGGATATAGCGAGTTGGATAATGGATGGATGGATGGACATTGCAATTAATTCCAAAGTTGTGCTAACACACCTCCATCAAGGTTTAGGAGGAACTCAGGTTTTTGTGGTCCTAGGCTGTTAAAATTAAGGAGTTCTATTTCTTAGACTGGCAGTAGCTTCTGGTTAGTTTAAGTAAATAATTCAAAGTTCAGTGGATAATTTCTGTCAGATTGACAGAGACCATGACTCTGACAGATGGCCAGTTTTTAAATAAATATTCGCCGCACTAGCGACTTGAGGAGGGAGCATGGCAGTGTGTTCAGGAGCGGTTCCCGGGTGCGATGTGGGCGAGGGTGTTTCCCCACTGAAGTGCACAGGTGCGGGATCACCTGTGTCCATAACTGATGCCGGGAGCTGAATTGAATCACCACACCTGTGCCACATCCCTATTATAAAAAGTAGAAGCGCGAGTACAGAGGGGAGAAATAAAGAGAAGGAAAAAATGAAAGGAAAGAGAGAAAGTGGTGGTTAGAGGAAGAAGAAGGCAGGAGGCACTGAGAGCTGGTGCAGGAGCAAGCGACTGACCAAAGGCTCGCTGGTTAAAGCTGACAGCTGAGAGTAGAGCTCCGAAAGGAGTGTGTGGCTGACATTCGAGGAGGCAGTTTGAAGTGGTCACTCCAGCTGAGCGATTTCAAGGAGCTGGAGTGACCAAGAAGGGTGATGGTTTGCCACGTAAGGCAGCGGGAGTCATGGAGGCTTGGGTGGCCGAGCCCCAGTGTGAGCACCCTGGTCATTGGGGGAACCCGAGTCTCTGTCCAGTGAGACAGCTGTACATAGCCAGGGGACAAAAGGCAACCGGACCAGGAGAAGGTCAGCTGCAGGTAGGGTGACACCCCTGTTGCAAAGCCCGTAGGAATAAGCAGGGGAGCCGCCAGCTAAAAGAAGAATAGCTTTCAGCCATGGTTTTAACATTGTTTCAAAGGCTTTGTTTTTGGATTTTAACCTCCACTTTTTCAATTGCTTTTTATGGATTATTTATTTATTAATCGTTGAAGCTCTGTACTTTATTTGGACACTTTACACCTTCCCCTTGTTCCATGCGTGATTTGTCCTCATCTGCCATTTCATCTGGTTATATTACTGACAGTGTTAGGTTCATAAGGCTCCCAAAACAAGAAGAGGGAGCATGGAGTAGGACCAGCACTGTCACACCAGGGTCTTTGTGAAGATATCTGAACCACACACACACACACACGGGCCACTGGCTACAGTCTACATCCCCTATAACCAGCCAAGTATATAAGAAAGTTTCCCTCCTGCTCTCAGAGTCCTTTAAATTTAATTTGGCAAACTTCAGGAGGGAGATAGCCTTTCTACCAAAAAGTACTGCTGAGTAGGTCTTTCTTCCAACAGGTTCTTCCATCTCAGCAGACTTCTGAAACTCTGTTAGAGTATCCATTGGGTCCTTGGTCATCTTCCTGATCAAGAACCATCTTGTCCAGTCACTCATTTTGGCCAGATGGTAAACTCTAGGAAAAGTCCTGGTGGTTTCAACCTTCTTCTATTTCATATTGATGATCTTATTTTTGGCATTATTACGATCACTGAAAGTTTTAGTAATGGTTTGATACCCCTGCTCTGATCTATGTGTCACCATAATTTTAAATATGGTGGTCTACAAAGAGTTCCTTGAACTTCACAGCTTGGTTTTTGTCCTGACATTCAGTGTGAATTGTGGGGCCTTCTATACAAGGATATATCTTTCAAAAGATGTCCAATCAATTCAGTTTGCCACAAGTGGACGTTGATGAAATTCTAGAGGCATCTAAAGGGGAATTAAAGCAAACAGGTGACACTGGATGACAAATTGAAGTACCAAAGTAGAGGATCTGAAAACATATGAAGAGACATATGACAGATTTTCATTTTTAATAAACTTGCAACCCTTTGTGAAAACAAGTTTTCTCTTGGCCATTATGGGTTATTTAGTGTTAGCTAAAGGAAAAACATGGCAAATTAATCATTTTAAAATTAAATCTGCCACACAATAAAGTGTGCAGAAAGTGAAGAGTCCAGTTAATCGCAAACCAAACCATTAGCATCCTTCTTCTGAAAGTACATCTTTGAATATTTTGAAAAAATCAATGGTCACTAGGGCGGCACGGTGGCGCAGTGGTAGCGCTGCTGCCTCGCAGTTAGGAGACCTGGGTTTGCTTCCGGGGTCCTCCCTGTGTGGAGTTTGCATGTTCTCCCCGTGTCTGCGTGGGTTTCCTCTGGGCGCTCCGGTTTCCTCCCACAGTCCAAAGACATGCAGGTTAGGTGGATTGGCGATTCTAAATTGGCCCTAGTGTGTGTTTGTGTGTGTCCTGCAGTGGGTTGGCACCCTGCCTGGGATTGGTTCCTGCCTTGTACCCTGTGTTGGCTGGGATTGGCTCCAGCAGACCCCCGCGACCCTGTGTTTTGATTCAGCCGCCTGGAAAATGGATGGATGGATCGATGGTCACTTGTTAAAAATCTCTTGGACTCATCTTGAGTTAAAGGTATCTGTAGAATCCATGATGCACGCATGCAGACTCTCTATTTTGTCTATAACTTAGTGTGTTTCTCCTACATGCATGTGCTGAGATTGATGCTGGCCTAACCAGTCAAAAAATGGAACAGTTCTCTGAGTCTGCTGTTCAAAATGCAGAAATTGGATTAAGCTTCGTCATCACTCCTACAGTGTAATGTTTCCAAGAACATTATGTGACCAAAAGGGCGTTCTTGAACCATTCTGCTCACGGATATATGAAAAAAATTCCAGGTGAAAAGAAAAAAGTATGTATGTTAACAAATCCCAAGCAATACAAAGATTGGAAAAACAGACGGAGTAATAGAACGATACCACTGGGCAAAATTACAAAGACTACTGCCTCTCGGTGTTATGTTCAAGCCAAGGTCTCTCTCCTGTATGTTCTTTGTTTATTTAATCCTTTTGTTGTTTTTTAATATTATTTAGTAAATTGTGTTATTAATTCTGTTTTTGGGTTTGCTCTTTCTGTTTTGTTCATTTAATTATGCTGTTAATTAATTTTGCATTTTTTATTCTATTCATAAGGTATTAGTCAGATTTGTTTTCTGCCCTGCCCTCTTCATATAGAGTCTCAGTGTGCAGGGCCACCTGATGATGCAGCTTTAGCATTTTCTGTGTTTGATTCCTGATTTTGGTTTTAGATTCTTTCTTTGTTTGATTTTCTGGCTTTGATCCCAGTTTTGATTAAGGCATTGTTAATTGGCTGCTGTTTTATGGATTTGATTTTTTTTTCCTGCCTTGCCTTTTAAAAAAAATCATAAATTGTCAAAATACTAAATGAACTGTGATTTGTTTATATTGAACCAGAGGTTTTACGATTTTCCTCTCCTCCCTTTGGTGAACGTTTGGATATTTTGAACTGTAAAAGCCTTGGCCCCATTGAGGTTGAGGGTTAGGCTGACAGGACAGAGCCCTACTGCCTTGGCCCACACCTGCAAAAAAGGGCAAGTCTGGGTTTTGTGTTGTTTGTTGAGGCCTGCACCCACCCTTTTACTAATTGTGAATAATACTTATAATAACAATAATAATAATCTTTATATTTATATAGCACTTTTCTTACTACTCAAAGCACTTTACATAGTGAGTGGGGAGCCACTTCAACCGCCACTAATGTGGTGCTCCCTCCTGGATGATGCAACGGCAGCCATTTTTGCGCCAGTATGCTCAATACGCATGAGCTGTTAGATGGTGAAGTAATGAGAGAAAGTTAGCCAATTAGACACAGGGAACAATTAGGGGGGCAGAATGACCAGGCCATGAAGGGCAATTTAGCCAGGATATCGGGATACACCCTGCTCTTTACGAAGGATGCCCAGAGATCTTTTATGATCTCAGAGAGCCAGGACCACGGTTTTACATCCAAACGATGCTGCCATTTTTACTGCCCAGTGTTACTGTCACTGCATTGGGGCATTGAAATCTACACACAGACTACAGAGTAAGTGCCCCCTGCTGGACTCATCAAAATCCCTTCCAGCAGCACCCCAAGCTTTTCCTTGCTGGTCTCCCATCCAAGTACTGGCTAGGCCTGAAGATGCTTATCTTTGGATGGATTACCTGATCTGATGTGCATGTTGTATCACAATACTCAGACTTATCTAACCCATTGAATTGTCTCCAACTAGACCCATGGATTTGCTGGCCAACTTCTGACTATAAATATCACCACCAAAATGGTCATTCTCATCCTTCTTTCCTTCTCTTCCAACATCTCCAGCCTGTTATGTTTTAGCCAGGGTTTCTTCCCTGGCTTATGTTTATATTCTCTTGCATTGTCTTTTTGATCATTTCTTAATTTGGATTATCTATTATGATTATGTATGTTATTATAGTTTTGTTTATTTATCATTCATTTGATATTTTTAATGTATCATTGTTTTTGTTATGTTTAGGAATATACATGTACTCTTTCTTTAAATCTCTTTATGTACCTTGTGTTTTGGTGGTGGAACCTCAGGAGGCAGGGCCACCTCTGATATCACTGCAAGGGACCACCCCAACCCATTTAAAGGAAGGCTGGAAAGTGTAGTCCCCATGGTTCATTAAATGCACTTTGGTGGATTGTGGGTTTTCTGTGAGTGTTGTTCTGTTTCTTTGTACTTACTGGTTTCTTTGACTCTTTCTAGCCTCTGTTTAAGGATTTTGACTGTGGACTTTCTATTGGTTGTTGTTTGTTTTCAGATTGCCTTGCTGGCAACTTGTTTTGCTGCTTTGAGCATTTTTTTATATTTATTGTATTTTCTTATTTTTGTTTTCTATTGTTTTTTTTTTATAAAGAATCTTTTGTAGCCCATCTCTCTATAGGCCACAGGTTTACAGTAGTCCTCCTCCTTGTAAGGGCACTTTGTTGTTTTTTTTTTTAACTTTATTAACTTTGAATCCAATGGCAGTTGGTCTGGTGTAGGGTAATGCCCACCATCGGAGTAGGCAGTCAGGCTCCATGGGAGTGAACCTTATGTGGGCAGGCTAGTAGGGAGTCTGGCCTGCTTTTTGACTGTGTTTTAGAAGCCGCACACCACTTTGGCCATCTTGTACTCTGCAATCACAACATTATTTAGTATGAACAGATGTTAGCATGTGATATAACTGTTGTTTTATTTGACATTGGAATGAACCAGAGTATATAATATATGCATAGGACCATTAAGTAAAGAAAAAAGATTTCTGTCTTCACCGTGTCCTGCATGCTGTATATGCCATATATTTGTGGTCCAGATCTAATTATGCAATTTTCATTATGCTATAACTTATTAAGTTTATTACATAGAGAATTCACAAAAGATCAGTGAAATCACAAAAAATCAGTGAATTGATTCAATGTAAGTCAATTTTCATTTATTACAAGATATTTTGAACAATTCTTTTGTCTTGTATTGTTTTCCTGCATTGCATTTAAAGTTGCATAATTAGATCTGGACCACCCTGTACATACTCCTATTTCCAGCAAGATGGCTGCGGGTGTAGATGTAGCAGCTGCTCCTGATCAGAAAAATTTAGTCAAAATGTGTTAAATATTGTCTCTTATATGAATTGTGCTGTGTATTCTGAAAGCCATGGGAGCGCACAGCTCCCCAAACCTGGACACAGACAGGCACAGAGACACACAAGTGCAAAACACCACACAGTTTATTTCTTCCTGGGGCAGCTCTATTTTCCGCTCCCCACTTCAGAGCCCAGTACACAATTATACAGCACAACACCCCTCAGTCCCTTCTCTTTTTCTTCTTTGTTTCTTTCTCTCTCTTTCTCTTGTCTGCTGCCTCCACTCCTCTCCCAGCAAGCTTTGTCCTCCACCTCCCGACTCTGGCTCTTCGAACAGAGTGGGCGGCCTCTTTTATAGTGCACCCTGGAAGTGCTCCAGGTGCTCCCAGATCCTCTTCCAGGTGTGACGGAAGTGCTGCAGTCCAGGGCTCCGGAACTGTCCAGGCACCTCCTGGTAGTGGCCATGGGACCCAGCATGGTTGAGCTTGAAGTTCCAAACCCATGGCCTGATGTAAACCAGGGGAGTTGCCCTCTCGTGTTCCGGGGGAGGAATTGCCGTGAATATGTCGTCTCCCCCGGTCCTGCCATCACAGGGGTGTCCCAGCCAGGTAAGGACCCCGGCCATCTGCCACAGTATACAATGCGGAATACTGACCTTAGACCTGCTCCTAGTAGTTTATAAATATGCAGTACATTGTTGCACCTGTTACTACTGTTGTCTTTTATTTTTAGCTGTTATATTATTTATTTATTACTTCCTATTTCAGATTACTACTATATATTCACTTACCTATTATTTATGATCTATTTTTAGTATAGTATAGTTTTTTACCTGTCTCGCACTTGTGTTTATGAAGAATGTTATTTTGTGCCACTGTATGCTGCAATGCTGTGTATGGAAGGTACGACAATGAAGCCGTATGACTTAACTTGACTTGAAATGCTGTATTAATTTAAAGCACAGGACTGAAATTCTTAGTTCAGGTTTTCACCACAGATGAGCCCAGTGACTTTGCTTGCTGCTTTAATAATTCGTTGCAGTTCCATTTATTTCGCGCAGACCTACTTCAAAAAATACAGATGAGATACGACAGACTGCTTAGTAGAACAGATGAATGCAATGTTTGTAAAATATAGTAGCTACCACATATCTTAACATGCAAATGGCAAAAATAATCAAACTAACAATGTTAAAATAAAAAAAACAATTATTCTTTAATATCTTAATAAAAAATATGTAAATTAGAGAAATGTAGAACTACCTCACCCAGTGAAACCTGAAATTCTCAGATAATGTATAAGTTTCCAGAATGTTTTGTGAGGATGCTTAATTTCCAAAAGCATTCTTCCATTCAGAACCAGACCCAGTTTAGCCAGTTCATGGTTATGGCTTCTGAAAGCCTCTCCTGGCTGCATCAGGCACAGTAGTCCAGATTTAGGCAATCTAAACTAAACTAATCTAAACTGACATTATGTTGGGATACTGAGGTTTACTTTTCTGTGTCCACTGTTGATTTAATTGGATAATGTCAGACTCTGGTAGTCAGGGTACAGCACATGTTTTTCAGTGTAGGTACATGGCCGATTCAGGTTCTCCAGGGGTACTTTAAAACATATTAAGTCAATGTAGTAGGAGGAATACATAGTGCCACTCACTTCCCTACTCTACATTCCAAAGAACTCTGGTCATTAAGCAATTTTAAACACCTTCTTGGGCTCCCTACCAGGAATGTGTGATCTCTAGTGATCAGGCTGTGCTGCGATGTCTGATGTTTCCTTCCAGGCCTCACTGTTTCAAATTGCAGAGCCAGTTTGCAGAGATTTTTCCACAGAGACATACGGTATCCCTCTGTGTAGTTATGGTAGAAGACATGTCCAGTTTTCCTTTGTTTCAGTTTTGATTACGGTGACCTCAATTATATGAATGCTTCTGATATGATATTGAAGTTTCTTAATGCTGTTCATGAGGATGAACTCTGGTTTATTACTGTCATTGCGTATAGAGGTCTTCATCCATCCATTATCCAACCCGCTATATCCTAACTACAGGATCACGGGGGTCTGCTGGAGCCAATCCCAGCCAGCACAGGGTGCAAGGCAGGAAACAAACCCCGGGCAGAGCACCAGCCCATCGCAAAAGGTCTTCATTGTACTCTATATTTAAAGGTGGGATGGCTTTCCTTCATTCAAAGAAGAACATGTCATTATCTGATACTTATTTAAAATGTCATTCTGGGTAATATAAAGGCAAGTCCCTTGCTGACTGCCTGGGCAGAGGGACAGCACTGGCGTCTGTTCCTTCTACTGGACAAGAGATGTCATTGTTTCCCCTGTGGCTTCAATTTCTGACATTCAAGAGGATCATGCAACTATGACTTCACTTACCCTCTAGCTGCAAGTCCTTCGTCATCCACCTGAAGCTAAGCATGTCTGGGCCCAGCTAGTACTTGGAAGGGAGATCAACCAGGAAAAACTTGGGTTGCTGCTGGAATAACTGTTGGTGAGTCCAACAGGGGACGCTTACCCTTTGGTCTGAATGTGGAACCCAATGCCCCACCACAGTGATATGTCCTTTGGATGAGACGTAAAACCAAGGTGCTGAGTCTCTATGGCCATAAAAGATCCCCAGGCATCCTTTGTAAAGAAGAGGGTGTACCTTGATGTCCTGGCTAAATTGCCCATCATGGCCTAGTCATTCTCCCCCAATCATCCCCTGTCCCTAATTAACTATTTCTCTCAATACCGCCTAGTAGCTAATGTGTGGTTAATGCTACACATTAGGGGTGATAAAGTGGCTGCCCACTCACTACGTAAAGTGCTCTGAGTAATGAGAAAAGTGCTATGTAAATGTAAAGATTATTATTATGCTCATGCCAGTGTTAATGCTTGCTGCTCTTGGAAGACATCCTGCCCATATACAAGGCATACCACCTCCAAAGGAGGTGTGGAGGTTTCCAATGGGATTTAATATTTGCTGTGTGCCATCCTAGTAGTGCCCCTGCCTCTGGCAACATCATGTTAGCAAAGCACCACCCTCACACTGTATATTTTTATTTTTCTGACTTAAGTATAGACACATTAATAAAAACTAGATGGTGGGCCAGAGTGGGTCATATTGGATTGTTCCATGCTTATGAATGTTTATTTCTGTATCTTCTATTATTTTTGATACTGATTACCAAAGAAACTACATGCTATAATGAAAGAACCACATTTTAATCTTTAACGGCTTTATTTACTGCTCCTGCCTATTATAAAGTTTGCTAGCTGTAAAATGCATTTCTTTACCAGAAGAAGCAGTACGTGACAATGGAAGAGTTTTCGCTCAGTTGTAATTGCAGTCAGGATTTTGAACTGTAACGGATGGAAGTTCTAATTTATTTTGAGAGAACTGAGAGTAATAAAGTCTTGTAAACATCCATTGGAGAGTCTTTCTGGTGTTTCTAATTTTAATCTGTGCCCCTCTGCAGAGTGCTGCTATAAACTGAGCACTAAATGCCATTTATTGATTTAAAGTTTGCTATCTATCTATCTATCTATCTATCTATCTATCTATCTATCTATCTA
>JANRMT010062834.1:14732971-14753762 GCA_026402145.1 Polypterus bichir lapradei
CTATCTATCTATCTATCTATCTATCTATCTATCTATCTATCTATCTATCTATCTATCTATGTGTCTGTCTGTCTGTCTATATATCTGTCTATCTTATAGTACCTTTCATTTCTATCTATCCTTCTATCCATCATATTTGACTATTACAGAGTAATTACTTTAAAATTGATGTAGAAAGGTATTGCCATAATATACAAATATCATTTGTGTTTTTTCTCCCAGAGCTGTACTAGCCAATTTCTAATGTGAGCTGGAGGCCAAGCCAGGGTATTTGTATGATGATTCGGAATGCGACTTTTCTTCTGAGCATTGAAGAATTTCCAGCAATGCTCATATGACTTGCTACCAAGCCAAATGTCTGTAACAGAAGGAGACGGGTGTTGAAGAGCACAGTGTCAAATTGCTGTCCAGCAGATATCACTTTCCCTGAATACGGTGTGTAATTAGTTGACACGGTGTATGGCAGTGTGCTTCCAGAACTTCATCCGGGTATATTTATTTGACATTTGCAGGGACATGCACTGCTTTTGTCATATTTCATTTTTTCATATTATTTTTACCAAATCCATACAGATGAAGCCATATATCACATATTCTGACATTCATATTTGGTTTTTTTTTTGCATCTTTTTAAAATCTCTTCTTCATAGACCAAATTTGCTGCAGTTCATTAGTACTAGACATTGCAACTGAATTATTACGGAAAGTAGACTGAACCCAAAAAAACAGGCTTGATTTTTGCTTTTACTTTGTATCCCTGCTTACAAAAGGGGCTTTACTAACTGAGTGGGTTTGAGAATTTTATGTTGTATTATTTTGACAATTTACAATGTGAAAGAGAAGCAGAAAAAAACACTAATTGCAACCTTAGTGAAACAAACAACAAAGTGTAATTGCAGACTGCAGAACCTATGGGGTTAGTCATGTAACGCCCCATCATCATGAAATGCCCTCAACATCAATTATAAAGTGCCCATCGCATGCCCTGTTACACTAAGATTAGGGTTGTGGGAAGATTATCTGACTTGATAGGCATTTCATGACATTGTGGGCATTACCTGATCTACATCATAGGTATTGCAGGCTGCAGTTAGACCTTCTCAAAACAAACAGTGTCTTTCAAGTAAAATAATTAAGAGTCCATTTTAGGGCAACTTATATAAACACAGCCACAGACGTTATTATGTTAATAGTCCTAGGAGAATTTAATTTTATAACACTCTGACAACAGCAGCTGAGCAGAAGAAAATGTTAAGTCTTATCATTAAACAAGGCCCGGCAAAGGCTGACTGTTGAAGACTGAAATGACCCCCATATCCTAATCAAGTAATGCTGTGTTCTGTTTACCTTGGATGTCGGAGCTGGGAATGACGTCACACCCAAGTTGATCAAGTTCTAGTAAAACATTCTGAAAAACAATATGGATGTGTCCAGGAAAACCTTTGTTATGCTTGTTCCACAGGAATAAATAGCAGTTGATAACATTGCGTTACATGGTATTTTGCATATCCATACCTCACAGCAATAGGAGCTGGGCAGTACTGTGTGTACGACTGATTTAATGAGACACAAACAGACAGAAGTGCTTATCTTTATATATATTACACTACCATGGCCATTCGTTTGTCTGTCCAGGTTTTTAAATCACTTGTAGCTTGCAAACCATTTGAACTATTGACCTAAAATTTGGTACACATATACCATACTACTATCCACTTTCGGGGTGTTGATTGACCTCCAAGGTTATTCCTCTTTTTATTTTTATTTTATTTTATTGTAGAATCAACTCTCGGCAGCATGGCGGCCGTGTGGCGTATGCCTACGGGCACCATTCTCATCCCTACCACCTTCGCCATCACTTCCCCTACCTCTTCATATGTTAAATCATTCTTGAGTCAGATTGAAGACTTACCAAAAGATTTAAAAAGCCCCTTCAAATATTTGGGGAAATATCACTTTACCACTACTTCATTTTCAGAAATGAGGGCCGAATCCTAACTAATAAAACATTTTGTTTTTGGTGTGCTGTATTGAATGATTTCTGTTTATCTTTACTCTAAAGTTTACACCATAGGCATCATTTCAGTGTGATTGAATTTTTTTATGGTACTATGCATACAACACTTATGTCACTATTAAAATATACATTTCTGGTGAAGAAATATCTATGCAAGTGAAGAAAATGCTGAATTTGACCAATATATGCAAAAAAAAACAATAACAGAAAATATAAAACCTATACACCAAGTATGGAAAAATATTTACTCTGTTGTATAAGTGAAAACATGTCCTTTTACTATAGTTATTGTTATGATCTGCACAAGATCAAGAAGGAGACAGTCGACCAGGAAAAATTATATAAAACCCAAAACCCAACTAGAATGTATTCTTTGGAAGGGCCTTTTATCTTCTAGTCTGAGAAGCAGGGAACTGAAGAAGGCTGCCCACAATCAAGAAGGTGGTGAAAGCACCAGAAGAAAGCAGGGAGAGCGAAGTCCTAAATCAGGCAGCGGTCAAAAAAAAAAAATAAAATAAAAGGAAGAATATAACTCATTTAGTTCATCTGGTTCCTGAATATTGTACAAATACTAGCTGACTTGTTGTGTGTTCTTACCGCCAAGGTATAGTGGTAGTCATATTCGTGCCAGAAAGTGAGGCGACACACACAGAGTACATTGACCACCTGCATCTCTGTCTCGTCTGGGGACTGCAATGTCTCAGACCAGATTTTCCTGCAGAGAATGGTGAGAGCAGCTGAGAAAATCATTGGAACATCTCTCTATGTAATAGAGGAACTTCATGGAAAACTCAATGCGTCGGTCATTGTCTGTTGTTTAATCTTGTTTTTCTAATCGTTATTGTAGTTGTTATTCTTGTTTATTTTTGTCATCTATTCTTGCACTTATTCAGGCCGGGTGAAGCTGTTTTGTTCTGCTGTGGTGTGACTTTAAATGGAAAACAAAGTTAACCCTAACCCTTAACCTTAACTTGGTTCTCTTCAATGAGACACAAACTCCCCTGAACAGGAGGAAAGGTTTGCCGATTAGCTTTATGATTTCTATTGGCTTAAGTTTTAACATTTAAGTATAAAGCATATTGCAAACTATTTTTGTCACAGTTTTTTGCAGTGCAGCAGCAGCCCTATCACAGAGAAAAATGAGATTTTCAGGTGAAATGCACAAAAATTCACAGGTCAGTTTCAATCAAGTGTTTTCTGTGCTGAGACCTGTGACATTCATTACTGTTTCATTTCTTTATTACTCTCAAGCATGCCAAACAGAACTTTTCCTTTCTAACTTTGCTTAAAAAAAAAAAAAAAAAACAAAAAAAAAACCACATACTACTAATACTAGGGAATGTACCACACAAAACCTCAACAGACATTATTTTAGGAGATTTTTATCTTCCAGCTGTACCTGTAATCTGAATAATCTGAACATGCCCACCAGCCACATTAGCATCATAGAGGAACAGGCTGATGCTCTTGTGATCCCAGTCTGCAACCATATAACATCATACATTAAGAATGAGCACTTAGGAAATTAAAGGAATGTGTGTGTGTAACATTGCTGTTCATCAAAAATGTGTTCATCCACAATACCTTCAACCAGGCCATTCTCATTCCTGGTGTTAGTGGTAAAACAGTAATAGGCTGCATTTAACAATGGGGATTTGTAGTAGAGTATAAGGAGTTGCTTAAAAGACCATTGTTTAAATAAGGAACCACATGTTTTCCTTAAAATGATTCCTGTAGACAATCTGTTATGATTTACATGTGTTAATGTATTGCTGTTTTTGTAATTTTTTTGAGCAATTGTGTTATTTTTATGTATTTTCTATTTTTTATTATATTTATTATTGCACAGTCTCTTTAATTTTACTTATCTTCCATGTTTTTTGTGGGTGGGGCCCCAAGAGGCAGGACCACCATGATGTCACGACTCCTGAGCCCTCCCACTGGCTATATAAGTAAGCTAAGAATATTCAGGAGTAGGAGAACATTTGTTTACGATGGCATTCATGAGTACTGCTATTTAATGCAGTTGGATTTTCTGATTATTCTTGCTCTTAAAGATTCTCATTTTTTTATTTCATTTTGGGGACTTGTTTGCCTAGGATTGCCTTTTGAAGCAAATCCTTGTACCTCTTTTTTGCTCTGTTAAGCTTTTTTTTTGTATTTTTCCATTTTCGCTAAATAAATTCTTGATTTATAAAGATTCTCCTTTTTCCTGTTTTAATAAAAGGGGGTTTATGGTCATCCCTCTTCTTGTGGGGCTTTTGTTAGATTTTCCTATATTACTAATTGTTTTTCCAGCTCCCTATTTTGGGGGTGTTTCAGCTAAAGCCAGCAGGTAGTATTAGGGGCCTGGCTGAGTTCCAGTTAGGAGTCTGGCCTACTCCCTTGCTTGTGTTTGGAAGCCTCCACATTATAACAATATCCACTTTCAGCCTGAACTAGATAAGTGACAATGAATAAATGAAGTGAATGTCATTGTTTTTCTCAAGCTGCATGGTTTCAGCTCAAACTTGCTTCCCACTTTACAGATAAATTGTCAAACCATAAATTTGCATGAACAGACCAGCATTGGGCACAAGGCAAGGATCAACTATGTTTGGTAAGATGGTCCATTGTGCTATTAATGTGTATTTTCAAAAATGTTTTTTAAATTTGTGGTCATATGACCAGCCATTTTTCTGTTTGATTACTATACATTGCTGGCTGTGCTCATTCATATCAATACTGAGTAACCAATGAATATAAGAAAGACAATTTTTGGCAAATGGATGGAACCTGGAAAAATACTCCACAGGCTAGTGGAGAACATGAAGACAAGACATGGACACATGGATGTTGACCGTGCCAGCAATTGCACTGAAGACACCTGAAGCTGTGAGACAGCAGCATGGACTAATGGACCATTCTGTGTTCAGTGCTTTAGAGTTGAGTTCTTTCATAAAGGCAGTATGAAAGATGAGTGTGTCACTGTAAGTCTTAATGACCTGTTTGTGTTTTATATACTTTACATTTACATGCTCTATAGTTATAGTTTTTATGAAGTGAATTGCTTTGCAAAGCAAAGAAAGTTATCTATGGTTAAAATATTTCAATTAAAAACTTTGTTAATTAAATTCCTGCCATTTCCAAGAAAGTACTCAGCCCCCTTTAATTCATCCTTCAGCTGTATGATTTATTTCAGGTTGCTGGGCTCTCTGTGCATTTGGCACCTGTTGTTTTTTATGGCTGCTATTTGACTTCTAAAGCAGCGTGTCGGCAGCCTAGTACATGTATGGATTCCACAGAGACAATGTAACAATTCGCCGTAAAATTCATGGCAATCAGTCACTAGCTGCATTTTGATAGCTTTGAGCTATGCTGGTCTGAAATCTTTGCTTCTGACCACATTCATTTGCAACCGTTCTATTGGGAACAAAGTAGCAGAGACTTCGCAGGAGCGTCCTCAGAGCAGTGACTTTTGCTGTATCACACTGACTTGGTTATACATGATGCAAATCTCTTCAGCTCGGTGCAAAATTTAAAAAGTTATATAAGATGGCAATCTCAAGCTAATTCAGGGCTTTCTGAGGGGCTCAAAACCTATCCTGGCAGCACTGAGTACAAGACAGGACACACTCATGCATAGAACTCCTTTTGTAAAACGCTGCACTCTGTTTTCTTGTTTTCTTATATATTTGGAGAATAGCAAATATACAAACACTCTATTTGAAATTTGCTAGTTTTTACTGTTCAAAGTAAACTTATATCCCAAATTTCAAAGGCATATGTGTGCTGACTATCTCTCTAAGTTTCTTGTAGACCATTCCCAAGAAATCTCACCAGGTGCTGGTGCCTCTGATGATGTCACTTCCGCCGGTGCCTCTGACGTCACTTCCAGTTTTGGACTAGATGACATCATTTCCTTCCCCAGCCCTTAAAACCGCCATCTTACCTCCAAATAATCAATTCTGTTTTGGACTTGTGAACATCTCTGTTCAAATATTTCAAAAACTTTTGCAACTAGGAAATAACATACGGGTGGCTGCCCCAAACCTTTATGATGTCTGGAGACTCATTCTTATTTAAATATTCATTTACTAATTATCCAATTTATATGGCAACTGTACAACTTAAATAGAACATTTTAAACATGTGGAGAATATGTTTTAAATAAATTTCATGTCTCAGATGTAGATGTTAAATGTGGTGTTTAAATGCTTATGCTAGTTCCTAGTTGTTAAACATCAGAGCTAATTTTAAGGTAATTCCCATGCACAAAAATTACTCAGAAAAGTATCTGGCAAGTACATGGAACATGTTCAATCATAAACTTCAGGTTAAATGTTACGCTGATTATTCATGTATATTGCCTATGTCCATTTTCTTCAGCATCAGTATCAACTATTTCCTTCAGAAGGCGTTCCACCAGTAGACTGTAACTGCAGTCCATGATCCCTATGATGTCACTCAAGTCACCCCTACTGTATGTCACTTGTGAAACACTCACTTAGTGGAATCATTCAAGACATGGCCATTCCATGGTTGCACCTGTGTAATGTCCACTGTAATACCCTTATACAGCGTTTCTCAACCTTTAAGTATTTGCGACCCGAGTTTTCATAACCGTTTTAATTGCGCTCCCGCAACATTTTTTTGAAATGTAGATGCATATTTTATTATACCTACTTAACTTTTATCGACATTTATCTAACTCTATATTTATTGTTCTAGTATCAGAATGTAGTTTAAGTTAATTTGTTTTGGTTTCAACAGATGTTTTTTCATATTTTTGATTCTTGTTTTCTTTTTTTCACATCTTCACACCCACCTTTTTGCTACTTTGCGCCCCCCCAGGGGGGCCCGCCCCACAGGTTGAGAACCAGTGCCCTTATACATTTATCAAGCAGATTTTTTTTAATATAGAAAAAAGTAAATAACAAGAATTAGTAAAATGTAATTACAACACATTCATCAACATCTTAATGTACAACTCATGCTGGTCTTTCTTATGTACTCAATACATTGATCTCTTTAATGTTTATTTACATGGCAATTTAATTAGAACTTGTTACGATATAAGGCACTTTAAAAATGCATTTCTCTTATATTTTTACTAAAGGACAGTTTTACTTATCTCAGGGCTGTTGATTTATAGATATCATTTTTTGGCTAGTTTTATTTTTTTTTCCTCTCAGGGCATGTCCAGTGTCATCTTTGTTATAGTTTTTATTTTCTTCAACAGAATTTTGTTTTTCAATGGGTAACATCGTTTTGGGTTGCAGTTGATAAGACATAGGTTCTGTTTGCTAGGCCACAAGGAAGTCAAACTCATGCTACTTAAGGCAGTGTTGCACTAGGATCGTTTTCCAAGTTTGTGGATAAGCTCAATAGACTTTGCTTAGTTTTGAAAACACGCCTGGTATTTGATTTCTGGCCAGGGTTTCTTACTTTCTTACATTATACTCACCCTTATTCTCTTTGTTTCTAATTTTCATTTACATTCATCTCTCAGTTTTTAAAATCAGCATGCCATTTTCCTACTATTTGCAGAGTAGATTCACATGACATATAGCCATGCAATCTACAAATAAAAGCCACCCACCTTGAATTTCAGAACAGTATCATGGAGATGAGCCTCTTTTCATGACCACATAGACTTCTGTGCAGGAAAGCAGAAGCCGCTGGCTCATTTGCTGTAGTGCTGCTGATGCTGCCTTCAATCCTGGTCTGCTAGCAAAAGCTTAATGTAAGAACCAATGTGGTTCAGAATAGAGATTCTCAAGATATTAAAAAACAAACAAAAAAAAGTACATCTCTAACCTTTAAGTTGAGTGACTTATTTTTTTTTCAAGTATGTATGTGTGTGTATTGTGTGTTTGCTTTTTAAAATAATGCCGAACATAAAGAATTTTGTTATTTATCATTAAAATAAGAAATAATGGCAATGTAAGTAAAAAATGTTAATCATATAAGTAAATGCATTTTTATTTTTCTATATTATATATTATTAAATTAAAGAAAAAGGAAAGCAATGCTCACTATATAATGGAATTCCCTTTTAGGATAAGGATTCTAACAAATAAGTAGGTAGATTTGAGCAAAAGTGTACCACTGGCATTGTCTGAGCAAAGCTTTTACAGAATGTTAGATAAATACACAGTAGATTTGATCATGAAGGGGCATCCATTCTAGACACAGAAGTGAAAAGAAGAATCTGCGGCATGACTATTATTTTTTGTTATTTATACTTTAATTTATTATTTATAGTTTAATATACTTTTATTATCAAGGCTAACAGATAAAGAATGAAATAATCTGACATAAATGCGGTATTGTTTTCATTTAAACTTATAGTCTAGTCTATACTCTTTACCCCACAATTGTAAGTGCCAACACAACAACAGACTTCAGAGCCATAACTCCTGGCAAAATTGGAAACTAAGGTTAAAGCTATTGTTTATAATAATGTACTACCTTAATTTAACACTATAAAATGTCAAAAAAAGTTCAGAAGCAATGTTTCTATTACCAAACAGTGAACTTTGTGAGCTGGAATGTGAAAGGTCTCAATCACGAATTAAAGAGGAAGAAAATATTCTCTCACCTAACAGGTCTAAACACCAAGATAGTATTTTTACAAGAGACCCACTTATTAAGCAAGGATCAGTTTTGGTTGCAAAGAGATTGGAATGGTGAAATATTCAACCCCAGCTATACAAAGAAAACTAGAGGGGTGGGAATCTTAATACATAGAACAATTTCATTTGTAGCATCTGACCCTGAAGGGTG
Source organism: Polypterus bichir lapradei (assembly GCA_026402145.1). Lineage (NCBI taxonomy): Eukaryota > Metazoa > Chordata > Cladistia > Polypteriformes > Polypteridae > Polypterus > Polypterus bichir. Next base: position 14,741,757 of record JANRMT010062834.1, read on the forward strand.
ATATGTAATGGTGATGAGTAATTTACTTACAGGTAAAATTCTGTTACAACAAACTGCCAGGGACCTGAAAAATATTTCATTGAAATGAAAATTTCATAGTAATGAGATTCTGTATTTGTCACTATAGTTCTTTCTTTAACTTGCCTCCAGCCTTTTACAATCATTTCAGTAGCTTCTTTCACGTTAATTTTAACCTCCTCCTGTCTACAAGTTATGCTGACGAGAATTTTTCTCAACATTTCCTTGCGATAATACACTTTCGGATGCGAATGATGCCCAAATGCAGTGGTTGAAGCACTACTGTGCAATCAGGTGGGAGGAATTCAAAGCGAACATTATCTAAATGTAGAAGCATGTTGTGGGCACAGTTATCAATCAGAAGCCAAATCATCCTTTTCTTCTTCTTAATATTGTGAGGTTTCTGAACTCCTTTGGGATTCCTACCCACCCCCCACCCAACAGGAACGACACGCTGAAGTGCGTCCCAAAGCACGATTGCTGCATCTGTGGATGATTGTTTGTCCGTTGCTGGGGCAGGGCAACCGCAGGCTCTCAGCGCTGCAGTGAAGTGCCACAGAAGCAAATCCTAAAAGATCGTGGTTGTGCTATAAGTTCCTGTCTTGCACCCCAAAACACAAGACTGAGTCTCTTTACTTTAGCAAAACCAGCTTTATAGAGCTTGAAACAGGAATGGCACAGTTATTTATTGTAGCATGATCTACCACTCCCCTATACACAGATACAGCAGTCAGACAGGGTTGTGGCTAGGTTAGTGGCCAAGTAATATTGTTCCCTGCATTTACAATGTTCCTTGCATCACCAATCGAGACCTTTTCTGTTTGCTTCGGTGAAGAGCCGCAGCAGAGCTGTGGGCCTGTTGTTGCCCCGTCAATGGGTAAACAGTCTTCCGCAGATGTGGTGATCGCACTTTGGGACGCTCTTTGACGTGTTGTCCAGTTGGGGGAGGTCCCAAGAGGGTTAACAAACCTCACATTTTCTTGAATGAGTGCCGCATTAATGTGAGTGTTTCTTGAACAAGCATCACTGAACCACATAAAAATGTTTTTTTGACATCTTTAAATGCAGCAGTTCGCATACGTTTCCAACTTGAGGTTTTTCTTCTTTTTTTGCTCGGTCTTTCAAGAAAGTTGACAGTGTCGATAGCGAAATTCCAAATTCACTGACAATGTCTTTTTTCGTTTTGCCACAATCGAGAGCTGCAAAAATTTTAAGTTTTTTTTCTAATATAAACTGTTATCGTTTTTTCATGTCTGCCGTTTCTATAGGAGGGTGACAATGAGTTAAATTCCAATGGATGTTTTTCAAATGTTGACAAGCAATAAACAAATGGTATCACTGAAAACCGGCGAAAACAAAAACAGCAAAGAAAAATAGTACTAGGAAAATTCCAAGAAAGAAAAAAAAATTACGTTTCTGTTTGGGGACTGAGCTGCAACCACAGAACTAATTGCTCTGTGGTTGATTGATTCAGGCATTTCAAGGTCTTTTGGTAAATTTTTTGTAATGAAAGTATCTGCTGAATGTATTTCGTAGTAACAAGATTTCTATAGACTCGTGTCATATAGGGAAACTGTCGGGACCATAAAAATACTTCGTTGTAATGAAAATTTTATTGTAAAGATATTTGTTGTAATTGAATTTTACCTGTAATTATAAAGTGATTCTGATAAATATCTACACACCCAATGTGGATGATAGAGACTTAATCCAAAACCTTTATGCATCCATTCCTAATGTGAACACTCATAAAATTATAATAGCCAGAGACTGTAATTGTGTTGTAAATCCTGACCTGAATGGGTCTTCGGCTACAGGGGCAATACCACATAACCCTGCAAAAACAATTACACAAGTTGAAGAAAACACAGAAACAATGTTTAAGGGTTGGGGTATCCATCCCCGTATACTGTAAACACTGATTTCCAAAAACAAACGGTCAGTCATGAAATATCAAGCACAGACAGAAATACAGTGAAGCGCAGACATTTTATGGAGTGGGAACGGAAATGGAATGGAATGCTGGGAAAGGAGGCATTGAGGTTCTTGGGATGTAGAGACGTCATCATTGGGGGGCTGGAGGGGATGAAGGAACCAGGAAGTGGCTCGGACTGCTGGCTAGAGATTTCGGGCTGAATTCATGGCAGTGTTTTCTCATCTTTCCTGTTGAAACAAAGAGAGAGTGGCTAGTACACTGCCATTGTCCCCAGTCTTGCGGTTTTGCGCTGCTCGTCGGGTCCTTTAGCTGCTCCCTAATAACTTGTGCGTGACAACAGTTGTAATTGATGATAACTTATCAGACCCATAGAAATTTCTAAATCCAAACATAAAAGCATATTCCTTCTTCTCACCAGCACATCATCATTGTTACTTAAGAATCGATTATTTCTTTATAGATAATATTTTTTGCCCATAATCAAAGCTTTTAAGTACAATGCTATTGTTATCTCTGACCAGACCCTTCTGATTATGGAGCTCAATTATTAGCTCATGAGAACTGTACAGAATTTGTATTGAAGCAAATTGATTTTTTTAGAGGCAAATACACCCTCAGAGGTCTCTGCAGAAATACTATGGGAAACTCTGAAGGCATTTTCAAGAGGACAGATTATTTCATATCTCTCCCACAAATAAAATCAGAAACCAAGAAGGTGTCAGAGTTAATCAGTGAAATTACCAGAATAGATCAAGAACATGCCAGATCTCCAAATGAGACACTTTATAGGAAACGACAGGCTTTACAATCAGAACTCATCCTCTTAACAACAAAAGAAATGGAAGAACTAATTTTTAAATTTCAACATCATTACTATGAACATGAAGAGAAGTCTTATAACATTTTAGCTCAACAAATCCATAGGCAGGAATTTTGCAATGCAATATCAGTAATTACCAACACAGAACAGAGACAAACCATTGATCATAAAAATATAATGCACACATTTAGAAACTATTATAAGTCCTTATATTCTACTCAGCTTAAATAAGACAAGACACAATCTAATGTGTTTTTGTTGCATTACAGATACCACAGCTAGATACTCTCAGTACAGAGGAATTGGATAAACCCTCTGTCACTCTCAGAATTACAAGATGCTATTAACTCACTTCAGAGTGGGAAAGCAGCAGGCCCTGATGGCTACCTTGCTGAATTTTATCAAAAAAATCATTTAACTTAGCTCCCCTTTTATTAGCTACATTTTTAGAAGCCAGAGACAATAAAATTCTACCTCAAACTTTTTTGCCAAGCATTAATTATTCCTAAGAAAAATCATACAGACCACTCTTGCTTCTGAATAACAATGTTAAGATACTCTCCAAAGTTCTAGCTAGGAGGATTGAGAAAGTGCTTCCTTCGGTGATATCACAAGATCAAAGGCAGACACTTAGCTTCCAATCTTCAACGCCTATTCAATGTAATATATTCACCCATAAAATCTAACATCTCGGAGGTCTTATTATCTTTGAATGCAAAAAAAAAATTCAATATGATGGAACAGGACTACCTGTTCACGGCATTGTGCAAATTTGCATTTAGCCCAAATGTATGTGCATGGATCAAACTACTGTATACCAATCCAGAAGCTTCAGTTTGTATTAACAACATTAATTCAGACTACTTCAAACTATAACTTGGTACTAGACAAGGATACCCCCTGTCACCACTGCTATTTGCAATTATGAATGAACCATTGGCTGTTCATTTTCAAAGTGCATCTGAGATAAAGGGGATTATCAGAGAAGGACTTGAACAGAAAATATCACTATATGCAGATGATCTGCTACTGTATATATCAAACCACAAACAGAACTAGCAGAATTTCAGAAGATATCTGGACTCAAAATTAATTTAAATTAATTAATTAAAATTAAAAAATTAATTAAAATTAATTAATTAAAACTGTACTTTTTCCAGTGAACTCTCTAGCACACATTAGATTGGACACCTTACCTTATATCATCGTAGATCAGTTTAAATACCTAGGAGTAAATATAAAGCTCTTTTTCAACAAACTTTTTTGTTCTCTGCATAGAAAAACTTAAACAGGACATCCATTGATGGTCTACTATCCATCTCACGTTACCAGGGAGAATTAACACTGTCAAGATGAATATCCTTTCAAAGCTTCTTTTCTACTTCAAAGCATCCCAATATACTGTACATTAACAAATTAGATTAGAAATTAGATTCAATCATAACCTCATTTATTTTGAATTCCCAACCTGCCTGCATCCAAAAGATAACCATACATCGACTTAAAGCAGAAGGTGGCATGGCTCTACCCAACTTTCAATTTTATTACGGGTGGCAAATATACAAGCTATAAAAACGTGGACATTGACTCAAATAGATGAACACGCACAAGCTTGGTCCACAATATAATATTATCCTGCTGTAATTTTTTATATTCTTTGTTTCCAGGTTAATACAAGTTATTGCCAATAATACTAACAACACAACTGTGCTTCATTCACTTAGAGTATGGAAGCAATATAGGGAGCACTTCAACATAGGGAAGCTTTTATCTGTTGCACTTATACACAATTACCACCTTTTTCCACCCTCTCAAACTTTCACAGTTTCTAATGCTTGGAAAGCATAAAGGATTAAATCATTTAGAGATTTGCATATAGATTATGTATTTGCATCCTATGAACAATTACACTCCAAATTTAGCTTCCCAACTCAATTTTTCTACTATCTCCAAATTAGAAACTTTGCTAAATGAAATCTGCCTAATTTTCCTCACCTCCCACCTATTTCTATTCCAGAAGAAATATTGATCAGTCTTGAAGACTCAGATAGCATTTCTATAATGTATAAAAACATTTTAAAATTCCTTCCTTTCAAACATCCCAGAGTACAGCGGGCAAAGTATCTTACTCAATATTTCAGAAAAGGAATGAAAGGCAGTCATCCATAGAACTCACTTTAGCTCCATATGCGTAAAGCATTCAATTATTCAATTTAAAATATATTAAAAAGCAAATCTATCTTATTTAAAATTGTCCAAAATGTTTTCAGGGCAAGGTCCAACTTGCGAACATTGCAATCGAGCTCCAGCCTCACTAGGCCACGTGTTTTGGGCCTGCATCAAATTAACATCATTCTGCTAATCACACAGCCCTGGTGTCTCAATCAATTCTAATCCATTAACAGCTGTGTTTGGTGTACTGCCAGATGGGCTTAAAGTGGAGAAGGACGAACAAACTGTAATCGCGTTTATCTCACTACTGGCATGTAGACTTATCTTGCTCAACTGGAAGAATCCTAGCCCACCTCTTTAAGTCAGTGGGCAACTCATGTTATATACTATTTGAAATTGGAAAAAAATCAAATTCTCACTTAGAGGATCTGCTCAAAACTTTTTTAAAACCTGGCAGGATCTAATTAATAACATTCTAGAACATATATTTATATTGGGGAAAAGTATTCTCTTCCCCCTTTTCTACTCTTAAAGTTTTACTCTGGCTGTTGTTGAAGTGAATTTAGTCTTGTTAAGTTTGACTTGATTGTATGGAATGTTACTTACTTTTAACAAAATCAAGTAAAAACAAATAATAAACTCCTAGCTGAAGGGTATGTCAGACATACAGTTGGTATGTTGTTGCCGGACCCTGTCAGTTTAAAGCACAGAAACATCACTGGGCATGTCACATTTCACAATCGTGCAGTGACCTTCCGGCACTGTCATGCTCACCCCTTTCTGTGACAGTCAATAGCTTCCTGACGGAACTCATGTTGTACGAAGGGTTAAAAGGTACAGTGAGTTCGGCTAAAATTCCTTTTTTTCTTTTTCCGTTCTGCAGTGGTAAATTTAATGAAGGGGATACCCCCTCAGATGGGTTACAAACACACTGGCATGTGAAAGGCTGGGAAATACTGTTCTGTGTATGTACTTGAACTATTTGGTTGTCAGCTTTCATGCACACAGCGCTCACCTTTACCACTAAAATCAAAAATAAACGTGTTGTCAGAATGAGTTTCTGACTAGTTGGAGTGAGTCATTAGCCATGTCACATTATGTAATTGGCTTCATGGGAGTGCACCATTGACTGCCTTCGACTTGCTGATATTTTGAGAACAAAGGCTATGACTAAAAATCACTGGAAAAGTCATGTAATGTGATACGGCTCTTAGGAAGGGGAAACAGGGGACAATATGGGTTTCAAGCCTACATAAATAACCAAACCTGATATAGTCCCATCACCGGGTACTGGGCCCAGAAGTCTGGAATTGCGGGGTGAACCTTAAGAACTCTAAGCTCACCATTACCTCCACAGAGGATTAACCTGGGTATACCCCCAGACCTGGCTCTAGAGTTGCAGAGTTAGGGCAAACAAAACATCACCAGCTAAAATGGCTACTTAATTGTATGTAATTGCTGCTGTAGTACCCTGTCATAGACAGGCACTGCAGCTCTAATTACTTAATGGACAGAAGACAGTAGTATGCCATTTGCAGGGTAAAGCATGTTCAAATATGAATTCAGAAGATCATTTTAAGGGGATTTTTATTTTAGCCTATTTTATAGGCTCTGAGTGATTTCTAACACTATTTTAAAAGCTTATATTCAGGGATGACCCAATCCAATTTTTCGGCTCTCAAGAGTTCTAAAGAGTTGATTACGGTTTTATTTAAAAGCCCTAGGACCCCCTGTCTTTTGCATCCCCCTGAATTCCGGACTGGCCTTTAACTTTTGGCCATCCCAAAGGTTCACTGTAGCAAACTCATTCATCTTTGTGGCACCTGCATGGTACATAACGGACTGTTAAATAGTAAGGAGCAATCCCTGCTGAATTCACATTGTCTCGAGATTGACAAAATCTGGAAATGTTCATTAACTTTGCCAAACTCAGGGAAAAGCATTGGAGTTAGTAGGGAAGAGTAACTGAACTAATACTGAGTGAATTATAATGGCACAGTGGTCTTGTAAGTGTCAATGAGGGCTAAGGAGCATCTCACAACTGGGCTGGACTGATCATTATGGTCAAAACTGTGTCCTGAGCTGTGAGCCATGCCTCCCTCAGATAAAGTGAAAAGAATTAAATATCAGAATGGTAAAATTTCTTTACACAGTGGCAGACAGGAAGCATGAACCCATTAAGATTTGATAGCAGGTAACCATCTCTCTCAAACTGAAAAGTAGTTCATTTAAATTTTCCTGGTACTTTTGCTCGTTCACTGCCACTACTGCCAAATGCATAACACACATGTGAATTCTTCACTCCTTCCTGTTTGCATTAACTGCACAGCACTCTGGGTAATATTAAAGGGTCAGGCTCATATATTATACACAGGTGACATACAAGTCCATAAAAAAAGACATTACCTTTAAGACTCGAATACGCTGACACATTTCCAGTTTCCTTCTGCTTGTGCGTTTTGTGTCTAAATGTACTCACAAGTATTCCATTAATTTTAGCTCACTGCTAAGATCAGCGTTATTTATATACTCCTCCAGCCTTGGCCGGTACAGCTCTGTGATGTCATACTGGCTGCACAAAGCATCATGGGGTACAGGTAAAAGCCAACTGCATGGTGAATTTTCAGGAAAATATTTGGTAAACCCGGTCACCGGCAAATACCGCAAATTCACAGTAAAAAACAATTTGGTGAATTGCAACGATCTTTCTTGGTTCTTTCTTGTCTGTTGGGTCTGCGATATGCACATTTAACGTGACTCTATTCTTACACTACTACTGTTGCTTTACCTTTCCAGGGATGAAACTTATAAAATTTAATCAAGAAAATCAATATACTGTACAATGTTTATCCTGTAAAATCTTAAAACCTTTCAGAATATAGTATGCTAAAGAGTCCCATCAGCCCTATAATAGAACTTTTTCAATAAGAACATTTATGATCGGACTCTAATGTGACCTTGTCATATTGTGTTTTTGTAGACTAATTGTGCAACTAGCCTGTAGATAAAGATAGAAATGTGCATTTGGTTGTAACGTATGCCTTGTGAGATCTCTGTCAATGTGTTGAACTATAACATTGCATTCAGTTGTAAGTAATTGTTATTTGGACAGGATTAGCACAGTGGTTAGCACTGCTGCTTCAAGGTTACAACCTTCTGCACCCAGTCATTACTAATGGGTAGTTTGCATGTTCTCCCTGTGTATATGTAGAATTCCTTCCAGCATTTCCACTTTTGCTCCCATACCTCTAAAGACAAGCAGGTTAAAATGAACAGACCCGTGTGTAAGTGTGCCCTGTGATGGACTGGCACTCTGTCCAGTGCTGTTTGGATCCCCAACTGGATTAAACAGGTTTCAGAATTTTTTATGTATGTACAGTATGTCTGTGTTTTCCCATCGTTATTCATGAATGTAAAGAAGATTAGCATTTGGCAATATTTGGAAATGGATCTTAAACAAAAGCCTGAGTGGAAAATGTTTCAGACATGCCAGCCTATTTTGTGTTGAATGACTCATGAGTAACATGCCAGGAACATTCAGTGAGCGGGCAGTTTTTTGGCAGCGCACATTGCAGTGTGTTCAAGCACCTGATTTTTCCAAATACCAATCTTCACTTGGAATATTCCTATCGAGCAACTTCAAAGGACGATCCATTCTCTCTAATGGTGGTTTTATTAAACACAAGGTTGCTCACATATTGCAATTTTTAAATTAAAAACAGGTAGTAACATGAAATCCTACTATTAGAAAATGACTCCAGAAAGTCTTCAGATGGTGTTGTATAATGATTTTTAAATATAGACGGCATAAATGTAACATAATGAAATCCTAAGATGAAAGTTAATGAGACGCAGGGTGGCTTAGCTAAAGGAGGACTACTGTAAATCACTGAAGCACACAATGGCATAATTAAAGTAAATTAGAGCCGAGGCGTGCGGAGCTGAGAGAGATCATGAAGAATAAGATGAGTTTGTGCCACTACTCAAATATTAATAGAATTACAAATAAGAGGTCAGCGTTGCAACGAGACACAAATGAAAACCAGGGGAGTAATAACAGACAAATACATCAACTGAATATTGCAAACATAAACACAATGAAGGTATACAGTTTAAAAAAAAAATTAAATAAATTAGGGAGGTGAGATAAAATACACATATCAATAACCTAAAGACATAATCATGGGCTGCTTGTAATTTTTAGACATCACCTTTCTTTGGAGACATTCTGCTCACAATATGTGCAGTTACAGATAATGGTTATCATGTTACTTAAATGAATACCACAATGTTTTACAGAATTTTCACATTTTTTTTGTTTACAGAAGCAGTTTATCACAGCAGCACTGAACACAAAGTAGCTGCTAGACTTGGAAAGAATGCCAGCCCATTGCAGGGCTCAGTTATGCTCACAGCAGTACCCACTCACACTGAGCCAATTTGCAGACTCCATTTATTTGAAGTAGTGCTCAATGTGTCTAGTTCACGTTTCCAGAGGCTACAGCTTATCCCAGCAGCATCAGGTTTAAGGCAGAAAGCAAATGTCAATGGCTTGAAGTGCTGGACCACACTCACTTATACAGGGCCAGTTTAGAGTGGGCAGTTAACTTGATGTGATGTGGAAGCAAAGCCAGTATGACCAGAAATAAAACCCAGATAAACTTTGTGTCAGCTCCACATAGTGCCTGGGTCATGAGCTATGAGCCACCGGGTCAGCTTACTTGCAGACACCAAGTAACCTAATATGCACAATATGGGATGTCTGGTGAATCTCAGAGAAAACCCATGTGTACAGAAAGGGATCATTCAAAGTACACACAGAAAATGGCTGTAATGGCAATCAAACCCCAATTCTGCAGCTACAGGGTAAAGTACTAACCACTACATTACCGTGTCAGCCTATTTAAAACTATACTGGATAGAAGGGACTCAGATATTCACTACTTTCATTTTCTGGAGTCACACGTTCATTCATATAGAGTCTCATCCAGACTCTTCTTAAAGGTTGTCAAGGTAGAAAGACAGCTGGATGGATAGAACATTACAGGTCCCCAGGGGGAAATTTGTTTTTTTTACAGAAGCTCTTTGGGTAGATAGATAGATAGATAGATAGATAGATTACATGGCTCAGTGGTTTGTTCCAGAGTGCTTTCTGATTGCAGTCATAATTGGTATCTGGTGTCCTAGGCATACGATTCATCACTGCCATGAAAGAATTCTTCTGGATCTACTTTATCAATACCTTTGAGAATTTTGAAGACCTGAATTAGGTCCCCAAGCAGTCTCTTCTGCTTGAGACTAAACAGGTTTAATTCTCTGAGTCTGTCATATGTCCTTAAGACATGGAATGCCCCTGGTAGCCCTCTTCTTCACAGCTTCAAGTGCTGCTGTGTTTTTCTTGTAGCATGGGGACCAGAATTGCACACAGTACTCCAAATGAGGCCTCACAAGTACAATATGCAGTGTGAGCATACCTTTCCATGATTTATATTCAACAGTTTTTATGATACACAATAACATTTTATTTTCCTTTTTAATTGCTTCTGCACATTGCTTAGATGATGAAACTGTTGTATAAACATAAACCCCAAAATCCTTTTCTGAGATTGCTTCCCATATGACAGTGTCTTCCATCTTGCATTTATAATTGACGTTCCTGCTATCCACATGTAGCGCTTTTCAACATTAACCTGCATTTCATCAGGGACCTCGTGTATAACGCTGTGTGTAGAATTCACATTAAAACATGGCATACAGACAAAAAATGTGTATACACACAAAAAAATCCAGATGCATAAATCTGTGCGTACACCAACTTCCATGTTCTTCAGCTACATAAATCCCCGTCACTGTGAAATGTAACGCACGTGCATGTGCCTGACACCACACTCCGACTCCTTCCAGAATTATGCTTCTTTGAATATGCAAATCAATATAAATATCCTCTTAAGTTCATTGGTCTGTGAAAAGTCACACAGTGGCACAGTGGTAGCGCCGAACTAATGCCCTATCCAGAGATTACTCCTGCCTCCCACAAGATGCTTGCAGCTCCATGCGGGACCCTCAACAAAATAATGTATTGCATCAATACTGTCTCTTTCAAAAGTACTAATTCCAAATTCCTGTCCTTCCTTTTCTTTCTCCAAGTAACCAATTGCCATACAATCAGCTCTGTAATAAATGTTAAGCCACCTGTAAGCTTAGAACGCCAATTCTTCAAAACGTTTAAGGAACATTGAAATATCTTCACAGTACAGTAAGTTTAATTATTCCATCCATCCATCTATCCATTCAGGGTCACGCCAGTCCCAGCAAGCATACAGGGCAAGGCAGGAACAATCCCTAAATGTGGCACCAGCTCATCACTACCACTGTGCCACTGTGCCCACACATTTAATTATTAACAGTATGCATTATTTAAATGAAGTTACAAATTTCTGCATTTCATCTTAAAAATTATATCAAGAACTCCAAGAAGATAGCACTTGGAAATCTAAATCGACTTAGAAGCCAGTTGTCATCATATGTAAATACATGCTCTCTTCTATTGAATTGAATTGAATTGAATCCCTTTATTATTATTGCATGGTACAATGAGATTCAATATGCAAATCATCCATTAACTTATCTATACTAATAAAAGGCAAAGCCCTCACTCACTCACTGACTGACTGACTGACTGACTGACTGACTGACTCATCACTAATTCTCCAACTTCCCGTGTAGGTAGAAGGCTGAAATTTGGCAGGCTTATTCCTTACAGCTTCCTTACAAAAGTTGGGCAGGTTTCATTTCGAAATTCTACGCGTAATGGTCATAACTGGAAGCTGTTTTTCTCCATTTACTGTAATGGAGATGAGCTTGAAACCCGTGGGGGCGGAGTTTGACATCATCACGCCTCTCACGTAATCACACAGTACGTAGAAAACCAGGAAGAGCCCCAAAAAGCGCTGAAGAAAACATGCATTATATAATTGAGAAGGCAGCGAAACAATAAGAAGCGAGCGAGTGATATATACAACCATATTCATGAGTTCTGCTACTTCGGAAACAAAGCACA
>JANRMT010062834.1:14754541-14778280 GCA_026402145.1 Polypterus bichir lapradei
TATATATATATATATATATATATATATGACAGCAACACTCATCACTCACAACAGTGACAAAACAATTACATTGACAATCATGTTACGTTATTTTCAAAATGTTTCCTTTTCTTTTTCATTGCTTCTTTAACACACTACTTCTCCGCTGCGAAGCGCGGGTATTTTGCTAGTTTTCCTATAAAATTATAAAATAACAGTAATAATAATAATAAAAATTTGAAAAAAAACAATGAAAAATATACAATATGAAAGCATAAGTAGAATATACATGTACATATAGTGCAGATAGTGCAAAAGGTTCATAAATTGGCTCAGGTTGTGCAATATTACAACTGCAGTGCAAGTTTACAGTGAGGTAATTGTACTTATACGTAAGTACAAACAGTTCTACCACTTGATGGACTGATTGAGTTTAGTGCTCTTGGGATGAAACTTTTTCTAAACCACAAGGTCCCTACAGGAAAGGCTCTGAAGCGTTTGCCGTATGGGGGTTGCTCAAATAGACTGTGTGCAATGCTTGAGGCTGTGTGTGCTTGATGCCGCTTCCCGATAATCCTCTTTCCAATCAGCTGCTGCAGAGCTGTTTCTACACCAATCCACACTCAGATATAGTGGGTTAAAATACTCTGAGTAGTGCAATGAAAGTAGCAATGCTAAAGCAGCTATGGTTTATGGAATAGTTTGTCCATTCCATGCATCATTATATTGTTACAGGTTGATTACAATCAGATGCCTCAAATTAATAAATGATATGTGGTTAATTTCAGTGTATTTGATAAAGCCACGTCATAGACGTGAGTCTAAAAAATAAAGGGAAACCACACACGAAGAATAGCAGTACTTTGACGCTGGGTGCCACCAGTTTGCAAAACTGAGCCAAAAACTTGTGAACGCAATGGATTGAGCTGGCGTGAAAATGTGCGTGGCTTTACGCCAAGTTTAGTTTTTATACATCATGATGTGAGCTTGGAAATGGGCATATGCAAGAGTTTTGTGCGTACACACTGTTTATACACGAGGCCCCAGGTGTCTCCCAGTACTGAAGCTTGTCTTGTCTTTATGAATTTTTTGCTGTCTCCTCAGTTTCTGCCTTGCTCTAATATTAGCATCATCTGCAGATTTCACAAGTGTACTAATTGCACTAGAATCCATGTCATTAACAGAAGTCAGAAAAAGTAATAGTCCAAGGAAAGGCTCCTGAGGGACCTTATGTCAGACTGGACTAAACTTTCCTCTACAGCGCCTTAAATACTGTGCTGGAGCGCCTATGTTAACTACCACCAATTAGCAGACAATCAGCTGTACAGGGCCGCTAGTGCAGGAACAAAGAACCTTTGATGTGCCCCTGCATTGACCTACAACTGATTTTAATTAAGCAGCTGTACCTACAAAAATGCAAACTAAAACTCTGCTACTAGCAATTGAAAGCAAAATAAAATAAACCTGACCCAACTTACTTGTCTTGCTAGTTCCTGAGGTACCTTCTTTCAGACTGAGGGTCTATAGAGGGTCTGCCTAACATGAATGTCCTTCGAAGGTGATGATAAACTACAGTACTTGTAGAAAACCTGCACAGACATGGTGAGAACATCCAAACTCCACACAGAAACAGCACCAAATGCTGGGCCCGGAATACAATGGATTGGAATGTGCATGCAGGCCATTCATAGAAGGAACGGTGGGATGGGATGCTTTAACTATTAAGCATCCTTAGCTGTACTGCTGTGCACAGTAGTATTTGTTAACCAGTAATCAGCTGGGAGTGAGACACCAGCAGAAGGCTTTAAAGTAAGCATGAACCTGAACTTGGCCTTAACCTTTACTGCCAAGATACATAGGTGCTACTGTATGAATTTGCCTAGATGTTACAGCCAAACATAATGAACAATAAAAATGTACAATATGTGACTCCATCACAACATTAGATAAAAGAGTAACCAACATTACCGTAAGGCACAGAAAAACACAATAAATACAAAACATATAGAATCTGAAGAAACAGGAGACACAAGTAAATAGGACTTTTGGTGATCAGGGGCAAGGCATTACAGAATTTCAGAAAGAAAAAAAAGTGAGTCAGACAGGACAAGTTTACAGGAAAGCGATATCCTTCTTAATTCTCTGTCGATGAGCGCTGTAACCTTGATAGGTACTGATAGGATGCTGTTTATTATGGGATTCAGAACAAAGATTAAAGCATCAAAGCTCTCAAACAAGAAACAGATATTTGTGGCTTCATCACCCTCCTTGCTACAGTATTTAAATATACAAATACATCTTAAAAGTGAATTTTGATGCAAACACCGTCTTATTCATGCAGAGCCAGAAGACTCGACAGTTATACTAACATGAACATCTCAGGGACTAGGGGAGTAAAACAGGGTACATGCAGGAAAGCCCATATAACATGGACACACCACACAGACAAGACTGTGACAGGGATTTGAACCCTTGATTCTGAACCTGATAGACAGTAGTGCCACCATACCACTCATCAATCAAGTTGTTTTTATATGACAATATATGCAGAGCACACTATCACAAGGTACTTTACAAACCAAGTTTGTAAAGGGCGATAAACAAGAAGAGTAGACCCTCCTTTGTGATGCCCACCCTGCTCCCGTGTTTATTAACAACAGTTTTACTAAAACTCCCAAGGTGACAACACACCAATCAGTTGCAACGTTAAAACCACTGACAGATGAAGTGAATGACATTGATTATCTCATTGTAATGCCACCTGTCAAGGGGTGGGATATATTAGGCAGCAAGTGGACAGTCAGTTCTTGAAGGTGATGTCAAGGAAGCATGAAAAAGTGACAAGCGTTAGGATCTGAGTGAGTGTGACAAGGGCCAAATTATGATGGCAGGACGATTGGGTCAGAGCATCTCTAAAATGGTCTTGTGCAGTATTCCCGGTATGCAGTGGTTAGTAGCTACCAAAAGTGGTCCAAAGAAGGATAACTGGTGAACCAGCAGCAGAGTCATGGGTGGCCAATACTCATTGATGCACGTGGAGAGTAAGATTAGTCTGTCTGATCTCATCCAGCAAAAGAGCTACTGTAGCACAAATTGCTGAAAAATGTAATGCTGGCCATGAGGTTGCTTCCTGACATACAGTGACTGGCGTTTATAATTGACATTCCTTTTGTGCCCATGTAGCACTTTGCACTTTTCTACACATCATTTCCAGGTGTTCGCCTAGTCCTGAAGCTTGTATAGTAGCTGTTTTTGTTCTTAACAAATCTAGTTAATGTGTTTAGTTTTTTGAAACCGATGGTTCCTTTTTTACATAAGAACATCTGACAAACAAGTAGAGGCCTTTCACTCCATCATGCTCGTTTGTTTAGCTAGTAGCTTACGCTGTCCCAATATCTCCTGCAGGTATTTCTTAAAAGTTATCAAGCTTTCTGCTTTTACTACATGTCTTGGTAGTTTGTTCCAGATTCTCTACATGAAGTCCTTTATGCCCTAAATGCATTTCCTCTTAATTTCGACTGGTGTCCTCAAGTAAGTGATTGAAATTTAAGATGAAAATATTCTGCTGGATCTACTTTATCAGTGCCTTTGAGGATTTTAAAGACCTGGATTAGGTCCCCACATACACTAAACACATTAAATTCCATGTGTCTGTCAGATTATGGGATGCATTTGGTTGCCCTCCTCTACACATCTTCAAGTGCTGCTATGTCTTTCTTGTAGCACGGTGACCAGAATTGCACGCACTACTCCAGATGTGGTCTCACTACTGCATTATATAGTCCAAGCGTAACATCCAGCAATTTATGTTCAACAGTTTTTAAGATATAAACTACCATGTCATTTGCCTTTCTAATCACTTCTGTGCATTGCTTAGATGATGAAAATGTTGCTGCGTATGTGGCTAGGTAAAGTCAGAGTGACCCCTGCTCACTGCTGAAAGCACTTACTATGCAGCAATAGAAGAAGGTGGCTTGGTCTGATGAATCACATTTTCTTTTAGATCATTTAAATAGCAGGTGTGTGCGTGTGTATCATTTTCCTGAGGGGTAGAGATGACAGTAGGATGCAACATTGGAAGAAGGCAAGTGGGCATAGGCACTTTGTTGCAGGGAAACCTTCATGAGGATGTTACTTTGACATGTACTACATGCTTATAGATTGTTGCAGACCTAGTATACCCCCTCATAGCAATGGCATTTTTTGATGCCTGTGCCCTCTTTCAGCAGGTTAATGCACCCCGCCACACTGCAAACATTGTTCAGAAATTGGTTTGAGGAACATGACAAAGAGTTTAAGGTGTTTGCCTGGCCTCCTAATTCCCCAGATCTTAATCCCATCGAGCATTTGTGGGATGTGCTGGAAAAATAAGTCTGACCCATGGAGACCTCACCCCACAACTTACAGAACTTAAAGGATCTGCTGCTAGCATCATGGTGCCAGATGTCAGAGGACATCTTCAGAGGTCATGTGGAGTCCATGGCTTGACGGGTCAGAAGCTGAGCTGTTTTTTGGGCACAAGGGGTTCTTACACAATACTAGGCAGGTGCTTTTAATGTTGTGGCTGATTGGTGTATGCTGAAATGTAATCTGTCAACGTGTTGCATAATTAAATTAGCTTTAACCATTTCTGAATGTATTATAAAGCTTCATTTTGTTGTATTTGCTGATGTAGTTTGCAGTGTCTGAATCTGGAGAATGGCAGTTGGTCAGCATGTATCATATACGTTGTGGGAAAAACTCTTTTATACCTTGTTCCCCTCAGTTGCATTTTTTACCAGTTGCTATGGAAACCAGCATGCAGGTTAGACAGAAATAAATCTAACAACATACTGTGTGCCTTCTAAAAATGCACAGAACCATTGTTTCACATTTTCTTCTTTTCTTCTGTGAATGGTACACATTCTCCATAAAGGAAAATCCTGAAGTGAACCTAAAGAAAATATAAGAGGATCAAATGTCATACAGATATTTTGCTTGTCCATGTATGTTCTGGGCTCACTAGTGTTAAGGAGGGCAGTTGACCAACATGGCATAAAAAGGGACAAATTAGGAACTAAACCAGGGTTCCAGTCCATCTCAAGACCAACACACAGGCCAATCTGGAGCCATCAGTTCAAGAGCAAGAGAGAAAGGAGAAGAACAGAAGGATATACAGCAAACTCCACACAGACTGGAAACTGAACCCTGCAGCATCATCATGGCTCTGCCCCGCATCCAAGTGTAAATGAAAAATGGAGCAACTGAGCAAATTGTTAGAAACACCTGTGCACCTGCTTATCCAGGCTGTTATCTAATCAGCTAATCATGGCAGCAGTGTAATACATAATGCAGGTACAGGTCAGGAGTTGTATTTAATGTTTATATCAAACACCAGACTGTGGAAAAATCTGATCACAGTGATTTTGACCATGACATGAATGTTGGTGCCATATGAGTTGTTTTGAATATTTACTTGTAGGAATGTGATGCACAAGTCTCTAGAGTTTTCTCAGAATGGTGCAAAAAACAGAAAAACATACAGTGAGTAGCAGTGTCTGAGGACATAAACACCTTATTGATGATAAAGGTCAAGGCAGAATGGCCAGACTGGTGTGAGCTGACAGAAAGGCTACAGTAACTCAGATAGCCACTCTGTACTAGCAGATCAGCATCTCCGAATGCACAGCACATCAAACCTTTTGTTCAGCAAGAATAGGAAGCTGTGGCTGCAATGGGCACTGGCTCACCAAAAGTAGACAAATGAAGGTAGGAATGATGTTGTGTGGTCTGGTGAATCATTTCAAGGCACACAGATGGTAGAATCAGAATTTGGCTCCAACTGTATGAATCCATACACCCAACCTACCTTATGACAACAGTCCCGGTCGTTGTTGGTGGTGGTGGTGGTGTAATGGTGTGGGGAAAGTTTTCTTGGCCCATTTTGGACTTGTTAATACCAATCAATCATTGTTTGAATGCTATGGCCTATTTGAGTATTGTTGCTAACTATGGGTATCCCTTCATGGCCACAATTTAACCATTGCGTGACAAAATTATGTTAATGTGGATCAGAATCTCAGTGTCTCCAACATACCATGAAGAATTTAGGCTCTCTTGAGAGCAAAGTAGGCCTTATCCAGTATTAGTATAGTGTTCAGTATTAGATAGTCCTCAGTAATTTGGCCTTGGTTCAGTTCTCAACTGAGGCTCCTTCTCTTAAACTTTTTTTCCTTCTGAGCCATTCAAAGACATACTGTTAGCTTTTATGAGACATTCCACACTGGTTTAATGTTAGTGAGGGTGGGTATGTGTCAAGTACTGGACTGCTTCCCAATGATGTCATGACAGACTGTGATCCTGGATTAAGAAAATGAATGTAAAATTAGCCAAAGTATAAAAAGTCAGTGACTTGGCTAATGTGATGTATCTGTCCTGCCACAGACTGGAAAAAGACAGAGAGAAATGGTTTGGAAAGGACCAGGAGATGGGGAAAGCTAATTACATGTTCAAAAGACAAAGCAAGGGTCAGGGAAGTCAAAACAGACACCAAAATGACAAGGTAGAAATGTCACCCACAATCAAATTTAACAATAAACATGCAGAAACCCTAAAATTCCCTAAAATCAAACACTGCAAAAAAAATCTTTTAAATAATCCAGAATCTCATACACCAGGAATGGGGCATCACCACTTTAAATACCTTCTGGGTCATGACGTTATAAAGTGAGACCTCATGCTAAAACAAAATAGATGATCGCAATAAAACAAATGATGGTTGAGAAATAATAATGAACTGCAAAGTTAATTTCAAATCATAAATAATAACATTGAATCTCAAAGATCTCAAAAGCACTATTCCCATATAACAACTGAAGAAAATCATTACAGTATGGTTAATACATTTTGTTAAGTGAGGAAATGTTTGATTACTTTTTCTTCATCTTTAACAGTGCATTTCTGAAAGACCAAAAACATACTGTGGTAAGACAGCCCCCCGTACACAGACAGACAGACACCAAATGTCCAAAACACACACTATTTATTTTCTTCTTCTCACAGTACACAAACCACCACAATAAACCAGGCTCACAGTCCTTCTCTTTCTTTTCCTTTTCTTTCCTTCTGCCGTCTCCACTCCTCAAGTCGCAAGCTCCGTCCTCTGCCTCCTGACTCCAGTTCACTTGCTGGAGTGAGGCGGCCCCTTTTATAATGCCCTAGATGTGCTCCAGGTGCTTCCTGATAATCTTCTGATGGCACTTACTGGTGTGGCGGAAGTGCCACATGAGCACCTGGAAGCACTGGAGCTCCATAATCCTCCGGACTCGCCCTGGTGTTGGCCACGGGCCCTAACAGGGGTGAGCTTCTAACTCTGATCTTGTGGCCCACATTCAGACAAGGGCGGCTGCCCTCTCGTGGCCCAGGGGAGGTATTGTCCCTCTCCCGGTCCTTCCAGGTGTCCTGTCCACCACAGTACGTATTGTAGGTAAATGGGGCCTACATCTGGTATCTTTTTTTCTATCTGAAAGTTTAACATATCTGTTCATTCTCTCCCCAGTGACTGTTGGAGGTGCTTAATCTCCACTCTAACTTTCATCTCTCAAGAATAGGAGCTTCAGTCCTGGCGCAATCCAGCCTTGCTCTGATAAAAGCCACACACCACTTTAACTCAACTCAAGATGTGTAATAACAGACTCAGGATGGAGAGGATCTGCTAATATATGCTGGTCAGTCACATTTTGCATAACCACCTAAGGGTGGGAGAACACTCTCTTGTACTGATTGGTGATCAGAAGCAGTCTTATACTGGGCTTTTATTTGCCAACTAAAGGTTTGAGGCCTTTAGAGCAATCTCACTCAGGACTGCGTTGTGAGACCATTAGGTTCGACTCACAGTACCTGTGCAGTTAGACAATGATGGGATATTTCCCTGTATTTCTGTTTTTATAGTAGGTTAAATGTAGATGAGTTTGTTATCAGTATCAGTTACTTATGTTAATCTAACTACAAATATGTATTACTAGGTATTTATAGCTGCTAGGCAGTGTTTCTTGGCATTTATTCTTCTTTCAACACATAATATAAAATTCCTTATTAGAGTTATCAGACAGTAGAGGGTTCTGTTGCCACAACTCAACTACTTTTGTCCTTGTGATGCGTTCACAAATGTTTCACAGCCACGCCAAAATATGACTGTTATAAATGGATAGATCAGCATCCCAACTGGAACAGTCAGCAACATTTTACCTGACCGGCAAGCCATAATGGATAAACTACATATGTGGAGGTGCAACCTGGCCTGTATGACTGGCTTGGGGAGACTGGTGATCAAGGACAGTTTATCCCCGAGGACAAAAGTGGCAGTGCTACTCCGGTACGGTCCCAGTTTGGACTGCCTCACTTGTTCCATGTGACCTGCAGTTTGGAAGGGCAACCCTGTTGTGCCACCAGAGGGTGTTGCTGGCAGTAGGTCTAATTACTTTGGAGAGCTTCTGCATGACCCAGAAGAATTTCCACAATGCTGTTGTCGTGAAGTTAGGAAGTCCCAAAAGCACAGGAGCAAAAATACTTTCTAAAGTTTCCCACTAGTGGGGGGAAAACACAGTCAAAAACCCAAACTAGAAACTGAAAGTGCCATGAGAAATCTTCATAAAATTTATTTAATCAAAAAGACTCTGCCCTATAAAGCTACAAAGAACACAAGGAATTGTGTGTGAGGCAAGGCAATCCACAGTGAACAAAGTCCTAATACAAAATCCAAAAATGTTGTCAAAACAGAGGTTCAGGAATCATTAAACACAATCCCAATACAGAATCCAAAATCATTGTCAAATCACACAGAACAGGGTCAAAAAGCCAGAAGATTCAAAGTAATAACAAGGCCCAGAATCCCTAATGCATTCATAATAAACTGTCAGGAACTATGGGAGGTCTTCCCTTACTGTAAATAGGGTGGAGGACCACTCCTGGCGGTGATTGGCAGGTGGTCCTGCCCTCTGGGGAGCCACCCACAACTCACAAGGGACATAATCAAAGCCAGATTCATTTAAAAATGAACACAATGAAAAATGTACATAATAAACAGAAGAAACGTAAATGCAAATAAATGACATGAAATTAGACATTACAAACAAAAAACACAACTGTGAATCCCAGCCAGGGGAAAATGCTGGCTGAACCATGACAGCTATATCGTAGCATCAGAAGTACTCCCGGGTCCAGCATAAAAGGAACCATTTTGCCTCACTTTGGGGAGCCAGAGTTGGGAGGCAGAGGGCAAAGCTCACCTGTAAGAAATGAAGGAGAGAAACTTGTTGTTTCTTTTGCCCGTTGTTCACCTGTCAAGGTATTGTTATGAAACAAATTATCGTTTATTTGAACCTGGGACTGTGTTTGGTAGAGTTGTGTCTGGTGTTCATGGCTCTGGAGCACCCCTGTGTGGTCACACCATTGAGTTGCTTTCTGAGTAGCCAGTAGCAAATGAAGTGCACAACCGGCATGCATAACCTCTCAAACTTAAAAAACTTAAGATAACACTTCCTGAATTTGTTTGACTCAGATCGTAACTCATACCTTGCAATGTTCAACAATGGATTTGAAAAACCAGTTACAAGCTGACAGCTCCGGTGAAGAATTCATAGTGTGTGCTGGCACTGAATTGTAGAGTTCATTGAGTTTTGTGTCACAAATCTTCTTGAAGAAATTCATACAGTAGCATTATACTATCTCACTTTTGGCAGTCTGTGTCTTTCTGTTACCGCTGAATAAAAGCATATATTCTGAAGATTTGATCTCTTTGTATAAATGTCTACTTTCAGTACTTGTCTGCCTTGGAGGTAGCATGCAATAAGCAAAATAGTCATCACAGCACTAGTGGCAATGATCCACAGTGAGGTCCCGAATATGCCGCAGATTTAAAGAAAAAGCTGAAGCCTGTCTCAGCAGACAAAACAGGTATGTTTGAAATCTGCCTGCCATTCCTGGAAAGACAAATTTAGTAACGTTTTACACGTATTAAAGGGAATACTCATGCACACATCCATATTGAAACCGGGCCAACTTTAACTTTATGCACATATCTTTGGTAGGTGGAAGGAAACAAAAATCCACAGACAATGATGGTTACAACAAGCAAATGCCACACAGACAACAAGTGGCTGTGGGATTTAAACCCTTGGAGTACTAACTAATGCCACAATACCCAACCATTGAGATATTGGGTTACTTAAACCATTGTAGTTTTAAACTTTTTCCTTGAATACAGTTCTGCCAGTAGAAACTTTGAAGGCATTGAACAAAGTCCTAACCTGTAAAGATGTTGTAATTATTAATGGTTTCAGTTATGCATTTACTGTAAGTTTTCACCACTCACGCTGAAGTGGAGTCCAAGTGGTTAGATGTTGGTGTCATTTTAGGAATTAGTAACTGAAGTTTCTTTCTGTCATAAACTTCAAATTACTATGGTGGTGTGTGCAAGTGGAGCCATACTTTGGTATGATAATGCTAGATCAAGAAGCAGATGTTTCAGCATGTAACCTTACACTTTATAGTTTATTTTAAAAGAAATCCTTAAAATTATTGTTACTAATACTAGGATGCATTTGTTATGGCAATTGTGGTTGTGTTAAATTGCGTATGTTATATATAAATGTCTACGTGTGGAAGTGTGTGTGTCTGTCTGGCCCGGAAGTGAGAGGTGGAGTTGAGGTAAGGGCTCCGCATCCAAAGAAACAGAAAACTCGCTTAGCCGCTAATAACACAAGCAAGGACAACACATCAGCAAAACAAAACCTCAGAAGAAATACAAAGTTGCTTAGCCATTAACATTGGCAAGACGGTATCCCTTTTACTTTTCCTCCCACCACTAATACACAAGCGAGGTGAGTGCGTTGGCAAAACGAAATCTCCTAGGAGAGAGATGCCCAGAGTAGATCCTTTCAATTACCCAACATCTCTACATTTCAGGTTTTTTTCTGACGATTTCAATAGTTTCTAGGACCCCAGGCTATTTACAGCATGGGCTTACACAGCTAGTTAACTATAAGCACATACCATTACATAGTTGTGTTCCTTTGAGAAGGAACTTTTGCTATTTTTAATCAGTGCAGACTCTCACACGTTAACTCCAAAAACAGACATTTACCCTTTCAAGTCAACTCCCTTGTCTGTAGGATGCTAAATTAGTTCTAGCTAAAAGAGCTTGGCGTAGCATCAACTGGTAAGGTGCATAGACTCCATGTAGTCATCAAATTTGAAGTATCAGCTACAAACATAAGTACAGCCATGGCATGAAAGAAAATTTGGTGTTCACCTTTTTCAAAGGGTTGGATCCATTTTCTTCTCTTTCGTCAATGGTGAGTAAACTGTAGTATTGCAGGGAACAATGCTTTTGTTTAGAATATGAACACAGAGGCACACTAAAGAAGCTCTAGTGCAAGTGTTTAACCACCAATGATGCCACTCAGAAGAATCTCTTTTCAGTCTAACTGCCATTGTTTTTGTAAATGAGCTATAGTTATTTCTAAGAAGATCTACATTGCTCTCAAGACTTGGGGATGAGGCTCAGATAACTGATGTGGCACTCCTCTGTTTATTGATCAAAGTCAATGAAACAATAGTCTGAAAATGTTTCATAAAGAACAATGATGATTTTAAATGGACACTGTATACACAAATGCCAAGAAAACATTCTGAAAAAAATGTAGTTTTGTAATGTCTACATTGCCCCAAAATGCAGAAACTGGGAAATAACAGCTTTTTTAGTTTGACTAGGTTGCATAAATAGGTTGGTATAAAAACTGCAGCTACATGTGTTCCCCCAGCATTGATTCTGGAAACCACTCTTCTAGAGGACATTATTCAGTTTTATATTTACTGTAACAAACTATAGTAACTTTAAAACTTAACAGTATTATGCCTTGAGGTGAAAAAATCTGGTCCTGAAAAAGACAAATCAAAAAAATTGCCAGGAAATGATCAAAGCCATAGGTCAGGGACAAAATTTAGGTAGGACTTTTTATCAAATAAGTAAAAATCAAGAGGTTTTGTCAAAAAGCACAAAACAATAGTTTAAACTAAAACTAACAAGAAGGATCCCTAATAATTAAAGAAAGCACCAACAATATCCAGAAATAACATATTTACACCTAGGTTCAAAACGAAGGAAACAAGGAACTGATAAAATCCTAATTGTTAATGTAAAATATGTAGAAGCTGTGTTCAGATATCCAAAAATTATCCTGATCATGACGTTGAGCTGGCACAGCAACTAGTGCTGCTGTCTAACAATTCCGGGGCCCTAAGATCAAATCCTGGACCAGTCTCAATCTGTCAGGCAGTTTCACACCTGCCTTGTTTATGTTGGTCATTCAGGGGATTCTGACTTCCTCAACCACCTTTCAAAGATGTGCAAGTGAAGCTGATTGGCAGCTCAGCCCAGTATAAGAGCCTCTGCCCTATGCCAGAGTTGTGTCTGATTTGAACTTGAGCTCTATTTTGCCCTGATTCTGTTTACAGATAACTAGTTGAATGAATTTTATGCAGTCCAAGTCAGAAACCAGTCCTGGATGGAGTGTCAGTCCATCATCACAGGCCCCACTCACACATTTTAGAATCACCACTTATCTTAAAGTGCATGAATTTGGGAATGTGGGGGGACCCACGCAGACACAAGACTTCAAACAGATGAGAGGGAACGAGATTAGTAACCAGAACTCTGGAACTCTGAGGCCGCAGCACTAGCCACTGTGCTCCTCTGCCACTTGCCAGTTTTAACATGGATTTTTTAATTATTTAATGGACACTTTTATGTTTCTATTATTTGTTTCTGTTTCATCTTGAGTCTGTTCTGCGTAGTTTTTGAGATGGTCATGGCAACACTGAAATAGGCCCTTGGAAAAAACAAGTATCTGCCAGTCTTGTCTATGCACAACATAATGCATGTAAAAATAATATCTATTTAAATATCGACTTTTTAAGTACCTGCTAAAATTGTGTAATAAATCTACTGAATTTAAGAAAAAGAAAACAACAGCAAAACTGCTAAAAATGTGTTACAATGCATATAAAAGTCAGTTTTTGTTTCATAAAAAGCTGATATGGAACAGATAAAATGTTTTAAGCCAACACTAGTAATAATGAATCTGCTGAGCTATGATTTTTACGCCAATTTTGTGTTATTTCTTGGTCATGTATTTACTTATTTGAGGGCTAACAGCATATTGAGTTCTATCATTTCAATAAGACAATGTGTGAAATAATTAAAACCCCAAAAGACAGATTTTGTTTTATTTAATGAAAAACTTGTTAATGTATAATGCATGCGTATAAGTTTATGTAGACCACAGACAACATCTTTTGTTGATACCATTTTATTTCTGGATATTAAGAACCTAACAGAAGCTCATAAAAAGTACATCTTCAAACTTTGAGGTTCCTTTGACAAGTATGCAATGTTGGATACAGAACACCATTTCATTTATCTTGGGAATAAGCCTACAGCAAAGAATCCTTCCATTCTGCACAGCTTTATCAAACACACATTATAGGAGTGTTGTTATGCCAGTTTTTAATAAGCAGGATGAGCAAATTCTGACCTTTGCTTACAAAATATCAATAGCCCAGCATCATGCCACTATAGTAAGGGTGCCGTATTTGTGTCTGCATTGACTTGACCGTCCGTTTGTCAGTAGTAGGTTAACTTGCTTAGTTGTTACAAAATCAGATTATCCTCAAGTCCTTAAATTTATTTGTTTTTGTAAACATTTAATAAGTACGATGACTGAACATCCTTGCTGTTAACCAGTTATCATTTCTGTCATCCCATTTTCAGTGTCCCTGAAACAGAACAGAAAACATAAAGTAAGTTGATTTATCTCCCACCCACCACTCTCTGCCTTTTTTACAATTCTGCATTTTGTATTAGATTTAATTTCTCTTCTCCTTGTTGACCCTCTTAAATCTCTGACACATTCAAAATAGAAACTTTGAACAATTTTGACAAGAACAGGCCATTCAGCCTAACACTCTTACTAATTCTGTTCATCTAATTTCTCCAAAACATCATCAAGTCAAGATTTGAAGGTCCCTAAAGTCCTGCTATTTACTGCACTGTGTGGTATTTGACATTTGGAAATTTATTGAAATTAATTAAAGTCAATTTCAAAGCAAGTGGCTAGCAAGTAGTATAACCACAGCCTTTTGTGACATAAGTATAAACTGATCAGCTACAACATTCAAACAACTGACAGTTGAAGTGAAGAGCATTTACTCTTGTTACAATGGCTCCCATCAAGGGGTGGGATATATGACATTTCTTGAAGGTGATGTGTTCAAAGCAAGAAAAATGTGCAAGCAAAGGATCTAAGCGGCTTTGAGAAGGGCAAATTCTGAAAGCTTGATGACTGGGTCAGAGCATCTGCAAATCAGCAGGTTTTCTGGGGTCCTCCTGACATGCAGTGGTTATACCTACCCAAAGTGGTCAAAGGAACAACAACCAGTGAACTGGCGACAGGGTCATGGGCTCCCAAGGATAACTGATGCACATGGGGAGTGAAGGCTAACCTGTCTGGTCCAATTCCACAGAAGAGCTACTGTAGCTCAATTTGCTGGAAAACCTAATGCTGGCCATGAGAAAGAGGAGTCAAAACACAGAGTGCATCGTAGCTTGCTGCATATGGGGCTGCAGAGCCACACAATGGTCCTCCAACAAAAGCACCTATAATGAGCACATGAGTCTCAGAATCAGACCATAGAGCAATGGAAGAAGGTGGCCTGGTCTGATGAATCACATTTTCTTTTAAATCACGTGGGTGGCTGGATGAGTGTACATCATTTTCCAGGGGAAGAAATTGTACCTTGTGTCCTGGCATTCATGTGGATGTTACTTGTGGGATAAGACAAGATTTTTTAGCCTGGGATGAGACATGACTTTTTCAGAGAGATACTTTCGTGTCCCACAAGACGAGACTTTGTGCCAAAAGACTTAACCACACCCAGGGCCGGAAATTAAAGACAAAGAGTAGATGACAAAGTAGAATGTTGTAAAGAATTCAAAATCGTTGGTGCGATACACATGCAGAGCAGGTTAGAGAAAATGAAAGCACTAAAATTTGAAAGTCTTAAAAAAATGATAGTAAAGATTGCATTAGCACAAACAAACAAAAATTATTACTCGTTGAAATAACAGAACAGCAATAAGAGATCGAATATATTGTTCAGATTTAAGCTTTAAGTCAGAGACTTGTAGATGATCTAATTCGTGTTGACATCTGGGAAAAGTAGTGTTTCTTCCCAATGAAGAGGCGTATCCACGAGAATGAAAAAATTATTTGTTTGGTGAAAGTGAAATCCACATACGCGAGTGGCTGAGATGCGAAGTGGCTGGCATGTACTGCAGGCCAGGGGTTTGGCGAGCAAAGTGAGCAGGGGGTGAAGCCCCCTAGTATATATATAAAACTAAAAATCACCTAGCCTAGCACTGCTTACTTCATCATCCATTAAGCTTAGACAAATAGACTTTTGTGCCATTGCGTCTTTCATGAGGTCATTCATTAATAAGAATACCTAAGACATTAACTGTTGATTGTAGGCTTCATTAAAGTAGCAAAAATATTTAATTTGAAATTAAAACTTATTATGTTGGCAACACATTTTGACAAATGCTCATTGATGACAGCCTTCTATTTTCTGACCCGCTTGCCCTGTTCAGGTTTGAAGGGACCTCAGGACCAGATGAGGCCGTAGTCCATCACAGGACATACTCAATCATACTGGACGAATGTGAAGTCACTCATTAACCTAAAACGCACACACATCTTTGGCATATACTGTATAAAAAGGCACAGGCAGAACAGGCAAACTCTACACAGATGGTGAATGTCCCAGGATTCAAACTCAGGAATATTGAGCTGTGAGGTAGCAGCGCTAACCATTGAACCACTATGCAGTCACATAAGGGATGACTTCATTAAGATTTTACAACATAAGAATTTAAGAAATTTGACAAACTAGAGGAGACAATTCAGTCGATCAAGCCTGTTTGTTTAGCTAACAGATAAGATGTCCCAATGTCTCATCCAGATACTTTTTAACAGTTGTCTAGGTTTCTGTTTCAACTACATGGCTCAGTAGTTTGTTGCAGATTCCCACAACTCTTTGCGTAGAGAAGTGCTTCCTGGCTTTAGTCCTAAATGCACTCCCCCTTAATTTCCACTTGTGACCTTGAGCACGTGATTCATCCTTCAGTTGGAAGAATTCTGCTGAATCTACTGTACATTAATCATTGCCATTGAGCATTTTGAAGAGCTGGATTAGGTCCCCACGCAGTCTTGAGACTACACAACTCTGAGTCTGTCAGAGTAGGACAGGTTCTTAAGTCTTGGCATGAACCTCATTGCTCTCCTCTGCACAACCTCAAGTGCTGCTCTGTCTTTCTTGTAGTGTGGTGGCCAGAACTGCAAACAATACTCTCGATGTGGTCTTGCTAGTGCATTATATAGTCTGAGCATAACGTTTCACTATTTATATTCAACAGTTTTTATGATATAACCTAACATTTTATTTTCTTTTTTAAATGCTTTCTGTATGTGCATTGCTTAGATGATCAAAACACTGTGCCAACATAAATCTCCAAATCCTCTTCAGAGGCTGCTTCCTGTAGGACAGTGTGTCCCAGGTTATATTTATAATTGACGTTCCTTTTGCCCAGGTGCAGCGCATTGTGCTTTTCTAAATTAAACTGCATCTACAGTATTTTGAGTGAGCTTCCTCAGTGAAAATCTTTGCTTCTGTGCTGTGTTTGGCCAGTATAGCCACTGTGATGGTCCTTGACGTTGATCTGGATTTTGCTTCAGACTTTGCCTGCTTGTGCTCCTGTCTTTGGCCTGTCACTATGTCAGAGCAACTGCTAACTTTTTATAGAATACAACTCTGCATTTGTGTAATAAAACCTGTCTAGGTTTTTATTGGACTCAAATCCTGTGCTTGGTAATGGTCAGTTTGAAGTTAACACATCCTTATTTCGTCTACAGGGGTTCAACCCTGGGTACTCCAGATTTTCACTCACATCTCCCAAGACCTGCTAATTTATTTATTTGGCCTTGTGTGTCTAAGTGAAGCCTGTGAAGGACCGGCTCCCCATCTAGGAATTATCCCTGCCTCATGTCCAACACTGCTATGAGAGTCTCCAGGACTCCAGGTCTATCAGATTTTTATTGACCTGCTGTATCGTGGTCTCTGCTTTTTAGCAATGGTCATTTTATCCTGCTGCCCCACTCAATGTGTCCTTAACATGAATGTTCTACACTAAGCATTGCTACACTTGTTGTCACAACGATCTGGTGGACTGGCTTTCTATCTGGCCGTTTGCGACTATGAATGAACACAATGAGAGAACAGTATAACTCAAAGGAGGAGTTGGTCAGTGCCAAAGCAACAACACTGAGAGTGTCTATGCTTTCAGATTAGACGAACAGCAGAAATCTGTCAAATGCCACATATGTTAACATTCTGTAGTTTCGTGTGGCTTACCACTCCTGGCCTCAGAAGTTACTGAGAAATAAACTGAGCCAAACCTTTCTACAGCACCCTTCTTTATGCTGGCAACAATATTTAATCATTGATTGTGGAAAGTCTCTCCACGCATAATGTCTAGCCACTTTGCTCAATTGAAGGTTGTGAGAAATTGAGTTTATCTGGGCACCATCGGTTGCAAGGCAGCCTCTAAGCTTCCTCCTAATTAATATCATTATTTCTTTTTTTTTTTGTAAATGTCTTATCTTTCATAATAATTGTAATGCATTTAATATGCAAAGACACATAGCACAAAAGCAAAGCGACTAAGATGAGATACAGCAGCCTAATTTATATTTAAATGGAGGATTAACAATTGAGCAGCTGCAAAGCCGTATTTAATTTCAAAATCTTCAACAAACTGCTCCACTAGTATCATATATCAGCTAGCCCTGCTGCTGTTCTAAAATGTAGTTTTATAGTAATTTGACATATCCTGAAAATGTACTGTCTCTGCTTTCTAATGTGTTTTCTTTATCCAACATCTCATGCCCTGCAGACTGTACTTTGCGGCCATGGCCTGTGTAATAATCTCCGGCTGGCCACCTACAGTCATCCACTTCAAGATCCTTGCTTTTAGTGAAAGTGCTTTGCAGGCTTTTGTCTATCAAACAGACAGGGAAATCAAATTAAAGTCTACAAATACTTTTGGGAAGCAAAACTTTGACAGTGTATGCACAGAGGAGTCTGCTACCAAGATTGCTTTTGCCCTGTGGTGTCACCAACTTGCTCAGCTCTGGATGTCATTTTACAGTTTGAGGGTCAGCGTTGAGTTAGAAACAGCATGAAAGGTTCACACTGCCATCTGCTGGAAACAAGGAGCAGCTTCGACAGCCAAAAATGCTTGCTGTTCCACAACAAATTGCTCTCAATGATTTGACACCATGCCAATGCTGGCCACTCAGAAAAGCACAGTTTGTACTTAAAGTTTCATTTTTTTCCCTCATTTATTAAAAATGCAGTCCTCAATACAGATGTAACAAACTGTGCTTAAAGTCACATAATTCATTTTGATTAATTAGCCAAACCTTATTCAACTGTACTTTTATTAAATCATGCATTTAATCTAGCAGCAGTTTCTTCTTTATATTTACAGCATTGCTTTCTTTGCACTGTTATTTAATTGTCAAGTCTGCTTTATAGCATAATTATATAAAACACAGGGGTATGGAACACTGAGTTCTGTGTACTTCTCAGTTCAGCAGCCTGATGCCAAGTTTGCATAAACTCCTATTCACTCAGAACATTTTTTTTTACTTTTAATGAAATCCAAAATCACCTCTAGTTCCTAAGCTGAATTTGTTATATAATATAATTGGTATTTATAACTTGATACATTTTGGACAATGGACACATGTGACATTAAGGAGACTTCAGTTTGGCCTAATGCTTATGCTTAAAATTCTCAAATGTGAACACTTTAGTTTAGGTACTGCAAAAAAAGCATTGATTTACTCTTATGTAACAAGAACTTCTTTTGGACTTCATTACACTTATAAAACGTCAGTAGATAGGTTATTCGTCTCTGTGCATTGTGGTATATTGACATGATGGTAAAATTGCTTAATTTACTAAATATGTAATATCAAGAGAAATGTGCCTCTGTTAGGTCACCGCAGACCACTCCAAAGTGAAGTTTTGTTAGCAGATCACATTGCAGAAATGAATAAACACTTTACTGATGCTTTGTAAGCGTCATGAAGACCCAAAGAAGGGTTTGTTAAGGTCTTGTTATATAAGAGTAAATGAGTAATGGATGTATTTTTGCAGTACAAAACTAAAGTGTTACCAAGACGATTTAAGATGCAACCTCAGCCAAACAATTAAGCAGGCACTGGAGGACACGGGTGGAGGAATAAGAAACTAGGAAACCCTTGGAGGATAACAGATGTCTACAGCAGGCTGCCTGCTGTTACTGTTGATGTAGATACTGTGCTATGCCTTGAAAAAGTAAATGGATACTATTCGGCTTAAATCCTCATTAGAGTGATTTTTTCAGTTGGAATGAGTGATTCTCTGCCTTTTTAAATAACGTCATGCCCTCATGATGAAGACTTCAAAAATGCAGAACTTTCAGTGTGGTAATGTTTCTAATATTACTGTACCTAAGTGAGACATGGCCATTGAAGCTGGATAAGAAGCAAAGCTGAGAAAAACAGAGATGAGATTGATCAGGTGGATGTGTGGAATGAAAGCAGGATGAATGATGGGTTGTGTGGACTCTACTACATATAACTACTGTTCAAGGTCTTTTCATGAAGCTCCATCAACTGTACTATTTTTAATCAAAGCTCTTCACTCTTGTGTAGTGGTCCAGTTCTTCTACCGGGAACTCTCTAAATGTGCACAACTTCAGTATTTTTTAATGTAAGTTCAATTGATTCCCTATTTTAAAAAGTGAATTTTACAAGCTCTCTGTTCCTTACTCTTCCTTAGTACTGCATTCCAGTTCAAAATGAAAATAAAATCAAATCATTTTGTACTGCTGCTTTTATTTTTAATTGGCCTCATGTTCTCTGTTCTCTGTAAAAATGTAACACACTATTAATAGCGTTATACAAATGGTTGGTAGTGTGAGGAATGGCCGGGTAATAATGCCAGCCGTCCCTCACAGCAGATTGACAAATTCTTTGTAATTCTTTGTGCCAGTCACATAGCCTTTACTGTACATTTAAATTCTTATTAAATTATTCATAGCTTATAATATACCTAAGTAAGTTGTTAATAATAAAGATGACCTGCAGTATTATTACACAGTGGCCCACTGTATTTGTGCTCATATGTGAGTCTTTTTAGATATAGTTCAGGTATCAGATGTTTTAATAATATAACAATCACTCAGAAACACAAGGCAACCTCCTGCCTGTTTCAAACGCACCTTAACATTTATAACATTTGTGGCCAAGAGTGACTGACCTCTAGTGTGGCGACCTGATTCAAATGATCTCTCCTGTGTTAACTATTTTGGTATTATTATCGTTCTCCTGGCTATAATTTGTGCAAACAGTGGCCAAAATGTTTAATGAAGATGAACTTTCAGGCTGAGGTTACAGTAGAAACTGAGCAGAAGCAGATGTATCTTTTGCACTGGATGATCAGCCATACCAGTCCTACTAAGCAAATACTTATTGTACTTCGATTAGCTTTGCTATAGTGTTGAGTTGAAAATTTTACTTTCCAAAAATGAACTTGTTATCCTCCTCTCTGATGATGCTGGGTTAAGTGCTGGCTTCTGATGATACTGAATTAGATTAAGCGAGTTTATGAATGTTATGTTAAATCTTTGCACAGTGTTCTTCCCATTGGGCAGATTTAGAGTGCTATATATACAGTAGATACACTATATGGGCCCTCCAAATTACTGAGTTCAGGGGTTTCACTTGAACCCATTATTAACAGGTGCATAAAATGAAACACAGAAATTTGGACTCTCCATTGATAAGCATTGGCCGTAGAAAGTGTCATACTGACGAACTCAGTGGCATTAAATGTGGCCCTATAATATGACGTCTCCTTTGCCACAAGACAGTACATGAAATTTCTGCTCTGCTAGATCTGACTCAATCAACTCTAAGTGCTATTGTGAAATGGAAGCATCAAGCAGAAAACAACAGCTCAGCCCATAACGTGGTTGACCACACAAACGCACAGAGTGGGACCTCCAAATGTCGAAGCACACAGTGGGTAAAAAATCTCACAAGCTCTGTTGCATCACTGCCTCTGGAAACAACATCAGCACAGTAACTGTGTGTCAGGAGCTTCACATAGTGGGTTTCCATGGTCAAGCCTAAGATGATTATGTGCACACCAAGCATTGGCGGGTGCAGTGTAAAACACGCTACCATTGGACTCTGAAGCAGTTGAAACGTGTTCACTCCACACTTCACAACCTGGAAGTCTGAAGGATAAATCTGGCCAGAATAATGCTACCTTCAGGACTGCATGCTGGGGGAATTATAGTCTGGTTCTGTTTTTTAGGGTTTGGACTCTGCTCCTTGGTTTCAATGAAGGAGACAATTAATGCCACAATATAAAAAGACATTTTGGACAAATGTAACAGCAACTTTTCTGGTTTAGCATGACTGTGCCACTAAGCACAGTTCACTATAACTTAGTTTGACGAGTTTGATGTGGAGGAACTAAAGTGGCCTGTACTGAGCCCTGACCTTCACCCTATACTGAACACCTAAGGAATGAATTAGAATTCTGCTTGTGAGATCTTATTGTCCAACTGACCTCACAAATGTTGTACGGGCTGAATGGGCACAGCTTTCTATTGCCACACTCCAGAATCTTGCGGAAAGCCTTCCCAGAAGAGTGAAGGCTGTTATAGCCGCAAAGTGGGGGCCAACTCCATATTAATGGTATAGATTTTGGAATTGGATGATCAACAAGCTCATATACAGTAGTTGTGATGTAAACAAGAACTGGCTTCCCATTCAGGGATGGGTCTTGTGTTGTGTTTAACAATTGCTTCAGCTCCCCTCAACCACTTAAGAACATTAAGAACATTAATAAGCAGGCACCCTAGAATGATATTTAAATATAAAAACATTTGTACCATGGTACTATTGGTCGCCTTTAGCTGCCAGTTTGCTTTTCACATTCTGAATTTCTGAGAGGTTTACAGCAGGTCCAGGTAGCTTCACTGCACCTGGAAGATGTTTCTTCTCTTCTGATGTCACTGGAGACACCTGGGGGGGAAATTAAAAAGGGCAGCACTTGTTAACATCCAGACTTAGTCACAGGCAGAAAATGTCAGCATGCCTTCAGAAGCATTTTGGCCGCCAGAGGTAACATTATACCTTTAAATGTATTTTTTATTCCTTACATTTCAAATATTCATTGCACTCTCATATTGTGTGTAGAGTTGAGAGTGCTCTATGTGAAGCTGAAATCCTCTCAATTTAAAACAAGGTTATAACATGGCTAAGTAACTTTAAAGAATTCATCTACACTTTTTACAACATATTGTGTTGCATTCACAATAACAATGGAGGCTAAGTTTGTGATTTTCCTTTTGTATTTGACCATTCCCTGGTTAAGGCAAGCAGAGAGACCCACAGAGATAAGGTATGTAAAAAGAAAGAAATATCAGGGACTTCAGACTTGCCCTGTGGTTTTATAAAAAGCTACTGAAGTCAAGTGATACCATCATGGTTACATCAAGAAAAGCAATGTAATAAATTAGAGGTGTCTCTTTCCATTTTATGAAAATAAGCAATGTTAGAGGAGGAAATGCTATTTATATTTGTTTACAAGGCAGATCAGCCAAACAAGATTACAACATTTGAAACCTGAATTTGAAAATAGAACAGTACAATATTAAAATCCCAGCAAGCTGAGCCTGAATGGGGACCTGTTCCTTCCCAGATGTTCAAGCCACCCATGCCATGTGCACTAATGCATCCCTATACCATCACAGATGCTAGCTTTTAAATTGAGTATTGATAACAAGCTGGATGGTCCCTCTCCTCTTTCGCCCAGAGGAAGTGGTGGCCATGATTTCCAAAAAGAATTTAAAATTTTGATTGTGAAGCCACAGAACAGTTTTCCAGTTCAGCTCAGTCCATAAGCTCTGCACAAGAGAAGGCATTGGTGTTTCTGGATCATATTTATATATACAGTAGTTTCTTCATGGTAGAGTTTTAACATGTATTTATAGATGCAGCCACAAACTGTGTTCACAGACTATGGTTTTCAGAAGTTGTTCCTGAGCTTATGCAGTGATTTACATTTGATATGTTGTCTTTGCTCTGTTATCAGTTAAATATGAATTTAAATGATTTGCAAATCATCAGATTCTGTTTTCATTTACAATTTACAAAACCAAATATAATGAATATTTTGAGTACTGCCAACTTTTTTGGAATTGGAGATATAGGTTCATAAACTCTTGGATTGTTAATGTCTTGTCTGTGAGCGACTTCATCAAATCATAGGAATAGGTGGTGGGACTGAACGAATATTTGTCTATGGTGTTTGATTTCATTTTTTAATGGGGAATAATTATTGATTTATTCAGTCCTTTGAAATTAACGTTCCTCTACTAGATTTGTACTTTTATTGTGTAGCTTTCAGACAAACTATAGAAGAAAGTTTTGGTTAATACAGTAGAATATAAAGCTGTCAATTTTAGCAAAGGTAAAACATTGTGTAGTTAATATATATATATATATATATATATATATATATATATATATATATATA
>JANRMT010062834.1:14779714-14832462 GCA_026402145.1 Polypterus bichir lapradei
TATATATATATATATATATATATATATATATATATATATATATATATGTATATATATATATACAAGGTGGGACACAAATATAACCAGACTGGGCTTAGGGGCTTTCCTGGAAAATTGTCTAGAGGTTGGCCAAACATGAATCATAGAAGTATATCCCCTCCTACATGCCCTCTCAAACCACCGACCAGCTAGGTATATCCTGTGAATAGCCCAGTCAGTATTTGCACAACAATTGCTACACGAGTTGCCACTATAAAATCGGGTGAAAAAATCGAACAGCAAAAGAACATCAAATTAAACAAAATGGTCACAGAAACCTATGAAATGATAAAAACAGTATACAGTGATAACAGTTTGCCTTGCACACATGTTTTTGAGTAGCCCAAATGTTTCAAGGAGGGAAAATAAAATGTGGAAGACGTTCAATGCCCAGGTTGAGAGAGGGCTGTGTGCTTCACCAAGACAACACTCCTGTGCACAATACTTTTTCCGTAAAGCAGTTTTTGACTGAAAAAAACATTCCTCTCCTCGATCATCCTCTCTATTTGCCCAATTTAGCTCCCTGTGATTTTTACTTGTTCCCGAAAATCAAAAGTGGCCTGCAAGGAACACATTTTTCTTCAATGGATGAAGTGAAGGCAGAAATGGTTGAAGAGCCTCAAGCAATAAGACTTCCAGCACTGTTTCAATCAATGGAAGATACGTATGGAGCAGTGTAGAGATCGGGAGGGGGAGTATATGGAAGGTAACAATGTTTAGAATGCTGTAATTCATCAATATTTTATTTTTACCAATCCGGTTATTTTTGTGTCTCACCTTTTATATATATATATATACTATATATATATAAATTTTGAACTTGTGTATTATTCTGTATGAACAAATTAATAGCTGGGATGAAAAGGAACAAGTACTCTTGGAAACAACAGTCTGTGCAAGGTAAAATGTCTCCCTGAAATTGTTCTAAAAGTTTCTTCTGTATTTGAATAATGTCTGTTTACTGCCTTGTGAGTACTACAGGTATGTCTTACCTCCTCAGTATCTACAGAGTCATCTTTTCTCTTCACAGGATGTCCAGCTCCAGGACGGAAAGCCTCCATCGGAATATTGATATTGGCCTACAAATGAAAAAAAGCAACATCAGTAACCAGGCTAAGAGGAAAACTGCTGTTCTGAGATGGATATTATGGAACTGTCCTCTTGGAATGTTTGAACTTTATAACTACAAACAAGGAAAGTTATGAATTTATAAGTTTAAATATAAAACTCATTCTGCAGTATGCCTAATACATGAAAAACCTAAAATAAGCATCCACAGTAGAATGTAGGCAGGGTCTTTGTCTGGTTACTAAATAAATAAGAATTGTACGACACCATATGCTGATACGTTTCAGCTGATATTTTATTTCTTTTGAATACCTTTGGACAGCACAGTGGCACAGTGGTTAAGCAATGCAGCCTCACAGCTACAGAGATCATTTTTGATTGGTGTGATGTCTTTCTAGAGATTGCTCCTTCTGTCCATATGGGCTTTCTCCGGGTAGTTTGATTTCATCCCTGTTTCCAAAGACGCATATGTTAGTTTTATTTGAATGCACATCCCATCCAGGCTTTGTTCTTGCCTGTCCCTCATGATGCCAACATTGGCAGCTGCTTCTTGTCTCTAATGGAAAAAGTGGAATGACCTGAGAAGACAATGGATGGACAGATAATTTGATAACATTTTACTTAAAGGGAACAGCCACATCATGTTATCGGAAATACTTTAGGTTAGGTATCCTTTATAACCAACTATTAACAGTCTGCATGTTATAAAAAATATTATAAGCCTTTTTAACATCATATAAAACAATGAAAAATAATGGTAGTGTATTTCAAGAGTCATTACTTTTATTAATAATTTATTATTTTTTGTAACATAGCAAATAAGATTTATAGACTGTTAATAGCTGTCTTATAAAGGACAGTTTTGTTTTATTTGGGAACTTATGAAACGATAGTCTTTTATAAAACTTGCTGGAAAAGATCTAACCAAATACTTTTTGTCAGTGATCTACAGTGATGTTAAGCTGGTGTAAGAATTCACGTGCAAAGAATCAATGTGGCGGCATTTCCAGACTTTTATGATGTGGTTGAAAGGCATTTCTTGAAATCGTGGTTGAGTCCAGCAACACATTGACCTTTTCAAAGTTGCTAGAGGTGGAATAAGGCTCATTTGATTTTGATATGAGTGTGAAAGAATATACAGTATTAGTGTGAGAGCTAGTATTGAGCAGTGAAAGTGTTTTTCGCAAGCAAATATGCTGTGTTCATCAAATATTTTCCTGGAAATTTGCCTTACAGCTGGCTTAGACAAACATATTCTCCCTACACCCCAGGATGCTTTGTTACGCCAACATGACATCACAGAGCTATAGCAGCCATGTGCAGAATACTGTATGGTCACTGCTCGAAATGTTTCATGCATGTATGTTGTCACAACCTGATTTAGCTGGATTTGCATCCCATCGTGATCCAGCCAAATTTGCACCTTGCATGTATTTAATTTGGGGGGTACATTAGTATATCATAAAAAGAATATTTCGAGTACTGCCACTGGATATATAATACTGGTCAATGTATGGTTGCTCAGTCTTTTGTGCAGCACCACATGGCTAATTATACATGCCTGCTGCAGCTATGAGTCAAAACAGTCCTTAAAGGATAATGATTATAATCTCCTCAAAACTAGTTCAGTTTCTTCTTTCCCTTTGACTTCAATGAATTTTGCTGAGTTTGATGAAGTTCATGATTGTTTCAGTGATTTTGCCAAACTCGTGGTGAAGTGAACTCCATGAGGGCAATGACTGCAGCATGTGGCAGCGTGGGATTTAAGAGATCAAAAATCAATTGCCAAGATGAGTTAATATTTAAGTTATTTTTTAACAATCCACATTAGAACTAAAAACTTTGATCATGGGTCAATTAGAAATGTTAACAAATAAATAGATAAGTTAATTTACACTTTTTTAATGGATCTGGATACTTCAGTTAATTGTTATAACTACACAGGCCTACTATTGCCCATTACAACTACATCATAAATCGAGAGCTCATTATTGGACATCTGGTGATCACATTAAAATGGAATTTGTGATAATCGTGTCCCCTTCATGTCTGCATAGGTTTCCTCTCACACTCTCAAAGATGTTAATTAGTGAGTTTAAATTGGCGCGGTGTGTGTGTTATGAGGCCCTGCAATGAACTGGTGCCCTTGTTTGGAGATGGCATCTTCCTCATGCCTGTTGCTTCTATGACCCTGAATTGAATTAAGTCATTTTGAGAATGTTATGTTATGTTGTGTTCAATTAAGGCAGATTATATGATGTGATTCCTTGCAAATTGAAATAAATGCAAGAAAATAAGGAAGATAAATTGCTACATAAAATCGACAGTGGCTTACCAACTAAAAACATTTTATTATAAAAACACCCAGATCCCCATTGAGAGACACATTATTTCAAATGTATCATGTTGAAAACTAACATGTCCAAAAAGGCTATTTCTTTGCATTTTTGTGCAACATAGTACATAATACTGTATCATTCCTATAAATCTGTTTAATGCTAGAATAGTGAATAGATTTGGATCACCACAATAACACTTGGTCATTATATGAAAAACATGTTTTGTAGAAATTGCGCAAATTCTTTTTTTAGAAGTAGCCGAAGTGGCAGTGGCAGCCAAAGAATGTGAATAAGGACTGTCAAGATGGTTGTCATGATATTGAATCCGTTCATTCATTTTTTCTAATAGAGGGTCAAGTGGTTCAAGTTACTAGGTGTTGGTGAATGTGAGCATGGGCTTCTTCTTCTTCTTCTTCCTCTTCATCTTCTCCCATTTCTATTTGGGATCGGTGTGCTTGATTATCCTTCTTCAAACAGCTTGGTTCTGCACCTCCTTTCCCTTTTCTTCAGATCTTCTTTTGTTTTATCCATCCACCTCCACTTTCATCTCCCTCGCTTTCTCTTCCTCTGTACTTCCATTCCCAAAACTCTTTTGCCCACATATGCATTGTCGTTTCTTATCACATGTCCATACCACTTCATCTTACTTTCCTAGATTTTCCTTTCAGTTTTTTTGTATCTCTGTTTGTCTCATTCCTTATTCTGTCCATTTTTGTAACTCCTCACATCTTTGTCATCATTTTCATGTACTAGAGTTTAAGATATGATGGTCTGACACTTGGCATAGGATTGGTTCCCACCTGGTACTCAATGCACATAGGATTTGCTCCGGCACCCCAAGACATTACAATTGGAAAAACTAGAATGGATGGATGAGCACGCCAACAGTGGCCAGAGCTTCTTCTAGCAAAAATGAGCACAATGAATGAAGGGATGTTAATCCTTTACATGGCACAGTCACTGAAACTCTCTCAGATAAAGTCATTTAGAGTTGTCAGCATAGCTAGCCTACTGTATTTAAATACAGAAAGAGCATGTGAACTCCATGCCGAAGGCACTACTGCAAGACTCAAGTCAGTGTTGAGGTGACAGCATTACCCTTTTCGTTTTCGTTTTCTGCATTCTTAAATGCAGTGTATGTATATGCCTAATAGGACAACATGATGTCAGAAAGAGAAAATAACAACAGTAGAGTATTGCAGAGACAGGGAGGATGGCATTGCATAACAGACATGGGGGAGATTGGGCTAGTATTAATGCCAAGCTAAAGGGTTAGTGGAAGAGAAAAAGAAGATTTGTGTTTACACATAATAAAGGGTCTGTTCATTCATCTGTCAATATCTGGACCCAAATTTTGAATTATGGGGTTAAGGAAAACCAGAGGCTTTGATGGTACTGTGGACTGGGACCCGGACACAGGCAGATGGACATCGTTGTTTCTCACCACACACTCTTTATTTACAATATATATTTACAAGAAATTACGTGCACTCACAACCCCAGTGCCTCTTGCACCGATTCCCCCAATGTCCAGGCCTCACAGTCTTTATGCCTTCCTGGCCGCCTCCCGTCCTCTCTCCAGCTCTGTCCTCTTCCACCCGACATCCACCAATGACTGGAGGGAGGCGGCCCCTCTTATAGGAACCCAGATGGGCTCCAGCTGCTTCCCGGCACTTAGTCTTGGCCACACCCCTGTGTGGCAGAAGTGCCGGCTGCGCACCCGGAAGCCGTCCGGGTGCCCCCTGTCGTCTTCCCCCCGGCACTTCCTGGTGTGGCGGAAGTGCCGGGCTCCCGGGATGATATGGCACTGGGGCGCCGCCTGGCAGTGGCCACGGGTCCCTACAGGGCTGGGCTTCCAAGCCCCCAACCCGAGGCCTCCTGCATAACCAGGACGGACGCCCCCTCTCGGTCTGGAGGAGGCACACGCCCTCCTCTGGTCCTCCAAGGCGTCCCGGCCGGGCTCCAGCCCCGGCCGGGGACCACACGGGATAAACCGGCATCGGGGCGCCGCCTGGCGGTGGCCACGGGTCCCTACAGGGCTGGGCTTCCAAGTCCTCTACCCGAGGCCCCCAACATAACCAGGACGGACGCCCCCTCGCGGTCTGGAGGAGGCACAAGCCCTCCTCTCGTCCTCCTGGGCGTCCTGGCCGGGCTCCAGCCCCGGCCGGGGACCACAGTACGTATTCAGCATATTAAGAAATGGAAAATATTCTTATTTATAAACAAGAACTTTGACCTACTGATAGACTGATAGCTGGATATTTACAAATGGGAACATCGTGTTTAAAAGCTACTGACTTTGTAGAACATTTATGAGTTCTTTCAGGGTAGGCGCCAGAGCAAATTTAGCAGGGGGGCATTGGATTTCACAGGCGGACTAATGTGTGATTATAATATAAATAAAACCACTGGTATTTTTGATTCACAACAAATATGCCAGTGAAAGAATATGTAACAGACGGGAGCAGTGGTTCTCAAGTTCAGTCCAGTAGGCTGCTGTGGCTGCAGATTGTCATCCCAACCTTTTTTAATTGGACTCCTACATTAATTAATCAAGCTATTACTTCTCACTTTGCTTTGTTTTTATCAATCCAGAAATAACTAACTGGATATGCTAAATGTTTACTGAAAGAAGCAGGAATTTATGTACTGGAATTTATTTTTAGCTTTTAAATATTTTATTCTTTTTAGTTTATAGGTGATTTATGTCACTATTTATAAATAGGCACACAAGTGGACAATGCCAAAAAAACTGCCCTTTGGCATTCAGTGTTGTTTGCCGTGCTTGCCATTAATTATCAGTAAATTAGTTAAGCATCTAAGATGTGCCAAAAGAACAAATATTTTTTAGTTTCTTAGAAGTGTAAATGTAACACTAATACACTTTTCTGAATGCAAAATAAGACCAAAAATAAATAAAAAGACCACATAATTGAAGACAGAAATCAATTCAATGTAAAATTGGTTTGCTGATTGTGAAACTGATTAGAACAAAAACCTGCAGCCACACGGATTGAACTAGTAAACCACTGGACTTGAGCAAAGACACTTCATCCTACACAATGCCCTGCTGCAGGCGCACACTATCTCTCAACAAGCTCAAAACCTAGCAGGCGTCATATTTCTGAAGGAGGTGTAAGACGGCACCTGTAAGTGCAAAGGCTCACACATATGGGAAACCCAACAGACATCACTGAATGTTATTTGGTGCAATGAAAGATAAATGTACTTAAAATTCAAGAACATTTTTAATAGCTTAGCCTACCACTGCATGCAGCTAGCAAGGCTGCCCATAAAAATGTTAATACACTGTTGGCTTCATATTTAGCTGGCAAAAACAATTCACCATAGGTAAAGTATAACTGCACCAAGACTGCTGTGTAATAATGTTGCATTAAAACACACATACAAAGTTAAACTACTGAACTTACCATTAGAAAAAGTTGGATTGAACTCAATGAGTCTGAAAACCAAACCTCTCCAAAAATTATGTCAATCTCAGAATTGTGATAAATGTGCTCAACAATGTTTAAACGTTTCAAGTAAGATGAATCCCCCTTGGTAATAATTTCTCTGCTATGTACTGCATACACTGCAATACACATACAAATTCAATTTAAATTATGATACACAGTGCTTATAAAATGTGTTCACTGAGTTATAAGCTTTCACATTTTGTTGTTGTACAACATCACAGTTGATTTAATTTGGCTTTTTGACATTGATCAACAGAAAAAAAACACTTGTAATGGAAAAGTGAAAACAAATCTCTGCAAAGTTGTCTAAATTAACTACAATTATCCATCCATTATCCAACCCTCTAT
The DNA here is from genome assembly GCA_026402145.1 of Polypterus bichir lapradei. NCBI lineage: Eukaryota > Metazoa > Chordata > Cladistia > Polypteriformes > Polypteridae > Polypterus > Polypterus bichir. Next base: position 14,786,985 of record JANRMT010062834.1, read on the forward strand.
ATGCTAACTACAGGGTCACGGGGGTCTGCTGGAGCCAATCCCAGCCAACATAGGGCGCAAGGCAGGAACAAAACCCCGGGCAGGGCGCCAGTCCACCACAGGACACATGCACACACACACCCATACACCAAGCACACACTAGGGACAATTTAGAATCGCCAATGTTCCTAACCTGCATGTCTTTAGACTGTGGGAAGAAACCGGAGCACCCGGAGTAAACCCACGCAGACACGGGGAGAACATTCAAACTCCAAGCAGGGAGGACCCGGGAAGCGAACACAAGTCTCCTTACTGCGAGGCAGCAGCGCTACCACTGCACCACTTTACAAATATAAAACATAAAATAACTGATCAAATAAGTATTACCCCCCTTTCAAGTCAGTATTTAGCAGATGCACCTTAGGCTTGGGTCTCTGTCAGCTTTTTACATCTGGACACTGTCATTTTTCCCCACTCATCTTTACAAAACTTCTCAAGCTCTATGAGGTTGCTTGGGGATGGTGAGTGAACACTCTTCTTCAAGCCCAGCCACAAATTCTCAATTGGACTGACATCTGGATTCTGACGCAGCCACTCCAGCACATTGACATTGTTGTTTTTATGCCATTGCTTGTGTAGCTTTTGCTTTATGCTTATGGTCATTGTCATGCTGGAAAACAAATCTTCTCCCATGGTGCAGGTTTCTTGTAAACTGTATCATGCTTTCCTGTAGGCTTTCCATCAGTTTTGCTGCATACATATTATCCTCTACCTTCACAAGCCTTCCATGGCCTGCTGAAAAGAAGTAACCCCACAACATGATGCTGCTCCCACCTCCATGATTTTCAAAGGGGATAATCGGCAGTGTAGCATGGCGTTTAGCCTAATGGCCAATAAGCTCAGTTTTGGTCTCATCAGAAAGTAGCACCTTCTTCCTGCTCAAGATAGTATAATTCAGGGATAGAACGAGACTGCCTCACAAGGGGCAGTTGCTCTCCCAGCAGGATGGGTGGCAGCATTTCTCTGGTGGACTTCCCACATGTGCACTCATGGGAGTTGGAATCCCAATTTGCAGCCATGCTAGGAGCTGCAGGTAGGAAGATTCTGTGTATTAAAATGGCTGCACCTGACCTGGAAGTTCTTCCTGGGTGCAATTTTGTGGCACTGAAAGTACTTCCAGGTGTGACAGGAAGGAAGCAAGTCCACTTCACCAGGCGTAGTTGGAGTTAGAAGAGAAAGAGTAAAACATTCATTTTGGAATTGGTGGAAGAGATAGAATTGAACTGAAAGAAAGAAGCCTATTGTAAAGGAATTTTCATTAATAAAGAAAGTACTTGAACCCACTTACATGTCCTTGTAATTGTGTTTGAGGTTTAGGGGTATAAGATGTCCCCCAGTGGTCATAATGTATAAAAATGTTTTTAAGAATTTGTGTTATGGGGCAAAAATGTCTGCATGGGGGATGAGGCTGGCCCCACAGACCCCTCTATAGTGTCAACCAAGGGCTTCTTAAGTTAAATACACCTTGTAAAAGTCTTGAGTATCATATAATGAGGGAAACGTTCTGTGTTACTTCTTAAATGGACAACGTGACATAGATAGATAGATAGATAGATAGATACTTTATTAATCCCAAGGGGAAATTCACATAATCCAGCAGCAGTATACTGATAAAAAAAAAATAAAATATATATATATATATATATATTAAATTAAATAGTAATAAAAATGCATGTAAAAGCAGACAATAGCTTTATAACTTTGAGTAATAAAGCAGACAATAACTTTGAGTAATGTTAGCATTTACTCCCCCGGGTGGAACTGAAGAGTCGCATAGTGTGGGGGAGGAACGATCTCCTCAGTCTGTCACTGAAGCTACTCCTCTGCCTGGAGATGACACTGTTCAGTGGATGCAGTGGATTCTTCATGATTGACAGGAGTTTGCTTAATGCCCGTCGCTCTGCCACAGATGTTAAACTGTCCAACTTTACTCCTATAATAGAGCCTGCCTTCTTAACAAGTTTGTCCAGGCGTGAGGCGTCATACATCTTTATGCTGCCTCCCCAGCAAACCACCGCGTAGAAGAGGGCACTCGCCACAACCGTCTGGTAGAACATCTGCAGCATCTTATTGCAGATGTTGAAGGATGCCAATCTTCTAAGAAAATATAGTCGGCTCTGACCTTTCTTACACAGAGCATCAGTATTGGCAGTCCAGTCCAATTTTTCATCCAGCTGCACTCCCAGATATTTATAGGTCTGCACCCTCTGCACACAGTCACCTCTGATGATCACGGGGTCCATGAGGGACCTGGGCCTCCAAAAATCCACCACCAGTTCCTTGGTCTTGCTGGTGTTCAGGTGTAAGTGGTTTGAGTCACACCATTTAATCAAGTCTTTGATTAGCTTCCTGTACTCCTCCTCCTGCCCACTCCTGATGCAGCCCACATTAGCAGTGTCATCAGCAAACATTTGCACGTGGCAGGACTCCGAATCGTATTGGAAGTCTGATGTATATAGGCTGAACAGGACCGGAGAATATATATAAATATATATAAGTATATATAAACATATAGGAGATATACAGTATGAAGAGAAAAATGAATTAGAAATGTTCATCTTAGATGTATCATAAAAGTCCATAAAGGGAGTTACATGGCTTTTGCAGTTTTTTCTGCTACCACAACTTTCCCGCTCAGCCAATATAATATTAACATTTAGCTTAGCATACTTCTTGGGATGAAAGGGGAAAGCCCACACTGACATGGGGAGAGAGAGAGACCTGGCTGACAGCTCAATTCAGATCCCTGGAGCTGTGAGGCAGTAGCGTTCGGTATGCCACCCTGAAGTCGACTCATTCTAATTATTTTATGGTTATGGTATATCGAAACGATTACACTTCAGGCGCATTTCATCTGCCTGAAGTGCCTTTTGTGTTTATCTGACAAGTCAGTAATCATTTATCCCTCTGTCCATCCATTTACAGAGCGTAGTTAATCCTGTTTCAGGGTCTTGGGGGAACTGAAGCCCATGCTGGTATTATGAGTTCAAATACACTGAGTTTTAAAAGGGAGCACTCCTTTCATGCTTTGCTTTTTCAGTGAAAGCTATTTGCATGGCTGTAATGCTAAATATGCAAATCTGACTTCAGCCGGAGACCTTTTCAATTTCCTCAGCCACATTCCGAATACTAAGCAGGAACTTTATAACATAAACATCTGAGGATGAGTCAGAACTACCCGGCTGAAAGGGAAAACGGGGCATCCTTCTTAAATGAACACAGAGTACATACACTATTAGGCACGTGGAGAGAACATTAGCTGTGTTTGATAACAGCTCGGCCCTCTGACTTGGGTGGGAAGAGGGCTTAGGTAAGGCACAAAAGCCTGCAGGGCATGTTTTACATAGCTGCTGCTCACAGAGCTCTGTTGCTAATGTACAGTTAATTTGGTTAAAATTTAAAATGAAATTACATTTGACCAAAATTTATTCAAAGACAATCAAGTTAAAACTTGAGAAATTGAATTACCACTTAGATAAACAAAGCAAAACAACATACGTATAGTTATTTGTCTTTGTGGATCATTTTGCTTGACTTCTCACTACATCGATAATGGCTAACACGGTGAAACACCCTAGTACTCCATACAACAGCCTAACACCACGTTTATGTTTTATTAACTGGATTAACCATTGGTGGCACAGACACACTGTAGTTAATGCTACCGCCTCACACCTCTGAGATCTTTGAACTTTGAACTCTGTCCACCTGAGTTTTTTCCTGGTTTGCCTGAGACATGCATGCCTGATTAAATGCATGATATACAAGTTTCAAATCTGATTAATTCAAATCAGGGTTGCAGGAGGCCAAATCCTAATGAGCAGGCAGCCCTGTTTCTTGGTGTAAGTGTGCCAAGCAAATACTTAGGACTAGTGGGGGCCCACAGCCCATAATCAGACATTTGTGTTTCTGGACTTCATCCATATAATAGACATACTGCTTAGAGCTCTAAATATCTGGAAACAGCCCTGCCAGCAGCGCAGTTTACAAGGTGGGAGACAGTCCTGGATATGGCACTAGTCCATCACAGGGTCTTCTCAAACAAACACACACCCACATTCACACTAAGGCCACGCCCACAATACGGGATTTTAATTAAAAAATTATATTTTTAAACAGAAACGGTGTATGTCCACAATAGCATTTTCATATTGTTTACAAACGCGTATTCATCCATATTTAAATGATTGTAAATTTATATGACGTAAATGGCTACACTGGACATGCTTTCAGCATAGATGCCTGTAACCGGGCATACAATGTGTCATTTTGGCACACTTTTAAGCCAATTTGTAGGGACCAATTGATTTTCTGAGTCAGAATTTCTTTGACAATTATTTCATTTAGAGGCGTTGTGATGCCCTATTCCACCTTAACGATTGGGCTATAGCAGAAGAAATTTAATTCAGCTGTCTTGTAGTGTTAGGAGTCTCAAGAGCTGATTTTCTGATGTCGCCTTCAAATTTTCTGAAATTCATTGTACAGTAACCACAGTGAGTTGAACGTACTTGAGCAGTTTGAACGTATTTGCAATCTAGCGTGCAGAATGAGTAGTTGTGTTTGCACACACAATTCAATTTAGATTCACATAGGTAAGCAACCCAACAAGCACCATGAAAAGCAACTCTTCTATGTCAGAATGTTTTTCTTCCATGAATGGTGACCAGTCAGAGAATAAGCCATTGTATAAAGCAAGGTCCAATCAGTTAAGAGCCACGAACTAAGAATGAACCAACAAGTGCATGATGGAGTCTGCTTTTTTCAATAATCCTTGCTTTCTCCCGTCTACACTGAAATGTCATGCTGGTGTTTTTAAAAGTATCTGGCTCTGGACAGTATTTCCAGAAACCTTTGTTTTCAGTGGTAAAAAAAGCTGGTGTAGTGTGGATGACAGGTGAAAAACAAAGACGAATGTCTGCATTTTTAAACCAAAACAAAGTAGTGTGTCTTAGTCCTGAGTGGTACGTCTAAATTGGCCCATTAGGAATGAGTAACCTCTGACTCTTTGTGCTGTTTGCATATTACTCCACACTTTGCAAGCATATTCATAGCCCAAACACATGTTGTTCTGCGGATGGGTGCTTAAAAATCTGGCTTGATGTGCGAAAGTGTAGGTGTGTGTGAATTCCCAGCATTGTATTCAGAGTCGATTTCTGTCTTATGTCTAATCCAGATCATTGTTGGAAAAGTTATGGTATATTACACAAGTGGTTATATTTAACAGTTTAGTATTATTTATTATTTAAATCTACAGTTCATTTTCCTTTATGTCCATATTTTACTGTATGTCAAATATTGACCTGAAATTTCACATAAATAGCACTACTTTAAAATGTAGTGAAGAATTCAGGATTTGGTTTCAGAAACCCATATGTATGTGTCTTATACCTGTGTTGGCTCTGTGCATTGCAAACCACAAAAGATCATATTAGTAATTTTAATATTACTTGAGCTAATGTTAAGAAAAATAATAAATATATTTTCCAGCATATTAGTAAAATACATATTTTGTCTTTACCCTTTCATAATATGTTATATGAATTGTTGATTTTTATTTCCCTATAATTGAAGGAAAAGGATTTGCTAATGCTCCAATGTTGCACTTTAGGAAAAATGCACAAGATTTTCAAATAAGAAAAAGAGGATATCATGGTAGTTTCTTAAACGATCAAACTATATTAGGATTTATTTTTCTATGATGTATATTTCACAAAATACAGTATACAAAATTATTTTAATACTTTTAACTTGAAACATGAGAGTTTTTACCATTGATGCTCATTGGTAAGGGATTTCTGCTAATTAAAGTGTCACTTAATCTCTACTTGTAAAAAATTAAACTGCTCTGAGTACAGCGAGGTTTATTCTAGTGACTCATTGCCATGCATTTGTCAGCAGACTTTGTAAGGACATTCTGTACCAATGCTGTAACAAAAATGAAATATATAAATATGTTGTGTTTTTAAGTTGTTTTATTCTTCTGAGATTTTATGGTCTTGATGTTAAGCAAATTCTTTAATTAATAAATTAATAATTATTGCCTTGCACAATAACAAAATGTAATGTTTTGTCATAATAAATTAGATTGAACATTTTATAACAGTTCTTAATTGTAATTTATAAACAGAAATATGCATTGATTATTTTATCTCATTTAAAGTATCTATTTACTAAAGTAATACTCTAACTCCCGCATCATCCTGCACAACATTTCCAGTTTTCAGTTGTAGTCCCCATTTACTTAATCTTAGGAAGCTGTGGACAGTCACAATACATGTCTGTGACCACCAGTCATGCAGTGTGACATCTCCAGTGACAATTTCGTAAGAACTGTGGAGCCAGACAACTCCAATGAATGTTCAGTTGGAAGTACAATACTTAAAACTTCTAAAAACAAGGGAGAGCCTAATCAGAGCTGCAAGATGAAGAACATAGAAGAGCAATGGTGGCCTCAAGAAACTCCAAAATGGGAGTTATGGGCCACACTAACAAAGGAAAACATTCAGCACAAACGTTTATTCAATGCCTTATTTTTGTCCCACCATGACAAAGTGAAGAAAGACAAAAGATGATCCACATTGTTTGGCTGCCAAAATGTGTAAACCTCACCATACTTTGGTGGGACAATAGGAAATTTCAAACTGTGCCAGAAGTCATGAGGGAGTCATGTAATTCTCTAATCCATCATCCCCTGCAATTCCTAGTTGTGTAATCTGATATCCACAGGGCAACAATATCCATCAACTGTAGTTGTAAAGTGTGACAAGCTCTCAAGCTTCAAGTCATGTAGTGTGATGCTGGCCTAAGACACGTAATGAAAACAGCCAGAGAAATTCTTCATTTTGCAGGTTATGTAAGTTAAACTTGTTTAGCTTTGAACAGAAAAGGCTGCATGGAGAACCAAACAATCGCTTCAAAATGAGTCATTGATAAATATGATCAAGCAGAATTCTTTAAGTTAAATAGTGAATCACGTCCAGTACTTGAGAACACAGATGGAAATTAAGGAGCTTAACAAAAAATTTGGATGAAATTTTGGGACACCTTAGTTAGTAACTAATCAAATGAGCTTGATGGACTGTCTTCTCTTTGTTTTTTAAATTTTCTTTGTTTCTAATGTTTTGTTTCAGTTTTTATTTCTTTTTTTTAGTTCCTCTGACTTTACTGGTTTTAGAAGAGTATTCCAAGCTGTACATATCTCCTTTCATGCAGTTTTCCTTTAGGCCAATAGAACTGCTCCCCCCTCATATTTGTTCAACAGCATCTATAATGGTAATACTCCAAAATCTAAGATTAAGGCAAAATTAACTTTAAGATCAAAGAAATACACATGCATTTATTCTAAGTGATTTGAACTTTAAAGGTAAATTGCAAATGTTCTGTGAAAGAAAATGAAAATGTTCCGATATACAAATAAAGGAAATGCCTCGTCTGTGAAGCAGTACTAGGAGACCTAGTAGCTGATGGCCTTCATTTTAACACCATTTCCAGCACCATCTGTGACTTACTTTACTTAGATACACAGAAGATTTTTAATACAGCTTCTTGCACCCAGAACTAATTTTACTTTGTGTTCTTCATCAGGTAATGTGCTTTTTTGTTAATTTTTTAACTGTACCCTTATTGTTTTCTACAGTTTTCTTTTTTTTGCACAGTGGACATGGAGAGCAACTGCAGCAACTGGTGCATCGGGACTGGCATCTCAGCAGCAATGGATGGGTATCCCTTACCCCACTGGGAAGCCAGCATATCAGATGGACAACCTGGATGGTTAGCAGTCTATTTCCTGGTCAGGAGGCCAGAAATGTGAGAAAGTGGGAGACTGCCTCCTATGCATGGATCGCCCCCACACCCCCCGCCGCCCAGGGTGGCAGCATCCCTTGTGGAAAGCTCCTCTATGGAGACAAACAGGGCAGCATGGGAGTAGTGTCCCATAGGGCTGCCCTGTTGGGGTCTGTGGGGGCTGCCAGGGAAGCTAATGAGTAAAAGAAGCCTGTTTAAGGTATTCAGGTAAATGAAAGCAATTGAATTGAACCAGGGACTGTGTGTGGTCTATCTATCTATCTATCTATCTATCTATCTATCTATCTATCTATCTATCTATCTATCTATCTATCTAATCTAATCTATTTGAGAATGAAGAAAAAATATGCTACCTGCTATATAGGGCTGGCTAAACAACCTGTTACTCAATATCAAGTAAACAAAATAACTTATCATTGAGGTCATGAGACACTGTGAGGACTTATCTCCCTTTAACATCGATGGAGATAACATGGAGAGGATCTCTGGTTTTAAATTTTTGGGAACTCAATTACTGAGTACCTTTCATGGCCAAGTAATACTAATGCTTTGGTCCAAACAGCATAGCAGCAGATTTATTTTTTAAGGACACTCAAAAAATAATTTTGTAACCCCAGCTGCTTGTGTCCTTTTACTATTGATTCTTCAAAAGCATCCTGACATACTGCGTCAAGAGGCGGTATGTGAACTGTGCAGCTGCAGACAGAAAAGTTCTTCATTGAGTCGTAAACTTTGCCTTCCCTAGAAGACATTTTAGATCATGATACTACTGCAAAGCCAGCAGCATTTGTGAAAGATACTTCTCACCCTTGCCATCATCTCTTCACCCTGTTGCCTTCTGGGAGACTCTATAGAGCTGTGAAAAACATGCCTCCAGGCCTATAAATAGTTTTTATTCTAAAGCCATCATTGAACTGAACATAGTGGTAAAATGACCCCACATTCATTTCAATACCCTACTATACCATTGACTAGTTTGTTATTGTGTTCTTGAATGTTGTTAATTATTTTTACCAGTAACAATTGCAGTAATTTTGTTCTCTTTAAATACAATTACAATAAAGTCTATCTATCTATCTATCTATCTATCTATCTATCTATCTATCTATCTGTTTCAGATATCAGCTTAAATGTGTCAGGGAATCTGACACTTGCCACCTATATTTTTCCTTCTCCTTCTTTTTCTTTTTCTCCTTCTCTTTGCAAATATGGGTACTCTATTCCCTACTATATTTCTTCTGTCGTCTGTAGGATGGATTAAAATAAACCGTAAAGAGTGATTACTTCTTGAAGTATTTACTTACGAATCTACATTACTGGTTAGGCATATGATAATAGGCTATTCCTCTATATGATCTGAGTCAAAAAAAAGAGAAAGTTTAAAACAAATTGATATGGCAGGCTTGGCAGAATTACTTTCACGGAGTTTCAACTATTACAAGAACAAAATGAAAAAATGTTTGAGAAGCAAGGCTAAGAAGTACTAATCAAGAATTAACAGGCAGCAAGTATGAGCTACGAGCAGTGGTAGGGACTGAGTAACAAATGTGCTCCTTTACAGAGTAAAAAATTAGAAACAGGAAAGTTACTGTATGTGCAAACAGCTCGGTGCCAGGTTGTCAGAGAATGGCTGCAGCTTAGCCAACTTTGCTTTTTCCCATGCCTCACAATGAATTCACTTCAACGGGAGATGTTTTATTTTTAAACCTAAGGGAAGTTGCACCCTCTGGTGACTCAATATATCCTAGGTCAAGTGTCAGGAATCTTCCTTCCCTGGTCTGGAATGATCTAATATTGTGGCCTGTTCTGGCTTACAATGTGTCAATACTCAAATCACCTCCTGGTGTTTCAAATTCATCCCTGAGACATATGACTGTAGAATTATTAATAAAAAAGGATGTATGTCATCTGTTATAGGTTCCAATCCCCCTTGTCTTTGAATTGAACCTAGTCTGATTTGAATATGGATGGATGGATGGAATCAACAGAACATTTTAAAAACTTTTTTGGGTTTTTTTGCAGCTTTAATTTATTGGACTCGCCTAATGAAAATTCAAAAATGGGGCACAAGTAAATGGGACACAAGTAAAATAAAGAGAAAAGGAATAAATAAAGCAGGAAAAATAACAAAACCTTCTAAAAAGAATTACTCTGACTAACATTCGAGTGCATCATCCATATTTTTTTATAATTATTGAGAAGTGTCTATTTAAAACATCTGAGATTACCACAAGACATTAAAAACCATGACATGTGCTTGGTTGCATTAAAATGTGATGCCATTAAACAAAATGTCAGAATCTGACAGAGACCCTAATAAAGCACGGTCTCCTTGCCCATACAAAAACTCAGGCCTTCAAAAGGTATGAGAACTTCAATAAGAGCCACTAAGCAAAAGGTATGAGACCTTCAATAAGAGCCCCTAAGCAAACGAGACAGAGCAACTTCTGCCTCTCATTCAGAACTATTAGCCAATTCAATGGTGTAGTCTCAGGAAAGCATCAACAAATTTACAGCTGTAATGCATATTATATCATATACATGCTGTGATATATGGCCGGCCGTTCATCCCGGCCAATACCCCCACACCGCCAGGTGGAGCCCTCCCTGCAGCATGGAGGTGCCCTGAATGCCAGCAGGGAATTATCGACATTGGCGTTTTCCTCTACAACCCTGCTGGATGCCACGGGGGCCGCTAGAAGGCACTGCAGGGAGGAACAGCGACTATTTGCCCTACACCCCAGAAGTACATCCGTGTCACATGGACAAGAGGAATGACGTGCTTCCGGGTTGAAGAAAAAGGTGTTTTTATCTGACCCGGAAGTGTTCCTAGTCACATGGACAGAGAGAGCGAAACACTTCCGGGTCAAGGACTATAAAAGATTGTGGGAAATCCTCAGACGACGAGCTGAGCTGGGTGGAAGGGTGGCAATGCGTCTGGGAGTGGTGGATTGATTATTGATTATTGTATTGTGTTATTTATGAGTATTGTGGAGAGGAGGGTGCTTCGTGCACTATATAGTTCAAAAATAAATAATAATTGGACTTTTACCTGTTGTCTGACGTATTGTCTGAGGGTTCAAGAGGACGATAGCGCCCTCTATCTGTTACAATACATAAAATTAAAATTAGGTTAAGCATACAGTAAAACTATCTATCCATCTTCCAAATCTGCTTTATCCTGAGTAGGGACATGAAGACAGCAAAACTAAGCATATTCAGCTTGTTTAAAATAAGGGTAATGACAAAAAAATCCTTTAAACATAAACCCGCAAATATAAAATATTATAACTATGGAGGGGAGAAGCACTTCTCAAGAAAATAAACATTTGGGGGATCCACAGTCAGTTATAAAAGACAAAGTCAGATCTCTCTGGATCGATTCGCAGCTGAGTGTGAAGTGGCTGGGATGGGAATCAGCTCCTCCAAATCTAAGACCATGGTTCTCAGCCGGAAAAGGGTGGAGTGCCCTCTCAGGGTTGGGGGAAAGATCCTGCCCCAAGTGGAGGAGTTCAAGTATCTCGGGGTCTTGTTCACGAGTGAGGGAAGAATGGAGTGTGAGGTCGACAGGCGGATCGATGCGGTGTCCGCAGTAATTCGGGCTCTGCATCGGTCTGTTGTGGTGAAAAAGGAGCTGAGCCTTAAGGCAAAGCTCTCAATTTACCAGTCGATCTACGTTCCTACCCTCACCTATGGTCATGAGCTATGGGTAGTGACCGAAAGAACGAGATCGCGAATACAAGCAGCTAAAATGAGTTTCCTCCGCAGGGTGTCTGGGCTTTCCCTTAAAGATAGGGTGAGAAGCTCAGTCATCCGGGAATAGTGCCGCTGCTCCTCCGCATCGAGAGGAGTCAGATGAGGTGGCTCGGGCATCTGATCAGGATGCCTCTTGGACACCTCCCTGGTGAGGTGTTCCGGGCACATCAAACCGGGAGGAGGCCCCGGAGAAGACCCAGGACACGCTGGAGGGACTATGTCTCCCGGCTGGCTTGGGAATGCCTCGGGATTCCCCCGGAAGAGCTAGAAGAAGTGGCCGGGGAGAGGGAAGTCTGGGCATCTTTGCTTAAGCTGCTGCCCCCATGACCCGATCTCGGATAAGCGGAAGAGGATGGATGGAAAGTCAGATAGTGGTGACCTAGGCCAAATGGCCTCCCACCTGGGCATTTGACAATATTATGTAAGCTCATGCTGGGCAGTCAAATAAGAAGATTAACTCCCTTCATCTCTTAATTCCAAGGATTCCAGTATCCCTGGTGTCTTTTTTTCCCCATAGACAGAGGTTGGAAACACAACCATAGCACCAACTGCCATAGCAGTATACCAACAAGATATTCAATAAACTTAAAAAGCAAAACACTGTAGGATAATGCAAGTTGTAGTCCAAGTCACGGTTAACTAAATTTATTTAATCCTTGATTTAGCATGGGATATGGAAATCATGCTAAGAGCCCAATCGCACTGGTGCATTTACAGAGATACACAAGTGTTTCTATGTGTATGTTTTTGTGTGTGTTGACACTCATTTTTAGAGAGCATTAATTCCACATGTGTCTTTCTGTCAATTTGTATTTAGAGGAATACTTTGTTCAGAAATATGTTCTTAAATGTTACCTTGCATAGCTTGTAGTGATGACTGAGAAAAACATTTTCATGTAGAATGGAGATAACAAAGTTTGTGATAGTGACTAACACTGAACAATAGCAAACAATATCATAAACATCCGTTGAAAACATCTCATATTACTCATATCACATAATCTACATCCAGTCATATGCTCACAATGTCCCAAAATGATATATTCTTGCTTAAACATCATCACAGAAGCCACCTCCAAAAGAAAACTCTCCTGATTGAAAATGGAACATGGTCAAATGTGACTGAGTATTTGAACTGAAAAGAAAAGCATGCTAATGATGAACATGAAGACACAGTAAAAGTACTTTCCAAGTTTTCTCTTGCATAGTCTTTAGCAGAATTAGGCCTACAATTAGGATGACCAGAATGGGACACAACTCATTAATCCATTGAGTACAGCAGACATATAAAAATGTATCAAACTCCTCTTGGAGTAAAAATATATGTGTTAAATTATACTACCTGTTGGAGCATCATGCGCATTTGTTAAATGACCGGCCAATTACAAATGTAACATTCTCTTAAATTTCAAGATGCAATGCATAAAAACAGGAGTAGTCAACCTAACTACCATAACTTGCCTTTACGCAGAGGAACTCCAGCTAACTGAATGTAAATTTTTCATAATTTTAACATTTTGATCGAAAGACTTAAGCTAAAATACTATGTTTCTACGGCAAATATGGACAGTGAACTGTCCACATATGAATTTCTTTGAAAAATAAAACAAAATAATAATAAATTAAATGACTCCAGACTAGTGGTTTTAATTCAGAACTTTGACAGCTGCTATGATGAAACTATCCCTCATGAGAACCACCACAGTAAAGGCAAACCAAAATTGATCTCTGCTTCAGAGGATAAGTTTATTAGAGTTACCAATTAACTGTGGTTCAGATTACAGTTAAAATAAATGCTTCATGTCAGCATCATCTGTTCCGTGGAGACTGTGTGAACCTGGCCTTCATGGTCGAACTGCTGCAAGGAAACTACTTCTGAAGTAGACAAATAAAAATAAAAGACTTGCTGGGCAAAGGAACACAAAAAGCAGACATCAGACCAGTGGAAATTTGAGTTTTTTTTCTGATGTATCCAAGTTTGAGGTTTTTTTTCTGTCTGGAATGTCTTTGTGAAACTCTGAAAAAGCAAACTGTTGTGTCTGGATGTGTGTACCTTCAGTGAAGCATGGAGGAGGAGGTGTGATGTTGGGGTGCTTTGTTGGTGATAGTTTGAGAATCAATGGCACATAACTAGCACAGCATTCTGCAGCAACACATCATGTCATCCCATCTAATTTAATTGGGTCAGCATTTGTTTTTCAAGAGGGCAATGACCCAAAACACACCTCCAGGCCATGGAAGGCATGCAAAGAAGAGTGATTGAAGGCTGCAGTAAGTGTCCTGGCCACCACTGTCACCTGGCCTGAACCCAGCAAAGGTAGTTTGGGGTGAGATGGAATGGAGAGTGAAGAAAAGGCAGCCAACATTCGCTCAGCAAGACTGTTGAAAAAAGCATCCTGGTGGCTCCCCAATGAAGATGACTGAGAGTGTGCAAAGCTGTCATCGGGGTAGCATTTATGATAGTTTAGATTTGTTGAACACTTTTTTTGGTAACTGCATAATTGCATGTAGTACGACATAGGAAGGAATGCCATAACTGAATAAAGAGAAAATAATTACCACATGATATTTTTAAAATATTACATTTCAGAGACGATCACATGTTGTTAGCAATTAATTTTGGAATTAGGCTTAATTAAAACAGGGCAGTCAAAAGTCATTTACAGACCTCAAAATAAATAATATTTGTATGTAAAATGCACACAAAAAAATGGATTTCAGTAATGGACATTCTGATTTGCTTTGTTTTTAATTTACTGTCATTTGTCCTGTTGGTAATTATCAGAAACGTGTTTAAGAATGTCCTGATTATTTTTTAATTATTGTTGTTATAATTTTTTTTCACAGGATGCATCATGACACCTGCAGTTGTATAACGGTAGCACACATGTACTCATGTCTGCACTTTTAAGTTAACAAATATATGACTTGTGAAAACATTGAGTTAAAGCAACTCAGGGAAAAAAACAAGTAATTGGTTTTGTATGGTGGCAACTCACTTTGTTTTTTGATAAGAATTCTGATCAACGTTTTGGCTGTAGTCTTATTGGAAAAAAAACAAAAAACAATGGAATGACTGGTTTAGTTACAACTTGGTTCATGATTTTAGACCAGGAAGAATTTGAAAGAAGAATTTGGTTTAGGCGAAAGGCACTTGTGATTTTCATACAACAGACTCCTTCCTGCCTGCTGAATAAAAACAACTGACAGTTATCTGTGCCACCCAAACCCTTTAAAAGAGCACATAACAATAACTACTTTTACTTCCATCTGGAGTCAGAATTGTTACTGTATTTCACTTTTAAACATTTCCAACCTTTTCAGAGAATTTTGGACAAACACAAGTGTTACTATTTCAAATGCAGCTCAAGTGCAGCCCATTTACTCGCATAAATAAGATTGTGGGGTACAACCTAAGGAAAATAAATGGTTTTCTGAATGTAAATGGCTATTGCTTTGTAAAACACTTTCATTGGCTGATATATTACAATGGCTCTTCTGATCCCTGAGCCATCCTTTGATGTCTTCTTGACGTGACACTTGCATCTAGGGGAGGTGACCATTACTTCCAAAAAGGAAACCATTCCCCTATTTATTAGCTCTAGTTCTGACTAGACTTTTAAAGAAACCCATTTGCAGTAGTAAATTGGCAAACCTTAGAAATATTTAAATTATTTCAATGTCTATTATTCCTTTTCAGTTTTTAGGAACCATATTTAATTTCAGTTGCTCTTAAGAAGTATAGATTGATTTCCAACATTAGAAACAAAGGTCAGCTCCAATTATAAAACACAGAACCTTTATTAAACATTTCAATGACAACAGTCAAAGCACAACACCAGGTTTTGGTTATGCTGTATTCTAACACCCTCAAACTAAAAATCAACACAATCGTAACTTCAGTGGCCAAAACATTCTATTGCAGAGGTTTGAAAACTTAGATGGACTGTGAAGCACCATGCTTGGGCATTGTTACTTCATCATCATCATCGTAACACTAATTTGACAGCCATCTTCAGGGTTGCCAGGTTGCTCCCAAATATTTTTCCTCTATAGTCCTGGGCATCTTGACCTATTTATTTCATATTAGCGGATGCCTGCTCCAACCACATGTTCTTCTGCCTCCCTCTGAGCCTCATCTTGTCCCACTCCAGCTTGGTACGCCTCTTCAGTCAATCATCCTTTGCCTTTCTCTCCACATGCCAAAGCTATCAGTTTCTCCTCAGCACAACACCTATCGCCTCCTCACTTTCTTTCTCATTGGAATACACATTGCTATACCATGAGGAGTATTATGCTGACATGATGTAAAAGTAGCACAGATCCTGGGGTTGCTACTCAAGTAAGAATAGGAATTTAAACACCTAAAAAGTATGCTGTCCTGGCAATGGAGCAGTAAAATGTGTGCTAACATCTCCTCTCCACTTTCCAAGCCCATTCTATGCTTCCTTTCACAGTCTGAGCACATCCAAGAAAACAGACTTGTTGCCAATAAAATGGTCTGAGCGTGAGCCAGCATGTTATGGGACGCCGTGCCAAATCCTGCAGAAAGCTGTCTCAACAGCTCGTTACTGCACTTCCTCTTGTTTGTAATTTATCAACATCAACTCCTAAATTGTGAACTATTTGAATTCATGTTTTCATCTGTCACTATAAAGAACATAAACGCGTTCCTCGCGGTGCTATAGTAACATGACTATTTTTAGTCTCAAACATCTTATAAATTGGCTTCAATTTTATTCCATAAAATCTTCATAGGAAGCTTCTCATATAAATAAAATGTCTCTTGTGATCCATTTTTATACTTTAACTTTTGTTCTTTAGAGGGTAGAAATTTTAAGAATAAAAACAAGGCAAAGGTTCATAGACTAGGGAGGTAAGAAGTCATACATATCAAACGTCAAAGGATAAAATTCCTTCTCTACAATAAATTTTTCACTGTTTTGACTAAAATCAATTGCCAATTACACTCACATATCATTGGGTTTTTATTTTTTTTATTTATAACAACTTTGCCTGTCAAAGACAGATAATAAAATAAACTTGAAAATATTTAATATCTCTTGGCACTTGTGTACACTCAGCGGTATCCTTGTGTGTCTCAAATTATCTTGGCCAACGTTTCCTTTCTCAATCACCTTTTCGTAAAGCCTTTACTCAGGCTCTGTCATTTCGAGACATTTTTGCCTCCTGTCTGTTTTTCGACTATTACCAGTGTTAGACGAGCCTCCATTACCTGACATGAAATCATCATTCATATTATTGAGAATGCTTCCTGTGCTTGAAAGCAACTGTCAGTGGGCTTCCTACGTCTTTTCTGAGTATCCTTGTGTGTATCCGGCTCTCTTGTCAAGCACTTCCTCTATAAATCATATTTGACTGAGCAACCCATGTGAAACTGACCAATCAGATTGCTTGGAGGGAATGGACACACAAACAGACAGTAGTATTTTATTAAATAAATAGATTGTGACATTTCAAAATACATTTGTGTATTTATTTATTTTGTTCAAAATATCCCTCCATAAATAAAGATTCAGAACCTGAAATCGTATCATCATTAGAAAATTAGAAGTATATTGACAAAAATAGTCCATTCAGCTCAACAAAGCTTGCCCATCTTATTCACCTAAAGTCTCTGATTATTGAAGAAACTTGAAGTCCTACTATCTACCACACTCCTTGAAAACTTATTGGGCGTGTTTATGGTTCATTAAAAAAATATATATATCCATACAGTATAAAGCAAACACTCAGTTGACAGAGAGCATATACAGTCATATGAAAAAGTCTGGGAACCCCTCTTAATTCTTTGGATTTTTGTTTATCATTGGCTGAGCTTTCAAAGTAGCAACTTCCTTTTAATATATGACATGCCTTATGGAAATAGTAGTATTTCAGCAGTGAAATTAAGTTTATTGGATTAACAGAAAATATGCAATATGCATCATAACAAAATTAGACAGGTGCACATATTTGGGCACCCCAACAGAGATATTACATCAATACTTAGTTGAGCCTATTTTTGTAAATATAACATCCTCTAGCCTTCTATAGCCTTTGATGAGTGTCTGGATTCTGGATGGAGGTATTTTTGACCATTCTTCCATACAAAATCTCTCCAGTTCAGTTAAATTTGATGGCTGATGAGTATGGACAGCCTGCTTCAAATCATCCCATAGATTTTCATTGATATTCAAGTCAGGGGACTGTGACGGCCATTCCAGAGCTGTACTTCTCCCTCTGCATGAATGCCTTTGTAGATTTCGAACTGTGTTTTGGGTCATTGTCTTCTTGGAATATCCAATTCCTGTGTAACTTCAACTTTGTGACTGATGCTTGAACATTATCCTGAAGAATTTGTTGATACTGGCTTGAATTCATCCGACCCTCGACTTTAACAAGGGCCCCAGTCCCTGAACTAGCCACACAGCCCCACAGCATGATGGAACCTACACCAAATTTGACAGTAGGTAGCAGGTGTTTTTCTTGGAATGCGGTGTTCTTCTTCCACCATGCAAAGCGCTTTTTGTTCTGACCAAATAACTCAATTTTTGTCTCATCAGTCCAAATCACTTTGTTCCAAAATTAATTTGGCTTGTCTAAATGAGTATCTGAATACAACAAGCGACTCTGTTTGTGGCATGAGTGCAGAAAGGGCTTCTTTTTCATTACCCTGCCATACAGATGTTCTTTGTGCAAATTGCGCTGAATTGTAGAACGATGTACAGATACACCATCTGCAGCAAGATGTTCTTGAATGTCTTTGGAGGTGATCTGTGGGTTGTCTGTAACAACTCACAACTTCTCACAATCCTGCGCATATGCTGCTCCTGTATTTTTCTTGGGTTTAACAGCAACTGTGCCTGTGGCCTTCCATTTCCTGACTACATTCCTTACAGTTGAAACTGACAGTTTAAACCACTGAGATAGCTTTTTGTAGCCTTCCCCTAAACCATGATATGAACAATTTTTGTTTTCAGGTCTTTTGAGAGTTGCTTTGAGGATCCCATGCTGTCACTCTTCAGAGGAGAGTCAAAGGGAAGCACAACTTGCAATTGACCACCTTAAATACCTTTTCTCATGATTGGACACACCTGTCTATGAAGTTCAAGGCTTAACGAACTAATCCAACCAATTTGGTGTTGAAAGTAATCAGTACTGAGCAGTTACAGGCATTCAAATCAGCAAAATTACAAGGGGACGCAAATTTTTGCACAGCCAGTTTTTCACATTTGATTTAATGTCATACAACTAAATACTGCTTCACTAAAAATCTTTGTTCAGAAAACACCCCAGTACTCAGATGTTCCTAGGAAATGCAAGACATACCACTGTTATCTTTTTTGTTGAAAGTAGAGTAAATTATTATGCAGGCTGAGAGGGGTTCCCAAACTTTTTCATATGACTGTAGTATGAGAGGAATGTGGATAAATAAAATTTCATTCAATTCATTCATTTCAATTTTATGACATTTGCTCTTCGAGATAAAAAAAATTCAATTTGGTTTTATCATTTGACAGTTTTACATATTAAACTGAGGCAGTGATTACTGTTGATGTTTCACAACTCCACATGACTGGATTTTACTTTCGAGCAAGTCACTCTTTACGTAAAATTTATCCTCATGTTTGAATGGATTTTTTATTCTGTGCTCTCTCTTTTCCTCTCACACACAAACACATGCAGTTTTTAGCGACTCTTAATTTGCCCTGCTTGAATGAATGTTAGTATTTATGAATGTTCCAAGTGGCGAAGGGGGCATCCTCTCCAGGTTGGTTAGTTTTTTGTTCATTATGTTGCCATAATAGACTCTAAAATGGAAAAGATTGTTCCAAATAAAAAAAAAAAACAAACAAAAAACAAGCCAGGCCTTTTCAGAAGGGAGATTTCGAATAATAAATATAAATGGTCACTGGTGTTGGTGTCATGCAATGTAATATGTCAACACAAGAGTTGCTCGAATGATGATAAGCTGTGAGAAAGTCTGCTCTGACTGATTTCAAAGTCCCAGTGTTGTGCTGCCTTATCCTGTTTAGTGTTCTTTTATGTCCTCGTACACTTAGAGTACTTTGTGCCTTACTGTTTTTAATGAAAGCATATGCCACCCTGCAATGCTTGCATTTTAACATTTCCACAGTTGTGTACGTTAATGACCAAAGGTAATTATATACAGCATAGTGTTAAAAGAAATTAAATCAAATCAAATCAATCAATCAAAATGTTTATTGTCATTGTAGCAATGAGACATTGTACAATGAAATTTTAGGTGCAATTTTTAAGTGCACAAAAAAAAATAAAATAAAAAAACACAATTACTCAAGTTAAAACTAAAATAAAAAGGAAATAAAATAAGTACCAAAATAGTCCATAACAGCAGAACAAAACTGTTCCAAAAGATTATTTACTGTTTGTACCTTGTTTTTCATATTCATGTTTATTTATATGTTATCCCGCTAGTAAATGTTCATTCACAGCTTTAAACACTGTATGCGGCATTGTTTGTGATAAGGTGCTTCTTCGTGCTTCATGAGCACCATAAGTCTATGATAAGTACAAATCATTTTACATTATGCACTGTTAATTGTCAGACTTATTTTATATTTTTTTCTAGAACTGATTAATAAGTTTTTTTTTTAAAGTGGTTTAACATGAGCAGTCAAAAGCACTGTAACACTATTGCCATTTGGTGTAGTTTATCTTTTTGTTTTATTATTTATTTTAGACCACACATACAAATAAATGCCATAAGACGTCAGAACTGGAGTTCTTTATATCTAGAAGATAGACATTTATGGAATTAGGCATACAGTCACCCTCTGTGCTCAGTTATGTGATTGGAGTATCTGTCTTTGAGGACAGACCAACACACTCTGGGGTCCCCACCTCTAATACATAAACAAATGTGGAAATCTTCAAGCAGAAAGCTAATAGCACTAAGAAATGTTAACAAAGAACAGGAGCAGGAGAAGATGAAATTGGTAAGGAATTACTGTAAGATACAGTAAAAGGGTGAGGCTGACTTGGTGAATGGCCAGGGAAGAGGTTTATTGTAGTAAAACAAGTGCGATGGATTACAAAGGTGTTGGTTAGCTGCTCAGTTTTATACTAAATTTAAAGCCATATAATTTTTTGGACTTTTATTGATATGATTCCTTGGTATTGTTTGTAATGAATTTTTTAAATTGTTCTGCACCAGTGGGAGCAGTAAGAAATACTTTTCATTGTATCATAAGATGTAATGGCAATAAATTTAATGGAATTGGTGGTCCAGTAAAATTGATGATCTAATTATTCCTTTAAATATAAAAGTAAAATGAAGGACATACATCTATACCCATGTTTAGTTTCTCCTTATATTCACAAAGATGAAGAGATAAATCAGATTGCCCTTTTTCCATCTCACACTAAAACTTAAAAATAGTTTTTCTTCAAATGTGTGTGTGTACTATAACATGGTTCACGGAAGTGATGCAAAAGAGTTAATAGCCACTCTTAAAAAATGTAAATATGTTTTACTTTTGTTCAGTGAACATGAAGCCACTAAACTGAATAGAACAACATGGATAATGTGACCACTGAGCCTAAAATTTAAGTTCGTTATCCGCAGAAAACAAACTCCTCAAAACAGTGCTGGTCTTTGCAGACTTAGACATTTAAATGAAAAAAGCATTATATATTTGCATCATTTTGTAAAAATAATTCACATAGATAATTATGGTAACACTACTTTCAAATTACTCACAAGGGATCTGTTTATTTAATTGAATGCATACACCCTTTTGTGCAGGCTTCCCTAAAGGAATTAGAGCATTCAAGTAAGTTCATTCATATCTTACCTGTATGGCTCTGACGTTTGATGAAGGCTGCTTCGACATGTTGTCCAAAGACTTCCTAAATCCTGCAGGAATATGAGAAAAAAGCCAAATTCTGCTTTAGAGTGCTGAGTAGGAAACTGATAAACTGAGGCAAAATCCATTGTGTATCTTTTCTAATTAGCATGGATAGACTTTCAGGGTTAATTTCAAAGTTGCCTAGCTACTTCACTCAAGTAACTTAAATAGCAATCATGCAAGCTACCTGAATGATTTATAGGGCAATGGGATGCTGTGTCTCTGACCTCATCATGTGGCATAGCCTGTGACACTAGGATGTAAAATAACAATGGCATACAGATGGCTGAAAGGCACTGGTCCTGTCATGTTACAGTGCTGTGACATATTTCTTTCAATGCTGCTAAGTGATTTTTTGTCTTACCATGTACAGATAGAGTATCATGCTAATCAGCAAGAAGCTATTCCCATTCACCTGTCCTTTTTCAGAAACCGCTCATTCTAGTCAGGATCAGAAAAAGAAAAAGGGAAAAATAGAGAACCAGAGCAACAGTCATCAGCAAATGAGAACCATGGAACAAATAAAGCCAACAGTGCATTCATATTGAACTCACTTTGAAAGAACAATAAAGCAAAATGTATTATTACATGGACAGTGGGGAGGAAATCCATAAGCACAAAGGAGTCATAGAGAAGTTGACACTATCTTGAACCGAACCTGTGGCTTACAATATGTAAGTGGACAATGCTAGGAGTTCCCGCCATCCATTACCACACCCATTGGTTAAGAGCTGTTTGAGACGGATTTTATCCTTGCAGTGTCAGCTTCCAGGCTGGAGCCAATAACTACACACATCTTGAACAGGGCCGATTTGAATGGCCCTTAGAACATGTTCTTAGCAGGAGTAAACAAATGCGAAAACAAAAAGAACATACAAACTCCACAAACTTAACCAGCTGAACATGGGCCCTTACGAAGCTGATGCTATATATAATTTTTATTTATCACAGGGGGAGATCCTCATGGCCAACCTCTGCATCCCCAATAAATTAATAAAGCTGACCATCTGATAAAGAGCATAAAGAGAGAAAGCACAAAACAAATAACTAAACAAGAGCACCACCTACCCCTCTTGATCCTTTTTTATGGGTAGTCCATACCTGTCTTGCAGAGTGGCTTGCCCACTTACACCCTTATCCTCTTCAGAAGTACCTCTCATTTGTGTCTCTCACTTTTTCTGTCCTTTATGACTCAGTCATCTTCCTCTCATCAATATCCAATAGCAGATTCACAGACATGTCTACTGTAAGGTGGTTTTAGACCCCCAGTTGTGGTCACTTTGGGCTAAGACTAAGGAACACTCTACTAGTCTTTGCTGTCCTTATATGCCTTAGTGTTCCATATCCTTTGAGAGACCAAGTCTTTCAGGTAGCCTCTCATTAAAGAAGATTCCTAACTGACTTTCTGCCAGTCCCCACCTTTAAAAGGCAACAATATTTCATTTTTCTATGCTTGGGAGTATGCTACTATGGAACCCAAGATGTTCCAACCTCCCCCTTGATAGCCCGACTCCATCTCAGAATTGGTTTCTGTTGGGTCACCAGCCCTCTAGCATTTCTAGATGTTTCTACCCTACACAAAGATGTAATGTGGTATCATTTTTCTTTAAATCAAGTACTATTGGTTAATATATAATTGTTTATAAGATCACTGGAGCATGGCAAGTGTGAAAGTAAAAATATCCTTTTATTCTATACATGTGACAATTCTACTGCTACAAATACCCAGGTTACACTTCACCCTTGTACTGGTGCCTCCTGCCTATTGCCCATCCAGGGCACCAAATACTCATGCAGGTTCACCACCGTCTACCTTCTACAGTGTCATGCCATAACAGTATGGATCAATCTCCCCCTCTGTTGCTGTTCTTTGGGGATTTTTCACTGTCCTTTGTCATCCATGTGGTTTTTCGATAAAGACTTGCCAACTGAGCATCCATTCACACAATGCTTTACCCCTGTAATATTGTTCATCTGGCAAAATGTCAAATGTCTTAATTTAAAATCTGTTTGGCCCATTTTAAACTTCTTCTCTGCCATAAATGGAAAATTTCTTGCTTCTTGCCTTTGCACTACATAACTGTCCCACGGGATTTATCAGGAGCTATATTTAAACCAGCTCTAGATCACTAAGACAATGTGCACTCAGCAGCTTTTTGAAAATGATTAGATTAGGGAAACCCCTCATGGTTAAGTCTCCATAAATGTTAAATTTGCAATACAAATGTAAATGGTGTTACAAGTTTTACAAGCAGTATATCAAGTTAAGGAGATTTTCTAATGCAATAACATTCTGTTCCGCTAATACAGCAGTTTATATTCAACACAGTGTGTACAGTACTGAAAAAAAAAACATTCATTAATCCATTTCTCTGAGTTTACAGATCCACCCATCCATTTTCTTATCTACTTATCCAATTCACAGTGCCAGCCTCAGAACAGCAGGCTGACTCTCAGGACACACATCGGGTCTCCAATTAACCTAATGTGCACATATTTAGTTTAGTTAAACTTACTATAGATTTAAACAACCAGATAAAAGCAAAACAAACTCTGAAGTTAAATATTGTTGTAACACAATAAACATAATATCACCCCATAAACACAATATCAGTTAATAGCCAAACGAGTAGAGCCTAAACAATCTGCACTAGGGATGGCATTTAAGTCCATGCTTCCATTTTATGTGCCTTGTGCCCAAAAAATAACAGAATCTATAACAGTCTTGCTGAAAACAAGGGCTTTCGAGAAATGATACAGGTTTTGGAACTGTGGTATGATATACCAACAGGAAAGCAAATTAGTGAAGTTGTACAACTAGGTTTTATGAAGATCTTAAGTAAAGCATTGCCATGTCTCTCATGTCACTACATAAAAACAACTGGGCACCTGTGGTAGATGTGCTGCAGACAAAAGCGCCAGTCACACCAGGAGCAACCTTCCTGCTGAGATCGCTGGTTATTGCTTCAAAAACCTTTCTATCATTTCCAATACACCATTCCATTCCGGGACCGCATCAATCCCAAGTTTGTGTGTTGGCAAGTGCAATAAATGTTGCTTCTCTTTAAGCATGTGGCCAACTGTACTGTTACTGTGGAAAAATTTGCAATGCACCTCACCTCTCTGAGCAAGTGGGCAACTGTTGGAATTTTCAGAGCAGTCTGCAATACCAAAGTGAGCAGCTGACGTGAAGTAGCTCCATAAGCTGTACTGCATCGTTGTCAGTTACAATGGCGGGTTCTTTGTCTTTTATGTTCCATTCATTAGCACTGCTGTCAACATTCATCGGTTCCAGATCCTCATTATAAAATGCTTCCTTTATGTCTGCCGAGGAACTGTGAGGACACATTTTTGAGGCTGATTAATGTGACTGCTACAAGTGTGCAACTGAAGATATGTGTCCTCTGTAGAATTATAGAAAGACATAAGTCTTCCTACTGTATCTTTAATTTTGAGTAATTCAAGAATATTTTAAATCTCCAACAGGAGAATAAACTTGGCTAACAGTTCAACTGAATGGTGTCTAAATGGAGATTCATAAGACACAAATAGGTTACTGAATAAATTATTTATCATTTAAGAAGAAATATTTGATTATTTTATAGCAATATTATTCATAAGATGATGTAGATGTTTTAGAAAGTAGATGTCATTGCATTGTATTAAAACAAGGAGCCTCCTGTATGTGTGGCAATACATGTTAGTTAAATTATAGTGAATTTTGTGAAATTTTTGATTTTGAAAGAACAATAATATTTTGTTCCACATTTTGCAAATACTGATGTTAAATGTTCATTAATAATCAAGTATTGCTTCTTAAATTTCATTCCATGCTTATGTATATGTCATGAAGTCGCTTTGTAAGACACCGTTCAAATAAAGTGTTACTGAAATTTCTCACATTATATTAATGTTCTCTATACATTGTTAAGTAATCTCTAAAAAAGCCAGCACTTCAATGCCCGCTAATTCAATCAAGATTGTCATCATCTTTGCCTGATAAAACCTCTTAGTCGAACTACTTCTTCTAAAATTGTATATAAGACTTCTTTAATCCAATTTTCAATTTATAGCTTCATAAGGTTATTATTGTTGCTCCTTCCCACCCCTGGTGTTCACTTCTCTCAGAACATGCAACTCTCTGTAAAATACCAGCAGACTAACCTAAATTCTTGTGACTTTATGCCTTTTTAATTTTTTTCCAGTGTTTGTTGCAGAATTTGTCTTTGTGTTTTAATTCATTTCTAAGGTTTCTGAGCATGAGAAATTTATTTCCTTAATCATTTTTTTTTATTTAAGTTCCTTTTAAGAGTCTTACAAGTATTTCACGTTATGATGCAGAGCCATTTTGTTTTTCACTGGCACTAAAATGTTGTAGATTTGTTGCCATGTGCAGTGACCTGTTGCTATAGGGTGTACTCTCTGAGGTCACGACCTGTGACATCACCAGAACAAAAGCATAAATGTTGGTGTCACAGACCTCTTATTGTCCAAGATTCTAGACAAGTACAAAAAAAATGTTGTGTGTTTACTGCATTAGAACAATCTGGATGAGAACAGGCCAATCAGGCCAACAAAGCTCTCCATTCCCACCCACTTAAATCTTCTAAAATAACATCAAGTCTAGTTTTGGAAATCCCTAAGGTCTTATTCTCTACCACACTACCTGTTAGCTTATTCCATATGTCAATGGTTCTCTTTGTAAAGAAAAACTTCCTAATATTTGTGCAAAATTTTCCTTTAATAAGTCTTGAACAATGTCCCCGTGTTCTTGATAAACTCATTTTAAAATAACAGATGTGATCCATTGTACTTATTTCCTTCAAAATTTTAAACACTTCAATCATGTCACCTCTAAATCTTCTTTTACTTAAACTGACAAGGTCTCTTTTAATCTTTCCTTATAACTCATTCCCTGTAGCCCTGGAATCAGCCTAATCGTTCTTCACTAGTAGTAGTGACTTAGCGTGACTTTGTGGTTATTTAGGAACTTTAGCTTTGTTTTTCAGCTTCTTCTTTGATTAGCACATTGGGATTGGCAAGACTGATTTTGGTAGCAACTTCTGCTTGTGCTTCGACTCTGATTTTTGGATCATCCATCTCGTTATCTGTGATTCATTTATGTCTCTGCCTTGTTCCATCATTGGCAAAATATAAAGAGTATTGGAAAGGTGCTATATAAATAAAATGTACTATTATTATTATTATTATTATTAAGTGTATCTGTCTTTCTCCTTGTTAGAGGTCAGCCCAGGTTAGTGTGTATACATGTTGCAAATATTTAATGTATTTATTGTTTAAATTATATTATTGAAAATGTATATTACAGCAAGAGGTATCCAGGTGCCAAGAGGTTGGCCTGAACAAAGGCAAGGGTAAATCCTGCAGAACACCACCTGCGAGGGGACGGGGAAAAAGACACACTTGCACTTGCAAGGGTCTTACACTTGTCAGTGTGGAAGTTTGTTGGCTGGTAGGAGAGGTTATGCAGTATGTATATGCTGAATTTCCCAAAATGGCAAGAAGAAAGGACACTAGCATTACTGAGAGAAAAAGAGAAAGAAATGCAGACTGGATTGAGGAATGTCATGTTCCACAGGACCCTAGAGGAATGCATGACCCTAGATGACAAGACTTTTCTGCCATTATTAGGTTATTAGTTGCAAAGGGTTTAAGAACAGGTCAACTTTGGTGGGATCTAATATCCGATCTGTCTGATAGAGGGCAGCAGTGTGTTGCTTCTTCTAGGGAATGTAGATTAGATTAGATTAGATTAGATTAGATTAGATTAGATTAGATTAGATAAATTTGCAGTTAAGAGGGTGACTGAGTCTTAGGCCCAGTAAGGGCAGAAGGGAAACAATGGACCATCATAGGGAGTTCAGGCTGGGTGTACCTGACTGGGAATCATACTAAAATGGATTAGGAGAAAAACTAGGGAAGAACATTCAGCTGTTGCAAAGAAGAGGACAAGAACAAATACTGTATATGTAAGTGTGCAACTGAGCTAGAAAGACAAGAAATGTAAGTCAGGAAAGGAGAAGTGGAGTTTTTAGTTCTGTCTTAAACAACAAGACAAACTCCCCACCTGATAGACATGTTAGAAACACCAACTGTTTATATAGGCCCACAGGGTCTGTAATGTCCCTATTTCCTATTTTGATTTCTATTAAATGTACTCCCTGTGTTCATCTCCCTCTTCTGCTTTAAATTTAACAAACAAACCACTGTTTTTATTTATGTGTCCTTCTGGATATTGTAGAGGAAGACCATGAGGATGTTTTCCTGTCATACTATGTAAACCTAGTTCTTAGCTTGATTTCAGATTTTAATTGTGCAATATGTGCAATTTGTATGTGTTCTGGGTTAGAGTCCTGCACCTGATTATTATCTGTGGAAATGCATATGTTCTTCTGATGTGTGTACCCGGGTCTCCCCTAATATTCCAATTTTCCTCCTCTAAATTGACCAAAGTTTTAGTGGGGCCTTCAGTGGACTGGCACTTTGTGCTTAGTTTTTTCCTGCCTTGCTCTAAGGGCTGCTGGGATAGGTTATAAATCTGCATGACCAAGAATTAAATTAAGTGGGTTTAAAGATGTATAGTATGCATGAATATTTTACCAAATAGGAGAAAAAACATGTTCTAGTCTACTGCTCTACAGCCATTAATATTGTTTCACAATTCAATGCAGTAATCTGAAACTGGGAAAAATATAATTTGGGATTTTTGCCATGAACTTGAGTAACATGATCTTATATTTGAAAATCATAACAGAATGTAAGAAACATGTTTAATATCCAGATGATATTTAACAATTTTGAGTTAAATCCACTTTTTTTTTTTAAATGAATATAAGCATTGAAGATGTAGCTATAATATAAATCAAGACCATTCTGTCCCAGTAATTTATTTCATTTGATTATTAGTATTTAAGCTTCTAAGCACAGATAAAAAAGCAGATAATGTTCATATTGTAAGTGAGCTGCTTCACATGAAGCCTTTCATGGCCTCTTACTGTCTCAGGAGGTGGAGTGTTGTATACAAACCATTTGGCCTAATATGGTTCACACTGTGTCTGGCAACAGAAAATGTGAGACGCACCCAGATACAGAAACAAATGGCACCTTTTTATATATGCTTGAAAGGCTGAGCAACACATAATATCCTAGCTGACACACTGGGAGTCTGCTGGATTAATGGAGTTGTAGCCAGCAGAGGAGCAATAAAATACAGTATATATCACTGAACAAATGAAAAAATAAGTGTTTCAAAATGGAAAACTTCAAATGGAAAAAGGCTATAACATTAGGCAAGATGATTGTTGGAATAAACAAGAAACAGAATTTTTGAAATGGACATTAAATTATATCATTTGAAACTAAAACCTCTTTTCAGTCTCAGAAAATCATTAAATATCTGAGCTTAACTACACTCAAGGGCCAAAAACCTCAGGGGGCCCATATCCATCTTGGCTTTGTGAAGACCCATTCGCTTATCAACATAACACAATAACAATAAAACAGACAGTGAAACTGGAACCACCATTCGAGCACATATCAGGTAACATTAATTATAATAATCATGAGTAAACTTGGAAACATCCTAAATAATTTGTAAGAAAATGTTAACCTATTTACAAATCAAGTCTAAGGTCCTCCCAAGCAAACTAATTTGCTATCTTCCTCCAATATCACATTTTGCCCATCATCACACTGGTCCACCTTAGAACTTCCAGTCTCTGCTGTCAACAAAAATGCATAGCTCCACAGGGAAGGATCTTGAACTTGATACTCCTTCATTAAGTTATGCATTCTGAGCCACTGGATTCTGTTCTTGTACAAAGCCAAACTGCCAATGTCAGGCTACATTTTTTACTTTCAGATGAGGTGTGCCACCTGCTTTAGGGTGGGAGGCAATCCTGATTAACTAAATATAGCTTTGTGAATACCTTGTCTTGTACATTGACATCTAACTTATTCACAGAACTGTATTGGCATCCTGACAGATATTGTTTGAACACTTATATTACCTACACTGATTGGATTCCATGACGGCTGCTGTAATCCTATTTCTGGAATAGGCAGCAAATTGCTTCTAATCAGCTGATGAACGCAGTCCTGGATGTCTTGGGGTTACATTACTAGATAGTGGTGACCCATCATAAGGGTCAGCAGTGACGTCTCTCCAGTTGGTGACCAAGATTAAACTTCTCTTGAACCAATCCAACAATCTGCAGAATGCTGGGGACGTGTATGGACCTTCATGACTGCCAGCTGGTCATTTCTATAGTTTAAAGTTATTTCAATGATGACTGCGTACCTCCTCAAAAAGTGTGAATTTTCATCTGCCCCGCAATGATAGAGGCCTCTAAGCAGGGGATTACATACATTTCTGCCTAGCTAATGAAGTAACCCACAGGTCTGATATCAAATTGTTTCCACTTTGTCAGTGGAAAGAGCATGCCAATAAGTACATTAGTTATCCACTCCCTTGGTACTGCAAATGAGTGCAACTGTTCAACAGGATTCTTTCAGCACTACAAGGGTCACAGTAATGACAGTATATCTGTAAAATGTTCTAAAAATATCCCAAGTAGAAAGTCACTTGATGACAGTTCATTGACTTACGAACCCCATAATGCCCAACTGAAGTCATTCTACAGAGCAGGATGAAATACAATAATCTGAATAATCCCTCTCTAGCAGGAAACTGTCCATATGAGTGACAAAAAGATCCACAGCAGAATGTTGAGGGGAATAATGTCCCAGTCTTGATGACAACTCTTTGACCTATTTTCCAGTTTTCATTCAACCAGCACAATTACAGTGCCCCTCATGGAAGGGCATCTATCATCATGCCCTTCAATCATTTCTCTCTGCTGTTTTTGGTTAGACAAAAGTTGTGATGGGCATATTCTAAGAAAGTATGATGGGAACAGGGCTTCAGCACTGATGTGGAGCCTACCTAATCTTGATAAGACTACCATTCATCACCAAAAACCCCAGCCACATTGCCACTGGAACTTACAGTTCTAACCAGCAAAGGGAGAAACTGTCAGAGCACAATGAGAATTTCCCGCATTTAGTGTACCTTCTTACATTTTGGATGTCTTGTTCCCTTACATCCCTATTTGTAATTGCTGATCTTACTCAATGCTCTGCAAGTGAAGCATAAAAGAACTTAGGAGGTGTCTTGTTATTTGCACTGAAAATCAGGACTATCTCACTTATAGAAATAGTTAGTCTAGACTAGTACTGTTGGACATTCACAAAAAGCTGGTAAAAGACACATTTTATTAGTTACTTCCATAATTTATTCATAGTTAATGTACTGTGAAAGATTAAAATACTCCCTTTTTATTTTACTTATTTAGTTAATAACTAATTTCACAACAACTAAGTTAAAGGACATATTGAGTTAATTTGCCTTTGCTTTTATTTTCTCTTATCCTGTAATGGCACTTTGCCCCACTGCTTCCTAGCCTAGGAACTTCGTGCCTTTGATTTGGAAAAAATCTAAAGTTGTCAATATGGACAACTTTACCCTATTTATGTATTGTAGAATGCTCTGGAATGATGGTGTAGTCTTTTGGCCATATTTTCTCTAGTTTCAACAATGGCTGGAGTATTTATTTTCATCTCTTCTCTGCCCATCTGATCATAGCTTACCGTATGTCAGAGGTGTCGAACTCTGGGCCTGGAGGGCCACTGTGGCTGCAGGTTTTCATTCTAACCCTTTTCCTAATCAGTGACCAGTTTCCACTGCTAATTAACTTCTTTTCCCTTCATTTTAATAGCCCTGTTTTTAAATCGTTTGCAACTAGACATAAATCGTTTGCAACTAGTGCAGAATGCAGCTGCTAGAATCCTAACTAGGAAAAGAAAATCCATGCACATCTCTCCAGTTTTGATGTCACTACACTGGTTACCTGTTTCATTCAGGATTGACTTTAAAATTCTGCTTATGGTTTATAAAGCCTTAAATAATCTCGCCCCATCTTATATATCAGAATGTCTGACACCTTATATTCCAAATCGTAACCTCAGATCCTCAAATGAGTGTCTCCTTAGAATTCCAAGAACAAAACTTAAAAGAAGTGGTGAGGCGGCCTTCTGCTGCTATGCACCTAAAATCTGGAATAGCCTGCCAATAGGAATTCGCCAGGCTACTACAGTGGAGCACTTTAAAACACTGCTGAAAACACATTATTTTAACATGGCCTTTTTATAACTTCACTTTAACTTAATCCTGATACTCTATATGTTCAATTCATCATAATAACTATTCATGGTGGCTCTAAAATCCGTACTGACCCCTACTCTCTCTTCTGTTTCTTTTTCCGGTTTCTCTGTGGTGGTGGCGGCCTGCACCACCACCACCTACTCAAAGCATCAAGATGTTTAAACAATTATGGATGGATCAAAAGCCAGAAGTCTACGTGACCATCATCATCAAGTCCTTCCGTGAGAACACTAAATCCAAAGTGGACTGTTTCATTTATGTTAGGTAGAATGCCCAGAGGGGACTGGGTGGTCTCATGGTCTGGAATCCCTACAGATTTTATTTTTTTCTCCAGCCGTCTGGAGTTTTTTCTGTCCACCCTGGCCATTGGACCTTACTCTTATTCTATGTTAATTAATGTTGACTTATTTTATTTTCTTACTGTGTCTTTTATTTTTCTATTCTTCATTATGTAAAGCACTTTGAGCTACTTTTTGTATGAAAATGTGCTATATAAATAAATTATGTTGTTGTTGTTGTTGTTTTTAAGGATTCAGTGCTCTGAATTGATTCTTTTCTTCATTAAATGACAGCCAAACAGAAATGAGAGGTGAAATGAGCCAACAGATGACCAGCTAAACTGGGGCTTCAAACTCCAACCAATTTTACTCCAACCAGTTTCTTAATAAGAAGCTGATTCTTGCTGTTAATTAAACCCATTATTTAATTCCATTATTTAATGTTGATGCTCTCATTATACTACGCCTCCTCCGTACCACAAGAGGGCAGCCGTCCTGGTTGGTATGGGGGCCATGGGAACGGAGCATGGAAGCTCAACCCTATAGGGGCCCGTGGTCACCGCCAGGGGATGCCCGAATGCCTGAGAAGCTCTGGACGTCAGCACTTCCGCCACACCAGGAAGTGCCGCTTGAAGCTCGTCAGGAGGCACCTGGAGCACTGCCGGGTGGACTTAAAAGGGGCCTCCTCCCTCCATTCAGTGGTTGGAGTCGGTTGGAAGAGGACAGAGCCCGGAGGAGAGGAGTGGAGTCAGTAAAGGAAGACTGGACAGAGATAGAGGCCCAGACTAAGTGTGTGTGGTGCAGGGGCACTAGGTTGTATGCGGCATTGTAAATAGTGTACAGAATGAATAAACGTGTTGTGGTGTTTCAACCTTCGGTGTCTGCCTGTCTGTGTCTGATGCTGGTTCCCACACTAAGAAGACCATTAAAATGTTTTAGTGATCTGAGAGATCAACCTTATGAGACCTTCATCTTTCCTTATTTTTAGATATTATTTAATGGGCACAGGTGAGCTGGTCATGTGGTGACTTGTTTTGTGTCTCATTATTGTTTGGCTGCTAATTAAGGAAAAAGAAACAACAAAGGGGCCTGAATCAAGTTAATTAAAACTAAGGCAAAAGAAGTTAATTAGCAGCAAAAGCTGGTCAGTAATTAAGAAGATGGTTAGAATGAAAATGTGCAGCCACTGCGGCCCTCCAGGACCAGAGTTTGACACCTCTGGCATATGTAGTCAAATCTGACACTGAACATTGCTATTATAACTATTAGAGACATACATACTACGGGAATTCACTTGAGATTTAATTTACATTCACCTCCATTAGGTTTCTTCCACTTCTAGATTTTTTTACTTTACTTTTATTTTTTTTGTTCTTTTATTATTTACAAAGCACTTTTAGCTACATTTTTGTATGTATATGTGTTATTTAAATAAAATGTTTCTGAGAGTATCCATGTTTTCGATGAATTTTCCTTACAATGCTGGTGGATCTGATTTCCTGAGTTTTCTGTTGTTCCTGGAAGTACATCAAAGTTGTCGTTCTGGAATAGTCTCTTAACTTCAACCAATCAGCTTTAACAATTATCTCTTACATCACAATACAGAAAAAGGCATGCAAAGTTATCATAATTTCTGAGGACGTGCTCAGAGGATATGTCAAATGAATGCTGGGAATGCATAGCAGCTATGATGCACGCACATATGTGTTCTGAGCATGAAGTAGAAACCGGTCCTTAGAAGGAAAAACAAAAAATACAAAAAACAACTCTTTGGTTTTCCATAGTATGTCTTTGTTCACATAGCCTCTGCTGTATGAAGTCTGAGGCTAACTCCAAAACTGACTGTATATGCATACTGTATGTCCATTGAGAATCTAAGCTAAGAAACAATTATTTATAATTTGCTTATATTTTGCAGATGGTAAGTTTTATGAAGTTAATGTCCATTGGCCTATTGACAGGTATGCCATTTATATTCTTTTTCTTTATGTTCCCAATAATATTAGATATATTTTAAAAGTAAAACCTGACATATGCATTTTTTAGTAGTAAGTGGTATCACACAAAGTTTAACAAAGAATTACAAATGAAAAGTATGATTTTAAAATGTACATTTTTAGGATAAATATCTTTGCTGTAGAATCATTTAACAAGATATGCTCAAAACTATGAAGTTATCTGAAAAAACAAACAACTTTGAATTAATTCAATTTGCCAAGACTACAACTCATTAACCTTACCTTTTTGCTCGCTCCTACTCGGAAAAGAAAGAAAATTGTGAACCTAAACTCCAAATGGATGTTTGAAAAGAAGCAGCCTTCAAGTAACCAGTTCAGCTGAACCCAGAAGGTAAACAACTTCCATGCAGTTCTTAATTAAATGTAACTGTGTGTGATGCTGGCCACCCTAAGGAGAAGGCAGAACAGTAGTCAGCTGCTAAAAATATCCCAGGGAGGGTGAAGTCAGATGAGCAGCTGTCTGTACCAGCTCACATCCCTTATCTAGCACGTTTGAAATACTCAGTATACTGGCCAGATACTGGGTCAGAGTTTCCATAATTCCCATACCAAAAAAGAAACTTATAACAATTTACGATCGCTGTTTATGACAGACTTTAAAAAACTTTAATCCCAGCTCTCAACATACGTAGTAATTAGACAGCTTGGGAATTACTCACTTTCCCATAAGTCTGGATCAAGGGTTAACAATGCTACATCTTTTAATCAGCAAGCTGAGAGCACTTTAAGTTGAAAATAGTAAGGGAATGCAAAAAAGTATTTTTATAGGAAAAGATTAACTTTAGCAATGATGTGAGTGTGTAAAGATAATAACATGTAAAAAATGAGTATCAACACTGTACATTATGTAATTAAATGTGTTAGCACCTCCGCCTCATACATGCAGCATCCTGGGCTCAAATTTCATGCCCAGATGTTGTTCTTGTATAGTTTACACATCATTCTTTTGCTGTTAGAATGGCTATTCTTCTCATGTTCTCAAAGACACGCTGCTGTTCAAGTTAATTCGTAGCTAAAAATTGTCGTTGCACACTCTTAAAAAGTTTGTTTCTTTAATAGCATTTTACTGTGTTGTGTAGTTCTTTATAGAACCATTGCTTGACAAAGAACCATTTCATTCTGTGAAGGGGTCTTTGCACATGAAAAGATTCCTAATACAGAAATCATTAAAGTATAGCAGGCTACCTAGCAGGATACTAACAGATCAAGGAAACCTGAATTTAGCCTGTGTTACTGTATACAGTGAGAGTCCTTTTAAAAATCAGCAACCAACGGATATTTTCTATTATCTATTCATCGCTATTTTTGGAACCTGTTATGCACTATATTAAGTTTATTTCTGGAACCATCTACCATCAGTTGATTGAGTTTTGGTTCTCCTATGGCATTGCTCTGAAGATCCACTTTGACACGTTTATTTTTAGGAGTATTTGTGTGTTAGTGTAGATGCATGTATAACTGGGGTCCTGTGATGGACTGGTGTCTCGTGTAGAGCTGCTTCCTTCCATGCATTTATGCTGCTAGGATAGTCTCTAGCGCCCCATGACTGTGAATTGGATCAGGCAGGTTTGACAATGTCACGGTATGAACTAAAACATTATAAACACAAAATTTTTGCTTTGCCATAAAGTGGTACAAAATCATCCTTGCAAAAATATATTAATAATATACAGTATGTTTTTTAATTGTTAGTTTACTCATGTCTGCATGATAAAAAGCAGTCCTTATAGAAACATAAATGCATCGTGGCAATTAAAAGTATTTACCCTTCAGGTCTCCAAGACTGTTTCACATATTACAGAGTTACAGAATGAAATCTTTTATCTGTTAATCCTTAAACCAGTTTGATCAATGTTTAGGATCAAAAGGGAGCAGGAGCACATTCTGGCTACATCTTCAAAAACTACATAGCATGCTCATGTTCACAAAGCAACTTCAGAGATGCCAGTTAATTTACAATGTATGTCTTTGAGGTTTTGGAGAAAATCTGGAGTAAAAAATCCACAGCAGAAAATGTTCTCTACTCATTGACAGACTCAAAACTGTTGAGAGGCAACAACACTCAGCTGTATTTTGAAAAACCTTATAATTAACTACCGAAGTCGACAATTATCCAGTTATTTCAGATATGTTCAGGTTAAATATATCTTTCTCTGGCAAGTCTCACTGCTGGTTATTACATCTACTAAGATAGTTCCATAATGAAAATGAAAAAGCACTGAAACATACCTGAGTAAGTAAGACTAGTCATCAGAAATGTATAAGAAAATTTTCAAGGCACTGAAAATCCCTTCAGGTATAATTATGTCTGTTTTAAAGGAACAGAGCAAATAAATAGCGATTCTGTGAATATACTGTAAGTACACTAGGATGCCATCCAAAACTTGAGGTGCCTACTGTCATACATTGTATGCTGCCTGGAAACTACCTGTTGGCACCTGATGTTGTGTCCACAAATTAACACAAGTGTTTAAGGGAGGACATTATATTTACATTTGAAAGTTGGCACTTCTGTATTGCTAAAATTAAACTGTACACGATCTGTAAATCATTTTGCGTCTTGACTTCAATTTCGTCTTTGAAAAATGTAAACATACAGTACCCGCTAATGTACCATATAAAAAGAATCTCTCTTGTATCAAGAACTTACTTTGTGTCTTCGCTAAGACTTCTGTTTAGCCCCTAAAGACCTTAAATGTACCTGTTTGTGTGTCATATATCACTATCCAACAGTGAGAACATCTGTTTCAAAAGTCAACTCTGAATGTGACCAAGACAATTTCAGAATACAACCTGGGGCTAATGTAAACAATGGAAGGACTGGAAGTATATGTAATCTGGGACAGATTATCTTTATGTTTGACTGCAATGGGGTCTACAGTTACAATAGAACAGTAGTCATGCAACTCTGAACACAACAATTAATACTTGAATGCTAAACAAATTTGAATTTTATTCAAAAAGCTACAAATTTAACAAGCCCTACATTCAGATCTTAAATACAGTTTGGCAAGAGAAATGTTGGAGACTCTTAGATTAAACATAGGGTGATTCTGTATACTGATGAAACTAAAATGTACTTTATGTGCCACTATTGTATTATATGACATAACCCTAACAGTCTACATCAGTGGTTCCCAAACTTGGTCCTGAGGACCCACTGTGGCTGGAGGTTTTTATTCCAGCCAAATTCACAATTAGTGATAATAATTGATCTCATTTATTTAGATGGCCTTCTTTCCCTTCTCTAATTCTGCCTTTAGAAAAGCACAGCAGTATAACGTTTACATTTATAACACATTTAGAAATATTTCTACTTTTGCTGTAAATGTTTACCTCTCTTTTTTGTTGTCCTATTGTTTTGATATTTATGTGCAGTTTGCACCCTTCATTGTATCCTAATAATGATAATTAAAACAAACAGAACTGACAGCCAGGTAAACAACACTGAATGTTGAAAGGCTGCAATAACTTTAGCGTCAGACCCACTAATTAGTAGATAATAAATTAAACAATCAGAACACTTGGAAATGTAGAATGAAAATCAAGATGAAAATATTGTTAAAAAGAAAAAAAAATACATTATTCCCATATTACTGCTTGGTACCTTTTAATATTTTTTTTTACCAAGCTTAGTTTTCTAATTTCTATATTATTCCCAAAATACAGAACTTAGGAAATAACAGTTCACTTCATTAGCGCAGGAGTCTAATTAAAAACAGATGGTGGCTGGAATAAAAACCTGCAGCCACAGTGGGTCCCCAGTGGGACCAAGTTTGGGAAGCACCGGTCTATATTATTATGAGAAAGATATTCCTACCATGAAACACAGAGGATGAAACAAAGAAAACAGGAGGGGAAAACCTGCTTAAATCTGCCGGAGACTTTGGTGGTGGAGGAAGATTCATCATTTGTATGGGCAAAAAGGACAACCAAAGACTTGCCAATTAACTTAAACTATATGTCTTTGAGGTTTTGGAGGTTTTCTAATATTCTTGGAATATTTCTTATAATTCTCCATTACATGGTTTTAGAGAAGAGGTTATTACCCCACATTTTAAGGCATATAAGGCATTTTACAGGGCACACTGTCACACACACTCATGTTTATTTATTTATTCATAAATTGAGCATTAAAATAGATAGCATGCCTAAATATGTTATGTAGAAAGAATAGTCAGGACCAGGAGAAAACCCCACACTGTTACTGGAGAATGTTCAAACTTTCCATATGGACCAGGTCAGAAAATTAACTCAGACCAATAGAGCTAAGAGACAGCAGTGCTAATAAATGCACCCCAATGTCATCCCTGTATATGTCTTTTTTTAAGTAGCTTTAGGTTATAGACCTTGCTCAGAATCACAACTGCCTTAAGTGAGACAGTGTTTGATATAACCCAGAAAGACTATATGCAAAAAATCATTTTCATAGATGCATTCAGTTAATGCAGTGTACTGCAGCTGTACAATGCAGTCAAACACATTCAGCACTTTCAACTACAGCACAAAGCAGCAGGCACAACATACCGAAAGACAAGACCCATATTGGATTCTAAATGACCTTTGGCTGACCTTCCACTGTTACATGGATATTCAGATAGGGAGACTACTTTATAGTGAAACTTGGATCTCTTATTCAAGGGAGGAAAGAACATTCAAATTCATAATATGTAATATTTTCTGCAGACTTTGTAAAATTAAACCTACTATGGTCTATTATACCTAATGTTAGTTTGTGAAAAAACTTACTTGCAGTAGTCTAACTTCTTTAATAGAGAGCAAATGTACGTTGTATTTGTACAATTTTAAAGAAGATTGTAACCTCACAAGTCAATTTCTATCTAAAAAATCTCAATCTTTATGAAACATTTCTGCTCATATGTCATCTCAGTCACATAACAGAAGCAGTTTTAACTTGTATATTTTGAGCTGAAAAATGGCAGTCGTCCTTGTTTTTAATGTTAGTTGAGATGAAAGCAACCTGAAATCAAATGTTTGCTATACATTTTTTGCTCTCTAGTTGTTTCTTTCTTTATAGTACTTAAAAATAGCCAGGAATTTAAAATGAAATGGTTAGAAAGATGCTTTTTTCTTGTCCTGAATAGAGAAAGTTGTTGTTTAAACAGTTTTAACAAAACATGGAAGGCTGTGGTGACCCATCCATTGTCTTGATCAGGTAACAGGTAAGCAAACGGTTAAAGAACACATACTCATCACTTATTGAAAAAAAAGAGAGAAAGTGGTTGAGGAGCATCTTTTTTCCTGTCTAGCACTTTGCTACAACATGTATTTAAAAATTCATTCTCTACATGTTCATTTGGATTTTTTTTCCCTATGAACATGGGTGCGGTCTCTGATAAGCATGGGAAGAGTTTCCACCAGTACATTGCTCATATGAAGAGATGTCATAGTGGAAAGTGGAATTTGGAGCAGATGGGACCTGTTTCACCATAACAGGTTACATCTGAACTGGAGGGGCACCAATGTATTGGGTATGAGTAGGCTAGTCGAGGATTGTCTAAACTAGGGAATGAGGGGCAGGGAGTCTAGGACAGGCCAGGTTTAAATCTATACATGGAGGAGCAAACAACAGTATGGAAATAAAAATGCATAGTAATGTAAAATCTAACCCAACATTTATATGTAGAAGGAGTAACACTTTAAAAATAGCTTGCCTTAATACTAAAAGTGTCAAAAACAGGACAGGTGAGTTGGAGCTGTATGTAGCAGAGCATAACTATGATATTATATTAGTAACGGAAACCTGGCTAAATAAATAAAATGTTAGGGGATGAGTGTAACATAGAGGAATACACATATTTTAGGAAGGATAGACAGAACAGAAAAGGAGGTTAAGGCAGCTGTTTATGCCAAACAGAATTTAAATGCAAGTCCTCTTCAGTTGGACAATGAGCCCCATCTTAGTGAGGACATGTGGCTTTGCCTGAAAAGCATTAGGGAAAGAGATCTTATTTTAGGAGTGTGTTATAGACCACCCAATGCAGACAGTACTTGCAACACACATCTTTTTAGTAATATTAAAAAGACAAGTTTACAAGGGGATATTATAGTCATGGGAGAAGTTAATTATCCATATATTAACTGAGATAACCTTGCAGATGCTGAAGCTTAAGAGCAGGTTTTTAGAAGTAATAAGCGACTGTTTTTAACACAGTATGTTTAAGCACCAATGTGGGATGAAGCTTGTCTGGATTTAGTATTTTGTAATAATCAAGATAGAATTGAGGGTATAAAGGTGATTGAACCACAAGGGTCAAGTGACCATAATATAGTACAACTCTCAGTGTTTTTTAAGAGTGTGGATGAAAAGACTAAAATTGTTAAGTTGAACTACGGTAGGGCAAATTTTGTGCAGATGCGGTAAAGTCTAAGGAGGATAGAGAGGGATAAAGTTTTTAAGTGTGGAGACAGTTGAGGAGTAGTGAAACAGGTTTAAAAATGTTTTACATGTAATGCACAACAGGTACACACCTAAATTTGGAATTAACAGAAAATTTTAAAAAAACTCACAAGTGGGTTAATAAAGAGTTGAAAAAGAATCTGCAAAGAAAAAACAGATTTATAAGGCATATAAGACTAATGACTCCAAAGTGAATCGTAGGGTGTATGAGAACAAGAGGGCAACCATTAAGAAGGATATTGGGGAGGCTAAAAGACAGTTGGAGAGGAATAGAGCAGGTAAGGTGAAAGAAGACCCTAAGAGATTTTTTCAATATTTTAGTAGTAAAGGAACAGTCAAGGAGGAGGTGAAGTGCATCAGGAACAGTAAAGGGGAATTAAAATACACAGACAGTGAAATAATAGATGCTCTAAACTTGCTTTTTTCTGAGGTCTTCAAAAGTGATGAAGTGGATAACCTCTCAGTGGTAAATGGGACTACTAAGGAGGTACTTTTCCATTTATAATTTAGAAATTATAGAGGGAGAACTGCAGTGGGCTGGTGCCCTGCCCGGGGTTTGTTTCCTGCCTTATGCCCTGTGTTGGCCGGGATTGGCTCCAGCAGACCACTGTGACCCTGTAGTTAGGACATAGCAAGTTGGATAATGGATGGATGAGATAGAGGGAGAAGTACTGCTCAGATTAAATAGGCTGAAATCAAACAAATCACCAGGACCAGATAATATTTACCCTCAAGTTCTTAAGGGGGCTAACAAGTACATACTGTATATAAACCCTTGACACATATTTTTAGGAAGTCACTGCGCACTGGAGAGTTTTTGAAGGACTGGAAATGGAAAATATTATCCTGTTATATAAAAAGGGTGACTGGGCAGATCCAAGCAACAATAGGCCAGTAAGCTTAACATGCATCACAGGAAAATTAATGGATGGAATTATTAAAGATAAGATTGAGCAGCACATGGCAAGTACACGAGTTTTACTGAACAGTCAGCATGGGTTCAGATTCTAGAATTGTATGAGGAAGCAACAAAAGAATATGATCATATGATATAATTTATCTTGACTTTCAGAAAGCATTTAATAAAGTGCCACATGAATTGGCTCAGACACAGGAAGCAGAGGGTGATGGTACGAGGAACTTTATCAGCATTTGGCTGATTTTAAGACTGGTGTTCCACAGGGGTCAGTGCTAGGAGCCATTGCTATTTTTTATTTACATAAATGATTTAGATAGGAACATAAATAACAAACTGGTTAAGTTTCCAGATAATACCAAGAGAGGTGGATTGGCAGATAATTTGGAATCCATTAAATCATTACAGAAGGACTTGAACAGCATACAGGCTTGGGCAGATTTGTGGCAGATGAAATTTAATGTCAGTTAATGTAAAGTATTACACATAGGAAGTAAAAATGTTAAGTTTGAATACACAATGGGAGGTCTGAAAATCGAGAGTACACCTTATGAGAAGGATTTAAGAGTCATAGTTGACTCTACGCTATCAACTTCTAGACAGTGTCCAGAAGCCATTAAGAAGGCAAGCAGAATGTTAGGATATATAGCACGATGTGTGGAGTACAAGTCCAAGGAGGTTCTGCTCAAGCTTTATAATGCACTGGTGAGGCCTCATCTTGAGTACTGTGTGCAGTTTTGGTCTCCAGGCTACAAAAAGGACATAGCAGCACTAAAAAAGGTTCAGAGAAGAGCGACTAGGATGATTTCAGGGCTAAAGGGAATGAATTATGAAGAAAGATTAAAATAGCTAAGCTTTTTCACTTTAAGCAAAAGAAGATTAAGAGGTGACTTGATTGAAGTGTTTAAAAGTGTGAAGAGAATTAGTACAGTGGATCGAGACTGCTATTTTAGAATGAGTTCATCAAGAACAGAGGAATACAGTTGAGATACAGGTCTACTTAAAATGTCAATAATATATAAGATTACTGTAGAAGGTGAAGCCTTTAGCTATAGAAGCACCCAAACTCAGAAATGGTCTATCTGTCAGTATTAGAAAGGCTGTCTTTGTCTCAGCCTTTAAATCTACCCAGTTGATGAAGAAATTTCAAAAACAAGGTGCTCTCTAATTATCTATCAGCTGTCTTCCGAATATTTTTGACTTATTCAAGTTGCTGCCTAGGCTGTTCATACTGCTCTAGCTGTTGTTTTCACTTGCCAATGTTTATGTTTTTTCAATTTTTTAGCTCTTCTTCATATACTGTTGTGACACGTGCTGGAACCTGGATTGGACATATGATACCATTGCCTATGAGGAGCCTACATCATGTTCACATCTTTAAGGTATTTTGGGGTGATTTTTGCTGTTGTTGGTACCATAATCCATTGCAGAGTGAGGCTGACGGAGAACAGTGGAATCTGGAACTGTCTGGGACGAAACTTAATGTTAAAATATTATACATGTGTATGTTTTTATGTGTTGTTTTAGATATTGCAAAACCCTTTCTGTTTGTGAGTTTTAGTTGCATGTTGTTTTCAGTCATTTTTAACTATATTTATAATTAGTTTATAAAACATTGTTTTAAACGGAAATGCCCTTTATTAGATTAGATTAAATTCACTTTAATTCACCAAATTAATACATTGTAAAATGTAACAAAGCTGGATGTGGATTAACAGATGCTACCAGTGCTAGGATCACTGAAAGTGTCAGTGTCGGCACTTGATTTTAATCCTTTAATTGAAAAATCATACTTTTAAGCACAGGTTGCTTTAAAAATAGGCTTATTTATGTGGGGTACCATTAAAGAATATGCCAGCACTGAGCAGTGCCCACTGGATTACACATTTACTTTTCTACCAG
Source organism: Polypterus bichir lapradei (assembly GCA_026402145.1). Classification (NCBI taxonomy): domain Eukaryota; kingdom Metazoa; phylum Chordata; class Cladistia; order Polypteriformes; family Polypteridae; genus Polypterus; species Polypterus bichir. Next base: position 14,830,254 of record JANRMT010062834.1, read on the forward strand.
CACAACCACAGAAAATGTGAAACTGTGTTAAACAAGCTACTCTGGCTGCATATAATTTTTTCATGCATGCCAGTTAGCTAATTGTAGACCTACTACTTACTGATCTCTTTTATAAAATGAGTCTATATTGAGTGCTAAAGTTGATGGAAATCAGATATTGCCTTCATAGTATTACAATTTCCATTTCTTCCAGAGTATATCAAAACTCTGGCTTTTCTGTGACACTGTACTGAAAAAAAGCTTGTTATTATCTGACTGACTCATTACAATTTATGCACTCCACTTTCTTGGCAGAAATGACATACCCCTGCATTTGCAGTTTCTATTTGCTTCTCTTGACAGTAATGCAGATACATTTTCCACATTGTAAGCCCTCTTTGCTTTTTACTGGGCACTGTTCTTTTTGTTTGAATTGAACTTTGTTTTCACATTCAGCTTAATTTCAGAGGCTTTTATTCTCTTGGACTCTCAATATCACTGTCTGCTTGATTACTATTTTCATCTAGCTTGTGATCAACTTTCTTTCATCATAAGAAATCCAGTCACCATACAGTAGCACGGTGTTATCAGCCATTTTCTCAAAATGAATTAAGTATACATGACTGAAACAGATGTTTCATTCAGGTGTGAGACAATAAATAGAAGAACTAGTTAAAATTCTGTACATTTCAGTATTGTCAGCCATTTGTTTATACTTTCAATAAGCTAATTACTTTTGGGACAACCCTCGTATATTAGATGGTATTTAATATTCAACAAGGAGTTGCTGACTTCATTCCTGGAGGTCTGCAACATCTGGTTTTGAACTCTTAGTGTAATTAACTTCTTTTTTTTCCTAAAACCAAAATGGCAAATGTGGGTTTCATTTTTTTCTGCAATAATTGTTTGCTTGTGAGATAAATTAACCTAGTTCAACATTATTTGATCAGAGAACTTTAAAAACTTTCATAATTAATTTCATATAGCCAGTGGAAGTGTGAGTCATAGTTTTTGTCCAGTAGAGGATCTGTATTCATTTTAAGTAAATAGGTCTTTTAAAAGACATTTTGAAATAGATTCTGTGTGTAAAATAATAACCTACCCAACACAATTTATTAATTCTGTTTTCACAGTATGTGAGTACAAATACATTATAACAAGCCTTCTGATCATTGATTTCTAAATAAGGAACTTGCTACAAAGAAAATCTGTAGCCACTATGAGCTTCTAGGGATCAGATCAAGTAACCATTACCTTAAAATGCAGGAAATAATAAACAAAAAGTTAATTCAACCAAGAGTTCAATAAAAGAAACAAACAAGTCCCTATTAAGAGATTGGTTTGCAACAAAGCCTACAGCCCTCAAGGGACACAAATCCATCCATCCATCCATTTTCCAACCCGCTGAATCCGAACACAGGGTCACGGGGGTCTGCTGGAGTCAATCCCAGCCAACACAGGGCACAAGGCAGGAACCAATCCTGGGCAGGGTGCCAACCCACCACAGGACACACACAAACACACCCACACACTAAACACACACTAGGGCCAGTTTAGAATTGCCAATCCACCTAACCTGCATGTCTTTGGACTGTGGGAGGAAACTGGAGCGCCTGGAGGAAACAGGGACACAAATAAGCATCCAAATTAAAGATTATTCTCGAGTTACTGTTGCTATCCATGGAAGATCTCTATATTGAGATGTTATTAGGTTCACAAAGCAAATAAAACATAATTATACTCAACACACACATTAGTTTATCATTCATCATTATCATAAATTCTAATATCATAACATTCTAATGTTCTAATGTTCTAATAAATGTTGGCTATGAATTGGTTGTAATTGATTGATACAATTGCTCACCATTCAATCCTAGCATTTAAAAAATTGTGATTTAAGAAGACAAATGCAAAGAATTAGACATACATTATAATTTCAATTCAAATTTTAAACAGTTTATTGCATTTTGTCATTGTTACTATATGATTATGAAATTATTTTATAATGAAAACATTTTATGCAAGTTGGAGGCTTTAACTTTAAAAAATATATTAATGTGCACTAATTAATTAATGTCTTTCATGCACTTAAGTATGATATCCATTAGACAGTGGTACAATTTTATTATAGTACTGTACAGATATATTTAGCACTTCAAGCATGTGAAGTGTGCTATATAAGATAGATAGATAGATAGATAGATAGATAGATAGATAGATAGATAGA